>JAVANC010000029.1:16584290-16691680 GCA_033319125.1 Parnassius glacialis
TGCATATTTTACCAACTCGTCACTCCATTTATTGGAGGTTCACCCTAAACTTTGCTTACCGGTACGAGGCTGCCACTCAAGAACAACATTACACCCTACCCAATACATAGTATGGCAGAAATCTTATATGTCATACATCGTATAGTAACAAAAACGAAACAATATTCTTGCATATACAAGACAGGAAATAAACTTTAACACTCTGATGTTTAAGGTTTGATATAAAATAAGTAACTCATTTTAAATAGAGGATAACTAAAGAATTTTAACACTTTACATAGACTCCTTTGGACTTTTATTCAAAATACGTATTAAAATTAAACAGCGAAAAAAACTCCACTTTTACTGATGTGTAGTCTTTTGAAACGTCTTAAAAGTTATTACTCTTGATCAAATTTTCATAATACGACGAACGTACTTGGATATTTTACAGAAATATTTAGTGGATGTGGACATGGGAACGAGAAATTGAACGGTACACGCACAGGTGAGTTCAAGGTAAGCTATGAGTAGGTCGGCTCGACCGGGGAAGTATCATCCTCTCACAGAAAACCAGCGTGAAATAGCAGCTTAATTATTTTTCATATAGTGGCCGTAGAGATCGGTTTCAGGGGACAACAGATTTACATTTTGATTTTTTAAGCGACGATAGTTATAGGTGTCAAAGGGCTATAGCATCAACTTACTATCAGGTGAAATGTGTTGCTCGTTTTTCACCCTTTTTTTCTAAAAAATACACTTCTATAAAAAATATTACTTTTTATTCCATAAATAAGACCTTAAAAATATAAATTAAAACCAAAAGACTTATGTTTTGACTTTAGTAAAATACATAATAAAATAGTAAGAGTGCTTGCCTACACGCGTCCCATTACCGAGTACAGGCCTTTTATTTCTTAGAGGGTAATGGAGCAGTAAGTCAACGCACTTAAGTGTGTGTTAGCGGAGTTTACACACCTTCTGAATCACTAAATCATTTCTTAGACATGCTCCAATGTATTATTTCACCGTCTTTACTCCGTCACCGTCACCGTCGTAGCTTGTGCTAGTTTGGCATTTACAATTACAATTAATAATTATAGTGTGAGATCCAAATTGGGTTGCATGTGATAGAATAGGTACATATACAAATTGCAGGATTTACTACTTGCATACTATCAAGTATACGGTAAGAACTTAGAACCTCGTGAGTACAGAAAAGGTTTGATTCTTTTAATAATTAAAAGAAAGAGTAGCAATTGAACATACGACTGACCTGCTATTAAGTGATCACCGGGGTCCATGAACATCTGCAACGCCAGAGTAATGAAAAGTTGCTGTTCTTTTAGAAAGGAGTAACCCTTTTTCTTTAAGGTCCCCAAGTGGTATTGGCCCGGGAAAAACAGTAAGGACGATAAATTCACAATGTGGTCATGTGTGGCAAAAAATCTTGTAAAACGCACGATAGTGGACTGTAAACCATTGTGATGACGTGTATATGAAATTTTGTGTTCGTAAATTCGCAGTGTGCATTGTTGAATTTTGCGGCAGGAATTAATCCGAATAATTAGTATTAGTTCTCCCTCGTGTTATATCGTGTTTCATCGACGATTTGAAACGCTCTCAGTTTAATGGGGTTAAGTGGAAAGAGTTTGTTGGGATATCCCAGTAGAGGTGTCCTTGCGATGAGTTGAGACTAATATTCATATAACATCTAAACTGCTCCTTGCTATAGGCTAGTTTAGCCTTAGCTTCAAAGTGACTATGAACCTGCACGTACTTTAAAACTGAGGAGACACACCAAAAGCGTTATTTTTAATCTTGTTTAACGAAGACTTGACTTCAGACACAAATTTGCTCCGGACCCTGATGACGTGTTGTAAAGCTGTCATCTGCATAACAATGACTGAATAGTACCCATATTGTGACGATGCATAATTATTATTATTAATATAAAATAATTAAATTCAATGTAAAACATTTAAAAATATGATAGATAAATAATATTTTGAACAATTAAAATGCGTTACTAAGCATTGATTTCAAATAAATTAATGTTGCCTTTTAAAATCCTTTTAATTTATGAAAACTGCTTAAGATATTCAAAATGTATTAAATAATAGAACACAAAAAAAACATGTCTATAACATAGCATGCAATAACAAAGATAAATAACATTTTGTAATATAACTGAAAAATGTGTCAAAAATGTGTTATAAATAAATTAATGTGGGTTGTTTTTGCATTACTTGAGGGTGTTCATGTAATGACTGCTTATCCAGGAAGTTGCTAGAGACGCATACCCATATATATATATATATATTATATAGGTATGCATCTCTAGCAACTTTGTCGTGGTCAACGTGGTCGGTTGCTAGAATACTATAGTACTGTTGCACAATGTATTGTCCTATATTAGGGACTTATTCCTATATTAGATAAGGCTATGATACAAAAACATTAATGTAGAAAGTCTCTATGATGCTTAAGCATTGTACGATATTTTACTAGGTTTGGAGACTTCCCGCTACAATCTCCCTGCAACCACTAATCCTGGCTGGCTAAAGGAGCTCGGGGCAGTCAATGCAATGATAGGAACATCAAAGTTCAGCAGAATGTATCGCACAAAAGTCCGTAGCTCACACTCACAACACTTCCAGGGTGAAATAGATCTTGAGAGATGAGCTTGAGTAACACGAAAAATTTATGTATGCGTGCACGTTGGTGGTTTCAATTAGACTATTCACAATTGCCGCCAATCGATATGGCGCTTGTGTCGCATAGAGAGCCATAACCCGCAAGATTATATCTGCATTCAAAATGGAAACAGTTGATAGCCAACCCAATGAAATTAATAGAAGTATAGGAAAAATACTATCTTCGAAATTGTGTTGCCTTGTACTTGTTATTATATACGAAAAAAGAAACAAAAAACATAATATATAAATAATCTGTTCCAGTACGGAACATGCCACTCAACTTAAAATAAATTATTTCTTTTAAAATCTCTAACTTATAGTATAAATTGAAAGAAAAAGAAATAACTTAAATATCAAGATAAAGGTTATAAGTATAATATATTACTCGAACGGAAGTGGGTAAACCTTTACTACAGGTCGTTTAAAATAGTATTCTCAGCCTTTAAGGTCACTACACGAATGACTTGATCGGAGCCAGTATGAACAGTATGCACACGTGCGACTTCCATTGTAATGACGGAAGGTGTTTCGTCGCATACCACAACAACAGTGCCTTCACGAATGGTGGAGTCGCGATTATGAAGCCACTTACTACTCTGTTGTAAGTGATGGAGATATTTCCAAAATTGCTGGACCGACTGTTGTATCCAGCGCGAACGTATGAGACGGTTAGGATTTTCGTCCAACAAAGTTACGTCAAGTAGAGCCATTAAGGGTTCTCCTATTAAAACAAGTAAAGAAGTTATGGGGAGGGGATTGGCAGAAGCCGAACTTTGAAAAACCAGCAAGAAACGCAGCAGGACTTTTCTTTTAAGTAAGAAGATATAATATACTTACGATCATGTAGTATAACCTATACAAATAAATAAAATTGAAGTGTCTGTTTGTAATGTCAAAATTACAGCTTTTAACTAAATGCATATGAAAGTATATACGGTGCTAATAACAAAAATACAATTTTTAAAGTTTTTTTCTGTCTGTCTGTCTGTCCGTCTGTTTAAATTAAATACTACTTACTACTACTACTACTTACTACTAAATTTATTGAACGGCCTATAACTAAACCTTCAGAAAGATCCTTAAGAAAGATATATATATTATATATTATATATATATACAACACATACAAAGAAACATATATATATATTGTTATTACACCGGCCACGTAAATTTTATATATTTTATAGCTGTGGGGGGGGAGTGTTACAATATATTTAATATGTAGCTGGAACAGTGTATATGATGAAGTAGAACGTAGTTTTGTGGACACAGTCTTGGAGTTTGAGAATGCATCATATTATGATGTTGCATTTAGGATCGTTTTTTACATTTAGACTAGTATTCGAAGAGGTTAAACCGCAGTTTTTAAATTTTGGGTTTATATCAGGAAGATACTGCTGCCCATCAACTTCCCTCTGTCGCCTTATACTACACTCATGGAACAATATAGGTTAGTACATATATTTAACACCGCCTATACTCGGAATATTAATATTTCAGTGCATTATTTTACGTGGTAGAGCCATGCTGCAGCTATATTTACTGGCATAGTTGTAGCACGAATGGGTCAGCTCGACCGGTGAAGGACCACGCTCTCACCAAAATACCAGCGTAAAAATTGCAGCTTCACACTGCTGTATTTCGTATGGTGAGTGTGGAGGCACCGGAGACCCTTTACACCGGAAACGAGGCAATTCCATCTTAGTTCTCAACGGGTAACAACGCATCTGCATTTTGATTCGTAATCGAGGATAGATGTAGATGTCTTTGAGCCACAGCAACACATACCATCAGGTGGGACTGTGTGCTCGTTTGTCACTTTGACCACATAAAAAAATTATTACTATGCTAACTTTACTTTACTTACCTATATTTTTTTTCTTCGTAGATACCCTTTATTATACAAATATATTAAATTTTATTGTTAGTTTCTGCTGAACTTTTAAAAGCGAGGCCAACAAGGCCTGCCTTATATGACGACGCAAAGCAGTACTCGTAAAATACACTCTATATACTCTTTATGGGCAGTTCGCTGTGTCATATGTGGTGCTTAGAGCTCGACCTACTTCGCATCTGTCAATTAAACTTGATAAAAGATCTAAAACACGTGCAGGCTCTAGTAGGTTTTAAAGTGTAAATGTCAGTTTTGCTATGAATAATGTTACAATTTAAAAAAGTTCAAGCAAGTCGACAAGTAAGCCTACAATTCAATCGTTGTAGTTTAGTTTATAAAGGGACAAATAAAAAGTTAAATTTTACTCACGTTGTACCTCATTTCTTGACTATTGAAACTTAGCAAGGTAAACAATAAATATCAAAGAACTAAAAAAAATCTTATAATTCTTGATGGCTTCCAAATCTTTTTCTGCCAACAGGTTGGCGACAGAATGATGCAAATTGTTAGAAATATATAAAATTAATGTTTCTTTCGTAATATTTGTTATGTATTATATTAATAAGATCAGATATAGAATACACCAAACTGAGGATATTTTTAAAAGTAGTTGAACATTGTGTTGCAGGAAAGTCGGCTTCTACTAAAGTTACGTTATCAGTTCTGCAATGAAAACGTTTAATTTATAAAGAGTTATTTGAAAACTTTAACTGCTGAATATAGGCATATACTTAGATTGACTCATAAGTGCAACTTTGCCACAGTTGCCACGCTTATCAGGCGGATTGGCAACCACAGTTTTTATAATATTGAGGTGCTATCAGGAAGGTGCTGCTGCCCATCTCCTTTTTTTATAGAATAGGGTGACAAACGAGTACACAGTCCACCTGATGGTAAGTGGTTGCTGCGGCCCATAGACATCTACATTTATCGTCAAAAAAGAATCTAAATGCAAATGCGTCGTCACCCGTGAGGTAAGACGATAAGATGGAATGCCTCTTTTCCAGTAATGGGTCTCCGGTTCTCTACACTCACCATACGAAACACATCAGTGTCAAGCTCATATTCTGGTATTATGGTACGCTGGTTATTCTGTGAGAGCGTGGTCCTTCCCCGGTCGATCCGAGCCATTCGTGCTAAAACTATACTACTAATATAGCTGCAGCATGCTCTACCACGTTGAAAAAGTCTTCTTTCAGTTTCTCTCTGTCACCTCTGACAACACCCACGGGAGATATGTGGTAGTAGATATTCTTACACCCGCCACTACATGATAATTAAAATATAATTTATTAGATGATTTACTTTACGTCCGTCATGTTAAGACTATTTCTAGTGTAAAAATCTTCTTATACTCGTAACACACAAAGAGTATATAATCACTACGTTTTAAATAATACACTAGAAAACTAATAATTCTTATAGCTGAACTTTTTCATATTAAACACTCACCGTTATCATTGATATGCCTGCCTGCCAGATCGAGAGTAAAGATTTTATTCTAGCAAAGCGTCGTATCTGTGTTAACGTGAAAAATCAGAGTTGTTTTTATTAAAAAAAATTCTGGCAGCGTACCATATATTTGCGATGAATTGCTAACGAACTGTATATGATATTCTCCTGTATTTTTATTTTTAGGATAATTGATAGAATCAGGATCAGGCGTTATTTTATCGAGCGGATGTACGCGAGGTAATTTTTACCGAGTATAAATTATTTTTTTATTTTGTAAAAGGAAGAATAATCGTATTTAAAACGACAGTAGTGGCAGGGGAGTTTAGGCGGGAACTTGACCGGCGACGGATTGCTGCTCCTGTATTATTGTTTAAATATTGGTTTGAAGTTGATTTTTGATATGTAAAAGTGTTGCGATTTTGTGTATTAAATGTCTACGGATGTGAACTATTAGTGGAAATGTTAGGCAAGTGCTCTGATGGTGATGTGATTCTCAAGATGAGGTATCTGTCTGCTTAGGCGCCTTGAAATACCATCGCCAACTGTCAGCTATCTACTGGTTTCAATTTGCCGTCAAAATCTCCCAAGGGCTGCACAATGTGATGCATCAACATATTGTGAAACAGTGTACTATAAAGGATAATTATACATTGTAACTTCAGGCTCAGAAGGGCTAGAACCCAGAGCCGTAAAGACAGTTTAAAAAAACTAATGGCAGGGTTAAACCCGCGAACTCTAAAGGTCGGGGCTCGAATCCGCTAATCAAATACTGTCGTGAACCACTTGTAACACAAGTGTTTAAGCTTACCAGGAGTAGTTACAGAGAATATTAGGATGTGAATAGCAGCAGTGATATATATATATATATATATATAGGTCTTTAGATATAGGTGTCTCTATGCCACAGTATCCACTTACAATTAGATAGTGTCGGCTTGACTCTCTAGCACTGCGTAGAGGATGTTGCATCTCTTTGCGTATTTTATCGCATCTATCACGGGAGTGCTCTGAGGAATTGTTCGGACTAATTTCCAGCCGCTCAATTTCACCATCGCACATCGCGAAAAAACTCACGATACCATCCATACTACCTAGATGATTGGCGTTCCACCACTGTGCGATTTAGAAGAAGTTTTCTTCCTCGCACAACTTCCTTGTGGAATCGATTACCACCAGTGATTTATCCGGACCAATAATACTTAGCTTTATATATATATATATATATATATATATATATATATATATATATATATATATATATATAACTACTTAGCTCTTTATATATAAAATTACGTGTCACGTTGTTTATCCGCGATGGACTCCTAAACTACTAAACTGATTTCAATGAAATTTTGCACCACTGTGTGCATTTTGGTCCAACTTGAGAGATAGGATAGTTTTTATCCCTCTAAATGACCCTCAACATTTTTTATTGCGAATTTAAAAATTTTTATAGGAATGGTCGTCGGAGAGGGCAGAACGACGTCTGCCTGGCCAGCTAGTGTATATATATATATATATATATATATATATATATATATATTTATATATATATATATATATATATATATTTACTACTTGTAAATTAAATTTTTATTACGTACTTATACCGGTGCCAGAATTGTAAAACTGGACTGAAATAATACAATAAATATAATTTAAATTTGTCTAGACATTTCTCAATAAAGTTACAAATAGGGTTACATACCATCTGATGGTAAGTACCTACTGCAGCTCGTGGACGCTCAGGCCTATTTGCGATCACCTCCTTGTTATCCAAAATAATGGCATCAATTATTAACTGCCAGCTCATGCGTTACTTGAGGATCACCAGCTGATTTAGTGACCGCCAATACGGTTATTGTCGGGGTCGATCAGCTGGTGATTTTCTGGTCTACCTGACCCATAGATGGGCAGAGGCAGAGCCCAAGGGGGAGGCGTTGGCCGTTAGTTTGAACATTTGCGAAGGCCTTCGATCAGGTTTGGCACAAAGCGCTTCTTTCGAAGCTCCCTTCCTATAGACTTCCGGAGAAATTGTGTGATTGAATCACCAGCTTCCTTGCAGATCGGAGCATCAAGATCGTTGAAGGACGGTGCATGCTCCGACTACAAGCCTATAAACGCTGGTGTTCCACCAAGGTTGTGTGCTATCACCAATGCTGTTTCTTCTGCATATCAATGTATGTTGCTAACTAGTAACATTCATTGCTATGCGGATGACAGCACCGGTGATGCTCTATACAGCGGCCGTGCCAATATTTCTCGGGAAAACGTCGCCGAGTACCGGAACAAACTTTTGTCTGAAGTTGAGTCTTTGCTGAACAAAGTCTTGGATTGGGGGCGACGAAATCTAGTCCAGTTCAATCCTCAGAAGACACAAGTTTGGAAGTTTACCGCTAAAAAGAACCCCTTTGTCGTATCTCCTCAGTTTCAAGGCACACCCCTTCTTGCCTCAGCCAGTATTGGAATCCTCGGAGTCGACATATCGAGTGACGTGCAGTTTCGTGGTCACTTGGAAGAGAAGGCCAAATTGGCCTCTAAAAAGCTTGGCGTGCTCAGCAGAGCGGGACAGTATTTCATGCCGGCACACCGCCTGCAACTTTACAAGGCGCAGGTTCGGCCTCACATGGAATACTGTTCCCATATCTGGGCAGGGGCTTCCCAGTGCCAGCTCCTTTCACTTGACGGCATCCAGCGCAGAGCGGCTCGAATCGTCGACGACCGAGTCCTTTCCGATCGGCTCGATTTATTGGCACTGCGAAGAGATGTTTCATCCCTTTGCATTTTCTTTCGCATCTACCACGGGGAGTGCTCTGAGGAATTGTTCGGATTAATCCCAGCCGCCAAATTTCACGAACGCACATTGCGGCAGAACTCCCGATACCATTCACATCATCCGGATGATTGGCGGTCCACCACTGTGCGATTTAGAAGATGTTTTCTTCCTCACACGAATTCCTTGTGGAATTGATTACCATCAGCAATTTTTCCGGACCGATACGACTTAGGGACCTTCAAGAAAAGAGCGTACTCCTTTTTAAAAGGCCGGCAACGAATCTGTGATTCCCTCCCTGGTGTTGCAGCTGTTCATGGGCAGCGGTAGTAACTTGCCATCAGGTGAGCCGCATGCTCGTTTGCCCCCTCTCCTATAAAAAAAAAACTTGTGAGTTTTTTCTTTGTTAGAGTGTCAGAATTAACCGCCCAGATATGAAACTTATATCACTGGTAGAAACCTAGAATTAACGAGGGTAACGTTACGTTAAGAGTAACTGACATATTCCAGTAGATAGGCCTAACAAATGTAAAGCCTATTGCCACTTCAGCGTACTAATCTGTTAAGCTATGTCGCTTACTCTGGTTCTACTGCAGATATCCTCATTTCTTAGTTATTTTATGCCTTAATAATATAAAAAAAGCATTTGCAGGTTAATTCCTACTGGTAAACGATTCCTAACCTAATTAGCTGCGACTGTCATTTTTGCTGCACCCATGATATGGTTGTGTTTTGTTTCTTTTTCATATAGATTTTTAATTATAATTGTTAATGAGCAGTACTAGCTTCAATAGTACTGATAACATATTATGAGTAAATGTGTATGGTGAGGTGTAATAGTGGTGGTAATAGGTGGTAGGCCTCATTTTCTGCCCAGGAGTCCGTCTTAGGTAATATCTCTTATCCCTTATAAAATTCTAATGTACTTTGTTGAGACCACATAATTTTTAAAGTAAGATCTTTATTTTCTTGTGCTGCTTACATTTCATCTGCCATATGACTGGAAAGCAATAACTCTCTATTTAACCTTAATACTAATAGACTTGTAAAATAATTTTTCATTTTTTTGCGTTTAATAAGTTACATTATTTTTTACAACCCAACTTCAATACGCTTTAAAATAGATTACAGAAAGTATTATAAAATGTTGAAAAGAAATGGTCTCAAATTAAAGCAATTTTGCATGAAGTGCAAATAAAAAGGTATTTTCCTTTTATTTAATCGTGTTCTTATAATAATATCCATTTATTTAAACAATTTACGGCGTGTATTCAACCTATACAGACTTAGAGTAATTATTAATATTCCACAAAGCAAGACACAGAAGCCTTTTTCTTAAGGCCCTTTTTTTTTTACATGGGGAAATGCCTACGCATACCCGCCTTGCGGGGGCAAGGACGGGTTATGTCGGACTCGCACCGACTAAAACCCCATGGTGTTCCACCCTAGTCGCATATTGGCAGGGCCACGGGAACGCTTTCGCACACTTCCGCGGCCCCACCTGCGCTGGCCGCCCCATGGCGGCCCCTCCTCGGGAGAGGAACACTCCTCCCCCATCTCCTTCTCCGGAAAGGCGCACCAGAATACATGGCGCGCCCTCCTCCTCGGCCTCCAATTTCACATGCGCAACGGACGCCCCCGTGTCCGATGCGCGAAGGCCATGGGGCCAGGAGAAAACTAGCACTCAGGAGCACCAGCTTTCCTGACCCCAGCGGCGGATCTGGTCTATGGCTCCGCCGCCAACCAAAATTCGGGTGCGGAGGGTAGGGAGAGCGGCGCCTCGCAATACCGGCACTCCTCTCCCCCCGCAGCCCCACCACCACCGCATCAACGGTGCGGCCCCGTTTGAGTCGCGGAGGATAGGGCGAGTGGCGCATCGCCATACCAACACTCCTCTTCCTCCGCGACTCCACCCCGGCTGCAGAGGTAGGGGTGGGGAGGACACCCCCCTCGCAGCAGCCCACCGACACACATCCGAAGTGGGCTCGTCAAGCCCACTCGGAGTGGCCACCTCGGGCCGGCCCTACACCACGGGCCAGCCAAGGGGTTCCTCTTTGTTCACCGTGGGTGACCAAGCCACGGCTACTAAGCCCCCCCGCCACGACAAGGCGGGAACCCGTTCGGGGGGGTTTCTTAAGGCCCTAAGAGCAAGTGAAATGCCTAAATCCTTGGATATTTAAGTAAAAAAATCATGATATTTGTTAATTCAATCCGCAAAAAAGTAATATAAGGTGACAGATGAGGATTTAATAAATGTTTTTCATTGAATAAAGTTGTATTTTTATCAACTCTTTATTAGTAAAAAATCTTCAAAGAGTACCTATCTTTGTTATTTTTTTGCAATATTTCTCCAAACGGCACAAGCTCTTTAAATAGATTTTATACTAAAAAAAGGTCTTAAAAATAAATATTAAGAATATTTATTTTTATGACCTATTACACGAGAAAATATAATTTCCCCCCGAAATTGTATATATTTTCATAAGCCTGCCTGCTCCGTCGCCCTGTAATCCCCTGCGAGCTCTATCGCAGACTGCGTTCAAATCTATTTTAGTTTTAAGAGTTTATACATATATACTCATTTGAAAATATTTTTATAAGTAAAAATACTTATAATTTAGTTAATGTGTGAATATTGCAAACTGGTAAATAGTGTTTTCTAAATAAACTAATTTTTAAAGTACCCAAAGAAGAAAAGATTTTCGCGGTAACGTTGATTAGTGAAATTGAAAAATGCATTTTTATATAATTTGGATGTGGAACGACCAACATACACTCGTTACTTAGATATCGATAGTTTTTAATACTTTATTTTATCATATTTTTATAGGGGAGGTGATACTGAATTTTCTAATAATTATGTATTACATTGAATCGCTATTTTTATGAGTACGACTTTAATGGAACATTATTGTCAAGGGAAAACTTTATACTTGGTAGAGTCATGCTGCAGCTATATTAATAGTATTTTTAGAACTAAATACACAAATAAATACGTTTCAACAAATATAGCAAACATTCTTACGTACTTAAAACACCATGCCCGTGACATGACTCTCAGTGGTGCGCTAGAATAATAGGCAGTATATCATTTATATACTTGTCAATTGTGCATTCTCTTAATCTTTGCACTTTTCTAAGTAATACAGAACGTAGCCGCTAGACGCAGTTGACGTCGACTAAAATCTCTGCGGTCGCCTTATCGTCAAGCTCATTCAGGCTTCATAAAGTCTTAGTTAATCATCCCGCATCCATACTGAGCCGCGGTAGCTCATAGGTAAGTAAATATCATTACCAAATAACCAAAAACGCACTGCTGAACGTAGGCCTCTCCCTTAGATTACGTCAAAGGGAAAATTTTGCCATAGTTGTCACGCTTGGCAAGTGGTTTGGCAACCGCAGTTTTTTCTATTTTTAAGTTGTTTTAAAGAAGACGCTGCTAACCTTTTCCTGTTTTGTTTCTCACTTTTATGGATATTATAGATTAGTGGATATTCTTACACCTCCACTACACACTATCTTAATAATGATTAGTGATCCACCTCGTCTTCGCTAAACCAGGAAATAGGTAGCAGCGACTTAGCTTTTTTTATATCTTCCGAATGACAACTTAAAAATAAAAGACGGTTTTTCAAACATCTGTCAAGCGTGACAACTAGGGAAAATGTTCCCCTATAAACCAAGCTATGGGATATCTATGCAGTGGATTTTTGATAGTAACGTTAATATTACCTCAGTACGTGTCCTTGCAATAAGTTAAGTGTGGTTTTTGCTTGATAAAGGCGTCATTAGAATTCTACCGAACTGTTACTGAATTTTGTGTTAGCCTAATCCATTATCATCAAAGTTTTTATACTATAGAGAGAAAATCTAACTTAGTTCACTTATGGAAAGTTTATGCCTGTATGAGCCACACTCCAGCTATATTATGATTGTAACACAAGTTGGTCGGCTCGACCAGGGAAGGACCACGCTCTCATAAAATACCTGCGTAAAATAGCAGCATAAGCCTGCTGTGCTTGTATAGTAAGTGTGTGTTAATCTGGAGACCTATTTTAAATAAAAAGAGGCATTCCATCTTGGTCGTCAGGGATGACAACGCATCTGCATTTTTATTAAGCCAGGATGGATGTAGATGTATGCGGACCACATCGTTTACGTACTTAGCTAGACTTTATGCTCGTTTGTTATCCTTATTTTATAAAAAAAATTGTCTCTTATCAACATCTAACAACAAACGACTGAGAGCACAGAACCCAGCCACAGTTTGTTCTGCACCGATTTTATTTTATATTTTAAAGATGTTGTTGCTAATACCAGTTTAATTACTATCTGTCTATAGCAAAGCTCCAGAATTTTATAAATAAATATAACCTTATAGATAATTAGAATCTCTCCTGTGCGTAACAGAAACTACCATTAAAAGAAAACTGAGCAATAAAGTTTGCTCAAAGTTATGTCAGTAACTGGTACAAAGTTAAAGTTAATTTGATTTATTTTAACAGTAACGAGAAATAGAGGTTGTTTTTTTTAAATCTATTAAAATACGCTTTAAGTTATTTAAACTCTTTTTTTATTAACTCATATCTGAATTTTTCATCGTATTTAATTATACTCGTTTAATGTTTGAATTTTAACACGAATTGTAAAATGAACACTCTGTCATTATTAATAATTTAGCTAGACTAGATAGATTATATATCTCATTAAGCTCCAAGAAACAGTGTAATTTAGTTAAAATTTATGGAAATACTTAATTTTAAAGTGTGAAAGGATTGTTTCGTGTATGCATTGTCGATAGTATTCATAACATTCCTCTTCGAAATGAATTCTCAGAATAAACTTTTGTCAGAATGAACGAAGTTGCTACTTTACTAACGTAGTTCGCTTAGAATGACAATAGTGATCGCCACCACCCATGATTATCGCCAGTACCAGAGCAGTCGCGGGTGCATTGCGGGCCCTTATTTTTTTGACTTAACTTTGAGTTTTTAGGATCAGATAAATATCTAAAAGTTTGTTCTTCTTTATGTATTTGCTGCTTTCTTTAAGCAGAACTAGCAGATATCGCTGAATAGTGTTATATGAGTAAGCTGGTTTACAGATCCAGTTTAGAGATCCAGCTTAGCTTTCAACATTTCAAATTTCAAATTAGCCCGAAGCGGACATTTTGCAGATAAAGTCTTAAAAAGCTAATAAGTAAAGTTGGGCAAGTTATTTTTTATAAAATTCTCATTGATGCCATCATCATTATCATTACAGTCCTTCACAAGTCCACTGCTGAACATGGGCGTCCCCCAAGGAATGCCACAAAGCACGGTCCTGAGCCACCTGCATCCATCGACTTCCTGCATGTCTTAACAGGTTGTCACTCCATCTAGTGGAGGGTCACCCTACACTACGTCCGCCGGTACGAGGCCACCACTCGAGAACCTTTTTCCCCATCGGTTGTCGGTTCTTTGAGCTATATGGCCGGCCCATTGCCACTTCAGCTTACTAATCCATTGGGCTATGTCGGTCACTCTGGTTCTACTGTGGATGTCCTCATTTCTAAGTTTATCACGCAGAGAAACTCTGAGCATAGCCCTCTCCATAGCTCGCTGAGCGACCTTGAGTTTCCTCATCCGGCCAACAGTGAAGGACCACGTCTCAGTTCCATAGGTAAAACGCGTTTTATTATTTATTACTAGCGACACGCCATAGCCTCGCCTGGGTATAGAATGTAGCGTAATTTAAATTTAAGATTGTCAAAGACCGTTAAATTATCAATTTTTCTTATTTTTTTTTCTAAAAATGTTTATCATATATTGATCACTCCTAACATTTTTTTCTGTCTGTTCGTGAAGTTTCAATGCAATCGATTTAGCTATTCTGAAGATTAGCCCGGACAGACGAACATACATTATTGATTTCTTAATGAAATGCAAAAAATCCTCTGCAGCTCAATATGCGGCTGGTATTTCGTCAATAGACAAACCCTTCAATTTTCTATATTCACTTTTTAATTAATTCGACAATCTCGGGGAGTGAGTTAGCGTTTTCACCCCTACACATCGAGCTACAAGAGAGCCTTAAATAGTGTTTGCGAAAGTAATTTAAAGGAAGCCGATTCAAACTGCGTTCGTTCAGATATTATAAGGATTGAAATCAATTTATAATTATACGTCGTAATATTGTCAAATTGAATTTGAAATGGAATTCTAAAAAAAAAGACATTAATAAAGGAGACGGTCCATTTCTGGCCCAGTCTATGTACAGTATACCGCAAAAAAGAGAAAAATTCAGGGATTTTGTTAAAAATAAAATGAGAAAATAAATCAAACTAAATAACTTGCAAAAAATAAAAATGCAATCCCAAGTTTTTGATGGTTTTACAAGATAGTGCCCTTCCAGTCATAAAAAAGTAAAAAAGACACGGTTGTTTGTCAAATGTCATTTCTGTCAAATGATATTTTTATTTATTCCGAGCTTGTTCTGAACTCGTGAATGTGTTTAATTGTGGACATCTTTGGCGATTTGGTTTTTTGTTTGGACTTTGGATTACTACCTTTGATTCTGCTTTTGTTTTATGGACTTAATGATTTACGTGAGATTTCGAATTCGTTGATATCGGATATCTGTATTCTATAGAATCACATTTTGTGTCAGTAAGCAGGTATGTACTAAAGAAAGATGTTTCCTTAGGTTATTAAACGCATTTGAATGACATGCTTCTATCTGTAGTCTATTAATAATTATTAATTTCTATATAAGTTCATAATGGCTTCAAAATCTTAATATGATGTAATTATCTTTCAATTCATCTGTTAAAACATGTTGCACTGTTTAAAATGCGCTTCTGCAATATAGATAGTTTACTAAAATAAGATTATTTTGTTCTAGATGGATGAAAATGCACCCATATGTTCACAATGTTTTGCAAACGTATTAGAAGAATTATCTATCGGCACAAATCTTGAAAATGAGCTCCAGCGCCCTAATGCTAATACTATCAGTATATTGTATGTTTGGTATCAACGAAGACTGGGTAGCAGATAAGTTGTGACCCAGTTAATATCATCCCAACAAGACTCTGTTTTAATAAGAGGCCGTATAAAACCTCGCCATCACTCGGGCAGAGGTTATTATACATATATAGGTACTCTTGGCGAGTCAAGGGACAAGTTGGGATGAGATGATTGCAGGTTATTATTGCAGTTGCACTTCTGGACAAGAGACTTGCTGTGCCCACATAATGACCGTTGTCTGGTATTTGTGTTGGGCTCGGTATCAAAATTCCATAACCGCACCGGCCTCAATTCTGGATGGCATTTTAGTAAGAGAGGATTTTGAAGTAGGATAAATAAATAAAAAATAATAAAATTAAGCTGTTTTATTTATATTACCTAAAGTATCCAAAACATAATTGACCTAATGTTTCACTTTCTGTAATTCATAGGACTATTAACCTTTGTTGTGACATTATCCAAGCTTTAAATGTCTGTCAAGGCTCAAGGCATACTCTGACACGCTGAGGACCTGTTATATGAAAATATTTGTACGCCGGAAACGTCAGAATATTTAGCATATGAATTTTTTTGTAACAGCTGTAATGTACCATATTATAACAAATAAATTATATTATCTATGATTGTACTCTAGCACTTCAGCAGCCCAGATAGACACATATACCTGAACAGAAATTAGTATTTAGGATTATTCTGTTTATCCACCTTAAAACAGCCACTCTAAAGTAAAATAAGTTAAATATATTCTTTATTATTAGTGTAATAAAGTAGTATCTCAGGGTCAATTTTTTAGGGTAGGGAAACGGAGTTACCCGCTATTCACATATATTCTCGGATTTGAGCTATCTGGCACAAAATTTTTGTAAAAGCTAACAAAACACTTAGGCCTCATTTCCCCATGTAAAACAAAAAAAGTACTGGATGCCCCTGGCACTGAAGTGTGCATTAGTACACACTAATGAACGCAATTAAATAATTTTGTGTGCAGACAGCGTTGATTTATCTCAACAATCTTCTTGCCTGGAATTAGGTAGTACATTTTACATTTATTTTACAAGTATCAACAACTAACGTTAGTTGTTTTAAGATCAAAAAAGCACATACACAATCTTTATTACACGTTATCCTTGTTTTGATCAAAAAATACAACTATTTTGCCTTACTTTCCTACTAGTGTCGAGACATTTTAGCTATTTTACGTAATAAATCTACCTGATAGACGATATCAAAGATATCAGAGATGACAGCTAACGTCAAATCAAAACTACTTCAATCCGCCATTAGTGTTGTAGTTTTTGGTGAGAATAAAATATTAATACCACTGAAATTAAGGTAAATTCGTGGATTTGAATGATCAAAAGTGGTTTAATATTTTATTTTAATTTATTTCCATACTAGTACATGAACTAGGCCTACGCTTCATACAATTTTGGACCGTCTCCTTTTCAAGAACAAAGATTGTTAATAATGAAATATACAAAACATTGCAGATAATAAATAAGACAACGAACTCGCATAAAGTTGTATTAAAGTAATGTGGTCTCCGTTTGAGTTACAATAATAATTTTAAATTCCCCCTTTAAAAATAATAATTTTCAAGAGTTGAAAGTTATAGAATTCGGTCCGATTTTGAGAATGCGAGTTTTCATCAGATCTCCACGTTTTGAGGCCCTAGGAAGCCGTTCCGAATATTCCCGGCTGGATGTCCGGCCGTGTGTTTGTGTGTGTGTACGAGGGCGGCACTGAAAATTTCAGGAATCAAGGAAGTGACACAACATTACTATTTCAAAATATATTTATTGCTTTTCGAAGTATTCTCTGCGAAATTTGACACATTTTCCCATACGATGGAACCAATCATTGAAGCAACCATTCCATTCGGAAGTTGGGGTCTCCAAAATGGCCGTTTTCTAGGCGTCCAAAGCTTCTTCAGGTGATGAAAATCTCTGTCCACGCAATTTATTCTTTATTTTTGGGAAAGTATAGAAATCATTAGGGCTTAGGTCGAGGCTGTACGGCGGATGGTCTAATAATTCTATGTTTTCTTGCTCTAAAAACTCTTTTGTTCTGTGTGCGGTGTGAGAACTCGCATTGTCGTGATGGAGGATGATGCGGCGGTTGCAGTTCTCTTTACGGAGTTCAGAAACGCTAGCATACCATTCTGCATTAACCGTTCTTTGTCCCTCAAGAGGAATAGTTGTAACATGGCCGGTTTTGGAGACAAAGGTGGCCACCATTTTTTTTGAAACACTCCACGAACGAACAATTTTTGTTGGCTTTAACTCATTTTCGAACACCCAAACTCGTGACTGGTTTTTTGTTTCAGGATCGTAAGCGTATATCCAGGATTCGTCACTTGATACAATGTTGTATACAGCATTTGAGGATCCTGCGTGGAATCTTTCGAGAGTTCTGACGCACCAAGTAACGCTAGCCACTTTTTGCTCTTAACAGAGCGAATGCGGTACCCATCGGGAAAACAACTTTTTTACACCTAATTGTTCATGCAAGATTATTTGTATTTAACTCATGCCAATGTCTAAAGTTGCCTGAATTTTGCGGTATGTCACACGTCGATCTTCCTCAATCACCTTACGCACAGCATCAACGTTTTCTTGGGTGACTGCAGTTTTTGGACGACCTTGACGGGGATCATCACTGAGCTTGACACGTCCACGTTGAAATTCAGCAAACCAGCGATAAATTGTGTTTTTGGATGGGGCTTCATCACAAAATGCAGAAATCATCCGGTCAATACACTGTTTTTGTGTTAAACCACTTCGAAAGTCATAATAAATCGTTGCTCTTTAATTTTCTCGAGTCAATTCCATTTTCTCAACGACTAAACAAGTTTGACAAAACCTTGTGACAAGACCGAGAATCTTTTTTTAAATAAATAAATTGTATTCAATTTTTAAAACCAAGGAGTTTTCAATTAAAAAGATTTTAATATGACAGGAACAGTGGAAATATTCCATTCCCGATACTTTTATTGCAGCCTATGTATGTGTGTGTGTGTGTGTGTATGTAAATAAAATTTTGTCATACGATATCTTTCTGGCAGACAGATCTCTAGCAAAGGCTTTCTTTCTTTCTAGCAGACATATTGCTAGCAAATAAAAAGAGGGCAAAGGCCTCCTCTCACTTATTAGATGGTTTTAGGGCAAGGAAATATCCACCGCGCTTGATAAATATTACGTGAAATGGCAGTTAAGTAAACAATAAGTAATTTTATCCAAAAATACGATTAAGCACAAATGAGAAAATCAGACAACAAATCGTGTGTTACGTATTTAATAAATGTGTCAAAACTCACTCTTGCGGAAGCGTTTATGTATGGCAGCATCAATTGCTTATAAAGCAACATTTTGTTAGATTGGTTGAGTATTTAAAAAAATATTTTATTCGAAAGTTTCCGCCGTAAATAATAACAAAATTTATCGTTATTTTTAAATGTCGGACAATAATAAAATTAGACTGTGTTGTGCAGAAACGGTCTAACCCACAAACTGGCCCAAATCATAATCCAGAGTTTTTTTTCGGTTGTTTTCCAGTACTATAGACTTCTATAAAATTACAAATAATTACAAAAGATACGTTTAATTTGCTTTAAATGATATACATAATATTTCATAATAGCGCTTCGACCATAAAAGAAATGCATTTATCTTCTAACCTGAAGAACAGTACGCTCCAGTTACTTTTAAGAGAACAATTGAATTCCTCCACATACATTGATATTTATTCAAGCTTTCACTGTACTCTACAATATGAGAGTTGTAAGAAAAATGTGCAAGAAAATATTCACTATAATTATCACCGTAGAAATATTTAAAATATAAATAATTCAATTCCTGATAGTATTAATTATTTCAAAATAAGAATCTTATTATTTTTCTTTTTCATAAGCCCTAAGGGACAACAGTTTACTCAGACATTGTCCTCCCCCATAGTAGAGCATTGTTGCCTCAATCGCCACGTCTTGCACCCATGATGTTATTTCCAATCACCGGTATGGTATAACTAAATATCAAATACCACCATCCATCTGAGACCACAACTTTTTCTAAGCCCTTGTCATTGTATCATACGACAACTATGGGATAAGATGGAGTTATCCTTTTAGTTACAGCCCCCGCATGGCTACATTTAAAATAAACAATCAATAATTTATATGAAAAACCGTTTGACAGGGTAATGATATTAAGAGATAGATTAGGCTTTAGAATATTACAAAGGACAACTTTTTTTCCAGTGCTAGGCATAGAGCCTTTCGGTATTCTATTTTTCCTTTACCTGGGATGGTTTCCTGTGTTAGTTTGAAATAAATCTAGACATAAACAACACAGTTCTATTATGACTACAGCATGAATTGGTTATCTTCATCGTAGTCCTTAGAGGGGAGAACGCATCTACATTTTGATGTATGTCAGGTGTATGTCTGTAGTCACGATACTTTTTCTAACATGTGGATTTTGAATAGTAAATAAATAAATAAACCTTTTCTCATCTCTTCTTTTTCATCTCTTATCTCTAATTGATTAATATTATTCCTTTGCTTAAATACAACAATGTAAGTTAAAATATCGAGCTCCAAGAAGTTTGAAATCTCTAAGCATAACTGCAACAGAACATTATCATTTGTACCGTCGCGACCGAGCTCTGCTAAGAATTATTTCAATTGGAAACGTCAATGGTCGATAAATATAGAATGAATATAGTACCAGTCTATTGGCAATGTCACCGGTTACTTCAGGGACAGTATGTGTTAATAATATGGACAAAAAGAACCCCTCTCCTACTTACAAACTCCAAGACAGTTTCAGAACAATAAATAATTTGAATAACTTAAATGTTAGCAAAAACAATATCGTTGTGTACTGTGTGTGTAATGATATAGGTAAAAACTTAGGTTTAGTATTAAATAACTGTCTAAAGGAACACCAAGCTACTAATTGTTGTATGCCTGGAGCAACATTTAGCCAAATTATAAATAAAATTCTGATAAGTAGCCACAGTCCTCGTAGTATATTGATACTTCTTATTGGGAGATGAGCAATGTGAATAAAAAACAATTATTGGATTATATTGAATTTCTAAATAATTTAAATGTTCACAAGATTGTTTTGTTTACATTGCCTTACTTATGGGGTCTGCCACAAGAAAATAAATTAAGATATGACTTGAATATCCAAATGCATAATTTAATTTGCAATAATAATGTAAAACTGACATATAATTGTAATAATTATAAATATCATTTAATTGACTTATATAATTTAATTAAGAAGTTTTTGACAAGAGATAGGTATTACCTATCAAAGTTTAGTTAAGGACTGGTAGCAAATACGCTTTTTTATTATTTATATTTTAACTTCATTTATTATCTTATTGTTTATATTTAATTTTAATGTATGCATCTACATATACTAGATACTATCCAAACACATTGATTGCGTTATCAGTAAAGCCTATAAAAATCTTGTTTTTTTTTTTTTATAGGAGAGGGGGCAAACGAGCATGCGGCTCACCTGATGGTAAGTGACTACCGCCGCTCATGAACAACTGCAACACCAGGGAGGGAATTGCGATGTGTTGCCGGCCTTTTAAAAAGGAGTACGCTCTTTTCTTGAAGGTCCCTAAGTCGTATCGGTCCGGAAAAATCGCTGATGGGTAATCGATTCCACAAGGAAGTCGTGCGAGGAAGAAAACATCTTCTAAATCGCACAGTGGTGGACCGCCAATCATCCAGATGGTGTGGATGGGTATCGGGTGTTCTGCCGCGATGTGCGTTCGTGAAATTTGGCGGCTGGGATTAATCTGAACAATTCCTCAGAGAACTCCCCATGGTAGATGCGAAAGAAAAATGCAAAGAGATGCAACATCTCTTCGCAGCGCCAATGAGTCGAGCCGATCGGAAAGGACTCGGTTGTCGACGATTCGAGCCGCTCTGCGCTGGATGCGGTCAAGTGGAAGGAGCTGGCACTGGGGAGCCCCTGCCCAGAGATGGGAACAGTATTTCATGTGAGGCCAAACCTGCGCCTTGTAAAGTTGCAGGAGGTGTGCCGGCATGAAATACTGTCCAGCTCTGCTGAGCACGCCAAGCTTTTTAGAGGCCAATTTGGCCTTCTCTTCCAAGTGATCACGAAACTGCACGTCACTCGATATGTCGACACCGAGGATTCCGATACTGGCTGAGGCAACCAGGGGAGTGCCTTGAAACTGAGGAGATACGACAAAGGGGTTCATTTTAGCGGTAAACGCGCAAACTTGTGTCTTCTGAGGATTAAACTGGACTAGATTTAGTCGCCCCCAATCCGAGACTTTTTCCAGCAAAGACTCGATTTCAGACACAAGTTTGTTCCGGAACTTGGCGAAGTTTTCCCAAAAAAAATTGGCACGGCCAGTGTATAGAGCATTTCCAGTGCTGTCATCCTCATAGCTATGAATGTTAACCAGTTAGCAACATACCATTAATATGCAGAAGAAACAGCGTTGGTGAAAGCACACAGCCTTGTGGAACACCCAGCGTTAATAGGCTTGTAGTCGGAGCATGCACTGTCTACAACAACCTTGAAGCTCCGATCTGCAAGGAAGCTGGTGATCCAATTGCACAATTTCTCGAGGAAGCATAGAGCCCAGGAGGGTTTCGAAAGAAGCGCTTTGTGCCAAACCCGATCGAAGGCCTTCGCATTGTCCAGACTAACGGCCAACGCCTCCCCCTTGGACTCTACTGCCTCCGCCCATCTATGGGTCAGGAAGACCAGAAGGTCACCAGTTGATCGACCCCGACGAAAACCGTATTGGCGGTCACTAATCAGCTGGTGATCCTTAAGGTACCGGATGAGCTGGCAGTTGATAATGGATTCCATTATTTTGAAGAACAAGGAGGTGATCGGCGTGAGGTCTGAGCGGTCGCCTTTTTTAGGGATTGGGTGGACAAAAGCTGTCTTCCATGAATTCGGGACTACGCCTTGGGAGAAGGAGTACCGGAAAAGACGCGTTAGGACCGGTGCCAACTCCGGAGCACACGTCCTTAGCACAATTGGGGGGATTCCGTCAGGCCCACTCGACTTCTGGATGTCCAGGGAGAGTAGTGCTTTGCGAACCGAGCGCTGTGAGAACAGCACACCCGGCATGGACCACTCACACCGCGGGATGGTCGGCGGTGTTTTCCCCCCGTCATCAAGAGTCGAGTTGGACGCAAAAAGGGAGCCTAAAAGGTCGGCTTTGTCTTTTGCGTCTTGAGCCAGTGAGTCGTCCTCTGCTTACAGAAATTCCCTTGGACAGCCTTGGCGAGAGACCAGAATGCACGGGTTACCGAAGCAAAGCGAACTAGTTCCTCGCCAATTCTGCCTATGTGCTCAGGCTTTGCCTTGGCAGTAACTCTTTTGAAGGACCTGGAGGCGAAGTTATACTTCTTTTTAAGTATGCTGGTGTTTACATCCCGAGTCGCGGAAGCCGCAGCCCAGGATTGATAACACTCCTGCTTACTGCGTTATGCAGTTTTACAGGAGCGACCAAACCAACGCTGAGATCTGCCTCCGATGGGTACAACAGATGATGGAATAAATAGTTCCATTCCCTGTAGCACCACATCAGTGACAGAGTCAGCAACAGCGCTGGGATCATCCGGCGAGAAGCAAACCCGCCCCCATGGGTAGAATTTTTTTTTATATGATAAGGGTGACAAACGAGCACACAGTCCACCTGATGGTAAGTGGTTGCTGCGGCCCATAGACACCTACATCTATCCTCTATTACAAATCAAAATGCAGATGCGTTGTTACCCGTGAGGACTAAGATGCAAAGAAAGACCGCATTCCGTCCCAATCCGCCGACCTGTAATGCCAAACACGGCGGCAACCTGCAGAACGCAACCGCGAAGGGAGCGTGAGTGGCACCATACTCCGGATCAGACAGTGGTCCGAAGAGCCAAGAGGATCATCGACGGAAACCTGATATCCGTCCGGATGAGAGGTCAGCAGAAGGTCAAAAAGGGAAGGTGTATGATCTTCCATATCTGGAATCCGCGTAGGCGAAGTAACCAGTAGTGTCAGACCATATGCCAAGGCAAAGTCATTAACAGATCTCCCCGCATGATCGGTTAAACGTGAACCGAGCCATTCGGCATGGTGGGCGTTAAAATCGCCAAGGATCACGATCTCTGCGGATGGGACCTGTTGTAGCAAGGAATCTGTAGCCATTTGGACGTGGTCGATAAGTTGGTCTGTTTCGGCAT
This sequence comes from Parnassius glacialis, assembly GCA_033319125.1. Taxonomy (NCBI): domain Eukaryota; kingdom Metazoa; phylum Arthropoda; class Insecta; order Lepidoptera; family Papilionidae; genus Parnassius; species Parnassius glacialis. Next base: position 16,608,340 of record JAVANC010000029.1, read on the forward strand.
TACCACTATGGGACCTATAGAGGCACCCGTAGACGCGTGGATGGTCGTCGCTGTCTACGCGTAGTCAAAGGATGGACAGGCCCGAACCTTCAAGACTGCCGAGGCGTCGAGAACAGATGTCCTCTCTGACATACACGCAAAACTCCAGCCCGCGGCACAAAGGAGTGCTCCAATTTGTACCCCGGGCAGGAAAGATACAAAATATCAGCCGGAGAGGAAACCTGCGTCTCGGTCAGGAAGAGCAAGGCCGGTCTCGAGATGGTAGTGGACGGCGTTTAGGTTAGAGTGAAGTCCCCTGATGTTGCAGAAATTCACGGATAGCGTGGCAAGGGTCGCCTTGGTATTGTTGCTCAGTTTGCCCCAAGCAGCTATGTTTTTGAACGGAATTTTGCCCCCCCCCCCCAGATAATACGCGGGGCAGCCTGAGCACCCACGCTCAGGATTGGAATAACATGGTCGTGGATGCTCAGCGAGGGATTCTCCAGGGGTACTGGTACCCTCCTGGGGTAGTCTTATGTGTAATTCCGCTACCATGTTGGTGCGGGGGGGGGGGGATTGGGCCTCCTTTCTTCTTCGCATCTGTAAACCATTCTCGAATATGAATGCAATTAAAATGGTTTATTTTTCGTATGTCAGAAGTGTTTTGGAATATACTAGTCCGATATGGTCTCTACAGTACAATGTCTACAAAATCCGCCTTGAGCGTATTCAAAAAATATTTGTTAATCACCTTAACTTTCGCTGTCGGAATAAAATCGATACTTACACAGATAGTTGCACTGAGCACGACCTCTTCTTATCTTTGGAACACAGGCGTGTTTTGCTTGACATGGCTTTGTTATATGATATAATAAACAATAATATTGACTGTCCATATCTTGTCTCAAGAATCACCTTTCGTACTCCAAAATTTCCGCGCCCGCAATACTACATTGTTACAGACTCCCTGGCATCTTTCAAACTACTCTCGAAACACTATTCTTCCGCGGCTTGCTCGTACATATAATGAACAATTTGGACACATTGACCTCTTTGCGAAAGCTAAACTTACGTTTAAAGATAACATCAAGAGAACTATTAAAAAATAGAGCAGTTGAAGTTAAAATCACATACAATCATATATTCTCTCATCTATTTTTTCTATATTTTTTTTTGAGGCTACTAATATAAATATAAGTACTTAAGTTATTTTATTTAATATATATTATTAATAAATTTATTTATTTATTTATTATGATTACCAACAGAAAATTACATCATTAATACAAATATCATTTTCTTGACAAATTCAACACATTATAATTGTATTTATTTTTATGGGTAATCATAACATGCATTGATTATTTGTAAGGAATAGAAACTGAATTACATCATTGAATAAATATAAATTATTAAAAGTAATAGATTATTTGACAATATTATAAATATCTTCATTATCATATTATATTATATTAATCAAACTTTAAAATCAAAAACAATTCCAATGTTATAATTAATAATTAGTTAATTCGTTATTTTTTTTTAAAAATACTAGTAAGTAGTAAACCTTACTAATATTACCTTTAACCACTTCCGGTAAGCTTAAAATGCTTGTGTTAGAAATGGTTCACGACAGTAGTCGAATGGCGGATTCGAACCCACGACCTTTCGAGTTCGCGGTCCGCGCCCTGCCATTAGGCTACTGACGCTTAGAAATTGATTAATTTTGATTTGAAGGTGGTTATACTATCGCAATTAATATCGAGGCCAGAATTCTTCGAGGAAGTTCGTTATAAGTGCGAGCCAGTCTGGCTAGAGGGGAATACTTTCCCAAGTTAAACCTATTAAGGGATACATTGAAAAAGGCATGTGGATTTCTAGGCATTCTTGATGGCACCTTAAAGTTAAATAAACCTAGCAAGCTAACAGCATAGCACAGTGGCGAAGCAATCAGCTTTATAGCGGTTTCTAACGGAAAAAAAACGGTTCAGATGCCTGGGTGATCAGTAATCGATTGCCGAAAACAGAATTTGAAAATTCGAAACCGTTCTCGAGATAATCGTGGGACAGACGAACAGACGGACGGACATACGGACAGACGGACAGACGGACAGACATCGTGAAATCAATAAGTGACTTCGCAAGCTTCGTCACTTAATAATTGAACTATTGCTGGACTATCAAAACTATTATTTTTTATAGGAGCGTTTTGTATAGGAACATCATGTCTGAGATACTTCTACGCGATTGTAGCGATGTGATGTTAAATTGTGCCAACTATCTTTCGTAGGAATCATTAGTTTGATAGCTATTCGAACGGTACGCAAGATGACGCAGCAGTGGCTTTTGTATTCTTTCGATTCTTATGCTATGGATTTTGTAGTGTTTGTGTAGTGTTTTGTAGTCCAAATTCGACTGCAGTATACTAGTTTACTTCTAACCAGACTACTGTAAAGTTTGATTGTAGTAGAGGGCTGCTTGAACTCTTTGGAATTCCTCAATACAAAATCCAGTGACTTAGTAGCTAAGGTGATTAAGTTATCAATATGGTTGGTAAATTTTAATTCGCTATCTAGAATAACCTTTGAATTGCCGTGTAGTGGCGGTTAAGAATATCCACTACCCCCATATCTTCCCGTGGGTGTCGTAAAAGGCGACAAAGGGACACAGGCAGGAGATGGGCAGCAGCATCTTCCTGGTAACGGCAAAATACAATAAAAAACTGCGGTTGCCAACCCGCTCGCCAAGCGTGGCAACTATGGCAATATACCCCCCCATAATGAAAGTTACGAAGAGACGGCCCCCAGTCCCCGGCGGCCCCGCTATTCCTGGCTACGGTGGCGACCATGGTAACGGCGGGGGCAGGGGGTGCTAAGAATCTCCGGTGGAGGTTCGGTTGCCACCTACAACGACTTGACCTGGCAACATACAACGCACGGACCCTGAGGACTGACGAGAAGATTGTGGAGCTGGAAGAACAGATAGACAAGTTTACGCTGGCATATTATAGGATTATCCGAAGTCCGAAGAGAGGGGGAGGACACGGTAATCCTCGAATCCGGCAACTTGTTCTATCACCGGGAGGGCGACCATCTGTCCCAAGGAGGTGTCGGATTTATCGTCCACAAGTCTCTCGTTAACAACGTTGTAAAGATTGAGAGTGTGTCGAGGAGGGTTGCGTACCTTATACTCAGAATCACCAAACGGTATTCGCTGAAGGTCATACAGGTTTACGCACCAACCTCGGCACACCCCGATGAGGAGGTGGAGGAAATGTATGAGGATATCTCTAGAGCCATGCATTCCTCCAAAACCCAATATACGGTGTTAATGGGAGACTTCAATGCAAAACTAGGCACAAGAGAGAACGGTGAGCTGAAAGTGGGGAAATTTGGAATAGGGCAACGGAACCCAAGGGGCCAGCAGCTGGCCGACTTCATGGAGAAAGAGGGACTCTTTATGATGAACTCTTTCTTCCAGAAGCGGCCCCACAGGAAGTGGACCTGGTCGAGCCCCGACGGTTCGACAAAAATGAGATTGACTTCATTATGACGACCAAACGACAACTGTTCAGTGATGTCTCAGTGATCGCGAGGGTGAAAACCGGCAGCGATCACCGAATGGTTAGAGGCACACTGAACCTAAACGTTAAGTTGGAGAGGTCTCGTCTAATGAAGTCAACGCTCCGTCCCCCTCGTGCTCTAATCCAAAGTCCCGAAACCTTTCAGCTCGAGTTAACAAAACCGTTTTCAGTGCCTAGAAGACTGCAATGAAGTGGACGATTTGAATGACAAGCTCGTGGAAACTGTCCATGCGGTCGGAGCTAAGTTCTGCAAGACCCGCCGCAGAAGAACACAAAAACTCTCCGATCACACTCTTAATCTCATGGCTGTTAGACGGGAGATGAAGCTACATTCTTTAACAGATTTGACAGCATACAGGCAACTGAACAGACAGATCTCCAAATGCATGCGGCGGGACTTACGCAACTTCAATACAGCTTGTATTGAAGAAGCGATCGAGCGGAACCAAGGCTCCAAAGTCTTTGCCAGAGATCTGTCTGCCAGAAAGAGCCAACTGTCAAAGCTGAAGACCGAATGTGGCAGCATCGTTTCCGGGGCACCTGAGATTTTGAGTGAGATTGAGAGGTTCTATGGGCAGCTGTACACGTCATCGTTGGAGCCACACGCAAGTGTGAGTAACGATCCAAGAGCGAGTCTTATCCGACATTATTCCGATGATATCCCGGACGTCAGTCTGAGCGAGATTAGAATGGCTCTCCAGCACCTTAAAAACGGCAAGGCCCCAGGCGAGGATGGAATTACAGCGGAGCTTCTGAAAGCGGGTTGAAGACCGGTACTTGAAGTCCTTCAGAAGCTCTTTAATTCCGTCCTCCATGGTGGCATTACACCGGAGGCGTGGAGCAGAAGTGCGGTGGTCTTGTTCTTCAAGAAAGGCGACAACGCTCTCTTGAAGAACTACAGACCGATTTCCCTTCTGAGCCGCGTCTACGTGCTGTTTTCGAGAGTCATTACGAATCGTCTCGCGCGCAGACTTGACGACTTCCAGCCTCCCGAACAAGCCGGTTTCCGAAAGGGCTTTAGCACCATAGACCACATACATACCCTACGGCAAATTGTACAGAAGTCCGAGGAGTACAATTTGCCACTATGTCTGGCGTATGTGGACTATGAGAAAGCCTTTGATTCCGTCGAAATTTGGGCGGTGCTGCAGTCCCTTCAGCGGTGCCAAGTTGACTCTCGGTATATCGAAGTGTTGAAGTGCTTGTACAGTAGGGCTACGATGGCTATCCGAGTACAGAACCAGAGTACGAAACCTATCCAATTGCAGAGAGGTGTAAGACAGGGTGACGTCATATCCCCGAAACTCTTCACCGCTGCATTGGAAGACGTTTTCAAGCTTCTGGACTGGAAAGGATACGGTATCAACATCAATGGCGAGTACATCACTCAACTTCGATTTGCCGACGATATAGTCCTTATGGCAGAATCGCTGGAGGACCTAAGCACTATGCTCAATGACCTCAATAGTGTTTCCCAACGGATAGGTCTTAAGATGAACATGGACAAAACAAAGATCATGTTTAATGTCCATGTCACACCTATGCCGGTAGATGTTGGGAACACTAAGCTCGAAGTTGTTGACGAGTATGTTTACCTGGGACAAATAGTCCGACTAGGTAAGTCCAACTTCGACCGAGAGGTCAATCGAAGGATTCAACTCGGCTGGGCAGCGTTCGCGAAGCTACGACACATCTTCTCGTCAGACATACCTCAAAACCTTAAAACGAAATTGTACAACCAGTGCGTGTTGCCAGTGATGACTTACGGAACTGAGACGTGGTCCTTCACTGCTGGCCGTATGAGGAAGCTCAAGGTCGCTCAGCGAGCTATGGAGAGGGCTATGCTCGGAGTTTCTCTGCGTGATAAACCCAGAAATGAGGATATCCGCAGTAGAACCAGAGTGACCGACATAGCCCAACGGATTAGTAAGCTGAAGTGGCAATGGGCCGGCCATATAGCTCGAAGAACCGACAACCGATGGGGAAGAAAGGTTCTCGAGTGGCAGCCTCGTACCGGCAAGCAAAGTGTAGGGCGTCCCCCCACTAGATGGAGTGACGACCTGGTGGGATATGCGGGAAGTCGATGGATGCAGGTGGCTCAGGACCGTGCTTTGTGGCATTCTTTGGGGGAGGCCTATGTTCAGCAGTGGACTTGTGAAGGGCTGTAATGATGAATGATGATGATCTAGAATAACGCCTTAATCACGTATCGCTTCAACTACAATTAGTTTCTCAGTATCAATATAGTATTGGCTCTGTATATAATTATGTTTACTGGTAAACCTAATAAGTTGGCATTTTTTGGCATTGAGAAACATTTAGTTTTTATTACACCATTGAATAAGGCTGTTGAGATCATCTTGTAGTAATTCGACATCAGTTGCTTCTAATAGTTTTAACTATTTTGAGAAAGGCAGCAAATAGGTAGACCTTAGAGTGTAAAAATGTCGAAACAATGTCGTTTATAAAAATGTTAAAAAATACTGGACCTAAGTTCAATACTTGCGGTACACCGGAGTAGGCAATATATGGCTGCGAGGAGTACCCATCAGTCACCACGGTCGAAAATCTACTTTGAAGGTATGATGGACACCAGTTTAATAATGTCCCATTAATACCAAAAGCTCTCAGTTTATTGACAAGTAGTGCGTGATTTACTTTGTCAAAGGCCTAGGAGAAGTCTGTGTATATAGCATATACTTGTAGTTTATTATCAAGGTTCTCAATTAAATCGGTGACATATAAGAACAGATTTGTGACAGTAGATCTACCAGACAAAAAATCATGTTGATGCCAGTTTATACGTCGTCCTAGATTCTTGAAAAATGATTCATAGACTAAGATCTCAAACAGAAATAGAAACAGAAACTTTTTTATTCAATATAGATTATAAATAATACTTATAAGATTATAAATAATAATTATACTTTCAAGTCACTCTTTTGTATTAATTACCACTGGTTCGAAAAAAACCTCTGTCCAGAAGAACCAGCAAGAAACCCAGCGGGACTTTTTTTTAAAATAACAGCTTACAATCATGTATGTTACACAAATTAACAACACAACAAATAAGAAATAGCTTGGGAGTGATCACCTCACTTCCAGGGATTATTATCATTTATAAATTCTTTAACATTATAATAACCCATTTTATACAAACTTAGTTTAATAAAGTTTTTGAACTTTGAGCAGGTCAAATTTTGTATATTTTCTGGAATTTTGTTGTAAAAGCGTATACATCGCCCCAAGAATTAATTACTGACTCGATGGAGTCGAGTAACTGGTACTACTAGCTTGTGTCTGTTCCTAGTATTTACAGAATGAATATCACTTATTTTTGTAAAACTACTTTTATTTTTGTGTACGTACATAACATTTTCATAAATGTATTGAGAGGCCAAAGTTAATACATTAATTTCCTAAAATTTTTGTCGCAGCGACTCTTTAGGCTTTAAATCATAAATTGCTCTTATGGCCCTCTTCTGTAAAACAAATATAATTTCAGTGTCAGCTGCGTGTCCCCATAGCAAAATACCATACGACATTATGCTATGGAAATAGCTCAAGTAAACTAGTCTAGCTGTTTCAACACTAGTTAGACTTCTGATCTTTTTTACGGTATATGCTGCAGAACTAAGCCTGCTTGCTACTTTTGATATATGGGGGCTCCATTAAAGCTTCGCGTCTAGTGTGATTCCAAGAAAAATGGTGGTATCTACAAGACTCAGTTTCTCCCCATTTAAAATTACATTAGTATTTAATTGTTTGACATTTGGAGTAATAAATTTCTTACATTTCGTTTTAGTGCCATTTAAATGCAAATTATTAACATTGAAACAATTTACTAATTTAGATATAGCATTATTTACTTCGTCATAATTTAGAAATTGTCGACTTAATTTGAAAATTAAAGAAGTGTCATCTGCAAATAATAATATATCACGGTTATCTCCAACTATGTAAGGTAAGTCATTAATGTATACAAGAAACAGAAAGGGGCCGAGAATTGAGCCTTGAGGCACGCCCATCTGAACCATCGACCCGGAAGAACTCATATTGTTAATGACAACTTTTTGCGTTCCTTACTTAAATATGAAATAATTAATTTAAGAGCATCACTTCTTACACCGTAGTGTTGAAGTTTCCTGATTAATGTTTCGTGGTGAACACAATCGAAGGCTTTCGATAGGTCACAAAATATACCCAAAGTATCCTGTGAATTCTCCCATGCATTAAATATATATTTAAACAGCTCAATACCGGCATCAATTGTCGAGCGACCCCTTGTGAAACCAAATTGATTTTTATGAAGTAAATTATTTATATTAAAGAAATTTAACATTTGATCAAGAATATTTTTTTCAAAAATCTTACTAAGTGTTGGTAGTACAGAAATAGGTCTAAAATTGGCGGGGTCTAATGTACTACCAGATTTAAATAAAGGTATTACTTTACTATAGTTAATTAAATCAGGAAACACACCAGATTAAATACTAGTATTAAAAATAACAGCTAAATGAGGCGCGATTGTATTTATTATAGACGCAATAACTTTAACGGAAATCTCCTAGAGATCCGCAGTTTTCTTAACATCAAAAGTTTTAAAATATTTTACAATATCTTTTGATGATACTTTATGAAATGTAAAATTCTTTGTACACACAGATGACGCAGCAGTGGCTTTTGTATTCTTTCGATTCTTATGCTATGGATTTTGTAGTGTTTGTGTAGTGTTTTGTAGTCCAAATTCGACTGCAGTATACTAGTTTACTTCTAACCAGACTACTGTAAAGTTTGATTGTAGTAGAGGGCTGCTTGAACTCTTTGGAATTCCTCAATACAAAATCCAGTGACTTAGTAGCTAAGGTGATTAAGTTATCAATATGGTTGGTAAATTTTAATTCGCTATCTAGAATAACCTTTGAATTGCCGTGTAGTGGCGGTTAAGAATATCCACTACCCCATATCTTCCCGTGGGTGTCGTAAAAGGCGACAAAGGGACACAGGCAGGTGATGGGCAGCAGCATCTTCCTGGTAACGGCAAAATACAATAAAAAACTGCGGTTGCCAACCCGCTCGCCAAGCGTGGCAACTATGGCAATATACCCCCCATAATGAAAGTTACGAAGAGACGGCCCCCAGTCCTCGGCGGCCCCGCTATTCCTGGCTACGGTGGCGACCATGGTAACGGCGGGGCAGGGGGTGCTAAGAATCTCCGGTGGAGGTTCGGTTGCCACCTACAACGACTTGACCTGGCAACATACAACGCACGGACCCTGAGGACTGACGAGAAGATTGTGGAGCTGGAAGAAGAGATAGACAAGTTACGCTGGCATATTATAGGATTATCCGAAGTCCGAAGAGAGGGGGAGGACACGGTAATCCTCGAATCCGGCAACTTGTTCTATCACCGGGAGGGCGACCATCTGTCCCAAGGAGGTGTCGGATTTATCGTCCACAAGTCTCTCGTTGTGTGTCGACGAGGGTTGCGTACCTTATACTCAGAATCACCAAACGGTATTCGCTGAAGGTCATACAGGTTTACGCACCAACCTTCGGCACACCCCGATGAGGGAGGTGGAGGAAATGTATGAGGATATCTCTAGAGCCATGCATTCCTCCAAAACCCAATATACGGTGTTAATGGGAGACTTCAATGCAAAACTAGGCACAAGAGAGAACGGTGAGCTGAAAGTGGGGAAATTTGGAATAGGGGCAACGGAACCCAAGGGGCCAGCAGCTGGCCGACTTCATGGAGAAAGAGGGACTCTTTATGATGAACTCTTTCTTCCAGAAGCGGCCCCACAGGAAGTGGACCTGGTCGAGCCCCGACGGTTCGACAAAAAATGAGATTGACTTCATTATGACGACCAAACGACAGCTGTTCAGTGATGTCTCAGTTGATCGCGAGGGTGAAAACCGGCAGCGATCACCGAATGGTTAGAGGCACACTGAACCTAAACGTTAAGTTGGAGAGGTCTCGTCTAATGAAGTCAACGCTCCGTCCCCCTCGTGCTCTAATCCAAAGTCCCGAAACCTTTCAGCTCGAGTTACAAAACCGTTTTCAGTGCCTAGAAGACTGGCAATGAAGTGGACGATTTGAATGACAAGCTCGTGGAAACTGTCCATGCGGTCGGAGCTAAGTTCTGCAAGACCCGCCGCAGAAGAACACAAAAACTCTCCGATCACACTCTTAATCTCATGGCTGTTAGACGGGAGATGAAGCTACATTCTTTAACAGATTTGACAGCATACAGGCAACTGAACAGACAGATCTCCAAATGCATGCGGCGGGACTTACGCAACTTCAATACAGCTCGTATTGAAGAAGCGATCGAGCGGAACCAAGGCTCCAAAGTCTTTGCCAGAGATCTGTCTGCCAGAAAGAGCCAACTGTCAAAGCTGAAGACCGATGTGGCAGCATCGTTTCCGAGGCACCTGAGATTTTGAGTGAGATTGAGAGGTTCTATGGGCAGCTGTACACGTCATCGTTGGAGCCACACGCAAGTGTGAGTAACGATCCAAGAGCGAGTCTTATCCGACATTATTCCGATGATATCCCGGACGTCAGTCTGAGCGAGATTAGAATGGCTCTCCAGCACCTTAAAAACGGCAAGGCCCCAGGCGAGGATGGAATTACAGCGGAGCTTCTGAAAGCGGGTTGAAGACCGGTACTTGAAGTCCTTCAGAAGCTCTTTAATTCCGTCCTCCATGGTGGGCATTACACCGGAGGCGTGGAGCAGAAGTGCGGTGGTCTTGTTCTTCAAGAAAGGCGACAACGCTCTCTTGAAGAACTACAGACCGATTTCCCCTTCTGAGCCGCGTCTACGTGCTGTTTTCGAGAGTCATTACGAATCGTCCTCGCGGCGCAGACTTGACGACTTCCAGCCTCCCGAACAAGCCGGTTTCCGAAAGGGCTTTAGCACCATAGACCACATACATACACTACGGCAAATTGTACAGAAGTCCGAGGAGTACAATTTGCCACTATGTCTGGCGTATGTGGACTATGAGAAAGCCTTTGATTCCGTCGAAATTTGGGCGGTGCTGCAGTCCCTTCAGCGGTGCCAAGTTGACTCTCGGTATATCGAAGTGTTGATGTGCTTGTACAGTAGGGCTACGATGGCTATCCGAGTACAGAACCAGAGTACGAAACCTATCCAATTGCAGAGAGGTGTAAGGACAGGGTGACGTCATATCCCCGAAACTCTTCACCGCTGCATTGGAAGACGTTTTCAAGCTTCTGGACTGGAAAGGATACGGGTATCAACATCAATGGCGAGTACATCACTCAACTTCGATTTGGCCGACGATATAGTCCTTATGGCAGAATCGCTGGAGGACCTAAGCACTATGCTCAATGACCTCAATAGTGTTTCCCAACGGATAGGTCTTAAGATGAACATGGACAAAACAAAGATCATGTTTAATGTCCATGTCACACCTATGCCGGTAGATGTTGGGAACACTAAGCTCGAAGTTGTTGACGAGTATGTTTACCTGGGACAAATAGTCCGACTAGGTAAGTCCAACTTCGACCGAGAGGTCAATCGAAGGATTCAACTCGGCTGGGCAGCGTTCGCGAAGCTACGACACATCTTCTCGTCAGACATACCTCAAAACCTTAAAACGAAATTGTACAACCAGTGCGTGTTGCCAGTGATGACTTACGGAACTGAGACGTGGTCCTTCACTGCTGGCCGTATGAGGAAGCTCAAGGTCGCTCAGCGAGCTATGGAGAGGGCTATGCTCGGAGTTTCTCTGCGTGATAAACCCAGAAATGAGGATATCCGCAGTAGAACCAGAGTGACCGACATAGCCCAACGGATTAGTAAGCTGAAGTGGCAATGGGCCGGCCATATAGCTCGAAGAACCGACAACCGATGGGGAAGAAAGGTTCTCGAGTGGCAGCCTCGTACCGGCAAGCAAAGTGTAGGGCGTCCCCCCACTAGATGGAGTGACGACCTGGTGGGATATGCGGGAAGTCGATGGATGCAGGTGGCTCAGGACCGTGCTTTGTGGCATTCTTTGGGGGAGGCCTATGTTCAGCAGTGGACTTGTGAAGGGCTGTAATGATGAATGATGATGATCTAGAATAACGCCTAAATGACGTATCGCTTCAACTACAATTAGTTTCTCAGTATCAATATAGTATTGGCTCTGTATATAATTATGTTTACTGGTAAACCTAATAAGTTGGCATTTTTTGGGCATTGAGAAACATTTAGTTTTTATTACACCATTGAATAAGGGCTGTTGAGATCATCTTGTAGTAATTCGACATCAGTTGCTTCTAATAGTTTTAACTATTTTGAGAAAGGCAGCAAATAGGTAGACCTTGGAGTGTAAAAATGTCGAAACAATGTCGTTTATAAAAATGTTAAAAAATACTGGACCTAATGTTCAATACTTGCGGTACACCGGAGTAGGCAATATATGGCTGCGAGGAGTACTCATCAGTCACCACGGTCGAAAATCTACTTTGAAGGTATGATGGACACCAGTTTAATAATGTCCCATTAATACCAAAAGCTCTCAGTTTATTGACAAGTAGTGCGTGATTTACTTTGTCAAAGGCCTAGGAGAAGTCTGTGTATATAGCATATACTTGTAGTTTATTATCAACGTTCTCAATTAAATCGGTGACATATAAGAACAGATTTGTGACAGTAGATCTACCAGACAAAAAATCATGTTGATGCCAGTTTATACGTCGTCCCTAGATTCTTGAAAAATGATTCATAGACTAAGATCTCAAACAGAAATAGAAACAGAAACTTTTTTATTCAATATAGATTATAAATAATACTTATAAGATTATAAATAATAATTATACTTTCAAGTCACTCTTTTGTATTAATTACCACTGGTTCGAATAAAAACCTCTGTCCAGAAGAACCAGCAAGAAACCCAGCGGGACTTTTTTTTAAAATAACAGCTTACAATCATGTATGTTACACAAATTAACAACACAACAAATAAGAAATAGCTTGGGAGTGATCACCTTACTTCCAGGGATTATTATCATTTATAAATTCTTTAACATTATAATAACCCCATTTTATACAAACTTAGTTTAATAAAGTTTTTGAACTTTGAGCAGGTCAAATTTTGTATATTTTCTGGAATTTTGTTGTAAAAGCGTATACATCGCCCCAAGAATTAATTACTGACTCGATGGAGTCGAGTAACTGGTTACTACTAGCTTGTGTCTGTTCCTAGTATTTACAGAAATGAATATCACTTATTTTTTGTAAAAACTACTTTTATTTTTGTGTACGTACATAACATTTTCATAAATGTATTGAGAGGCCAAAGTTAATACATTAATTTCCTAAAATTTTTGTCGCCAGCGACTCTTTAGGCTTTAAATCATAAATTGCTCTTATGGCCCTCTTCTGTAAAACAAATATAATTTCAGTGTCAGCTGCGTGTCCCCATAGCAAAATACCATACGACATTATGCTATGGAAATAGCTCAAGTAAACTAGTCTAGCTGTTTCAACACTAGTTAGACTTCTGATCTTTTTTACGGTATATGCTGCAGAACTAAGCCTGCTTGCTACTTTTGATATATGGGGGCTCCATTAAAGCTTCGCGTCTAGTGTGATTCCAAGAAAAATGGTGGTATCTACAAGACTCAGTTTCTCCCCATTTAAAATTACATTAGTATTTAATTGTTTGACATTTGGAGTAATAAATTTCTTACATTTCGTTTTAGTGCAATTTAAATGCAAATTATTAACATTGAAACAATTTACTAATTTAGATATAGCATTATTTACTTCGTCATAATTTAGAAATTGTCGACTTAATTTGAAAATTAAAGAAGTGTCATCTGCAAATAATAATATATCACGGTTATCTCCAACTATGTAAGGTAAGTCATTAATGTATACAAGAAACAGAAAGGGGCCGAGAATTGAGCCTTGAGGCACGCCCATCTGAACCATCGACCCGGAAGAACTCATATTGTTAATGACAACTTTTTGCGTTCCTTACTTAAATATGAAATAATTAATTTAAGAGCATCACTTCTTACACCGTAGTGTTGAAGTTTCCTGATTAATGTTTCGTGGTGAACACAATCGAAGGCTTTCGATAGGTCACAAAATATACCCAAAGTATCCTGTGAATTCTCCCATGCATTAAATATATATTTAAACAGCTCAATACCGGCATCAATTGTCGAGCGACCCCTTGTGAAACCAAATTGATTTTTATGAAGTAAATTATTTATATTAAAGAAATTTAACATTTGATCAAGAATATTTTTTTCAAAAATCTTACTAAGTGTTGGTAGTACAGAAATAGGTCTAAAATTGGCGGGGTCTAATGTACTACCAGATTTAAATAAAGGTATTACTTTACTATAGTTAATTAAATCAGGAAACACACCAGATTAAATACTAGTATTAAAAATAACAGCTAAATGAGGCGCGATTGTATTTATTATAGACGCAATAACTTTAACGGAAATCTCCTAGAGATCCGCAGTTTTCTTAACATCAAAAGTTTTAAAATATTTTACAATATCTTTTGATGATACTTTATGAAATGTAAAATTCTTTGTACACGCATTTACATTTTGTTTAAGTAATGATTCGGCGACCGCAGGAGAAGAATTCAGTGACTTAGTGGTTAATATCGGAATATCAGTGAAACATTTCTCAAAAACCACTGCAACGTCCTGATCTGATTCGGTTAATTTGTTATTAACATTTAACTGGTAGTTTGAACTGCGAGAGTTGATCTTAACAGTTTCGCTATTTATACTCCATGTCATTTTAATTTTATTAGAAGCCGTCTTAATTTTGTTGCTCAAATGCAAAGACTTGGATGTGGAGCACACTCTTTTAAATATTTTTGAATATTTTTTTACATTTTGTCCAAATTTGACGCTATGATTATATGACCTTTCATGGTAAAGATCATATAACCTATGTCTGCTCTTATGGACTCCTGCTGTCGCCCATTCATTAAATGACTTCCGACTGTTCAAGAAGAATGTTTTAAAAGTAATAGTTTTATTAAATTCATTGCAAATAAGCTTAAATAATGTTCCATACAAAAAAATTTGGATCATTTTGGTATGAAAGTGAAGGAAGTTTTTTCACTATGTTACTTCTAAATTTCTCCAAGCGACGTGCATTTACTGGAACAAACACAAGTTTCTCATCTACTTGCTTATTGTGAACATAAGGTAACGAAACTACTTGTCCACAGTGATCAGAACTTAATTTTTGAATTATACATTTATGCAACGCCTTCACATTTGTAAAAATGTTATCTATACATGTTGCACTAGATTGAGCAATACGCGTTGGCTCTAAAAATAAATTGAAAAGACTATATGATTTAAACACAGATCTAAATTTAATATTGATTGAGGAAGCTTCTAGGAGATTGATATTAAAGTCTTCACATATTACAACAGATTTATTCTGTTTATTAAGCTTAGCAAAAACTTCCTCCATAATTTTTTCTAAAGTATCGTATATAGAACACGGGGGTCTGTAGACGTTCACAACAATGAGGTACTCAAACTCAACACATGCCATTTCTACATTTCGCTCAAAAGAGAGGCTCACAATATCTTTACGTTCTTTACATGACAATAATTTACTAGCTAATATTAAGGACCCACCTCTTAAAACCGTTCCTCTATTAAAAGAACTGATCACCTGTTGATTTCTGAAGTTAAACATTAAGTTATAAGCTTTTAACCAATGTTCAGTAATACATAAAATATGAATATCGTTGCTATTTAAGAACAACTCAATTTCTAGCTCTTTGCCTATAATACCTTGTATATTTTGATGCACCAGGTGTAAACAATTTTCATTATCACTCTTTGGAGTCATACAATTAAGGATTTGTAAGCTACATTCTAAATTATTTAAATTATTACAACTGCTAGAGATTACCTCTATTGTCTCATTTTCTAATTTAAATTACTTGGAACTGATTCCAAATCACATATTAAGTCATTATACTGCTCAAAAGGAGCAGATGTCTGTGTAGCCAAGTCCTTGGCTGAGTTAATATATAAACAATTAGATAGCACATTTGCTATCTGTCTTAAAATATATTTAGATAGGTAATACCTATCTCTAGTCAAAAATTTCTTAATTAAATTATTTATGTCTATAAAACCTTTGACATTGTAGATAATATGGATATAGGTCTAAACACATATACACTCGTAGGATTTTCACTTTTAAAAATTGGTACAATCCGCGCTTCTTTCCAGTTTTCGGGGAAAATGCCAGAGCTCAAGGAGGTATTGAATATAATAGTTAACGGAGCAGCCAAAGAATTTGCACACCTATATATAAATATAGGCGGAATACCGTCTAGACCAGCATTTTTTGATGTATCTAACATTTTCAGCCTTTTCTCAATTTCTCGTTTAGATACGTTAATATTGCCTATATATTTTTTTGTTTTGGAGACTGGTTGTATGTCAAAATTTTTATTAATACCATCCTTAATAAAAACCGATGAGAAATGACTAACAAACAAATCACATATTTCTGGCCTACTATTTGCATCACGATCATTCAGAGACATTTTATTAGGATAATTTGAGCCTTTACGACGCACGTTCTTCATATGTGTCCAAAAATACCTCGTATTATTGCTAATAGCTTCCTCGTTGTGTTCAATATAATTATAATAACATTGTTTTATTACTTTATCGCAATCCTTCCTTAGGTAAGAGAATTCAATTTTATCTAATGGATTATTAAACAGTTTAATTTTATTATGACATTTGTGCTTCTATTTGATGAGTTTAATTAGAGCGGGTGTGAACCAGATAGGATAATATTTTGAAGATTTGTACGATTTGGGGACGAATCTGTCTATTGCTACCTGCAGGATTTCGTAGAATTTCGATATCATATCATTTACATTATTTAGTACGCCTAAATTTTGTAGCCAATCGACATTGTTTAAGTATGTTATAATGGAATCAAAATTTGCTTTTTCAAAATTGTGGAAAGATTTATTCTTAGTTGCGGGGAAATTAATTGATAAGTTGATTTTAAAGAAAAATTCTTATGGTGGATGTAAAATGTCGACGTTGCGTATAGGATACTGACTTTCGACCACATTGATGTTTACATTAGACAAAACTAGATCTAGTATCTTTCCGCTTGCGTTGTTGTTAGTGTTATATTGATTCAGATCGTGCAAAGTGAAAAAATCTATTAAGCTACTTTTAAGAAGACCGTTAGAGTAGTTACTTGGGTATGCGTACTGACCGTTAATGTCGGGTTGAAGAGCTCACGTGATAGAACTCATATTGAAGTCACCAAGCAGCAAAATTGAGTTGTTAGCCGTGCCTAAATTATTATTATTTATGGTATTCGTAGTATTATTAATAAATGTTTCTAATGTGTTACGATCAACTGGTGGAGGGATACATACTGCGCACACATGTAGCCATTCCGTTAGATTACTTGTGTTAAGTTCAATTGTGACCCATAAGTCTTCACTGAGACTTTCCCATCTAATTTGCCTGCGCGAGTTTAATCCGTCCTTTTTAACTGCTATCAAAACTCCGCCACCAATTTTCTTATGACTAGAAGGAGGAGATGTTTCGCGATCTCATCTATATATGTGGTATCTATCGTCGAAGATTTCAGCATCATACACACTATCGCTGAGCCAAGTCTCAGTTAAAACAATTATATCATAGTTTGAATTAAGAACTTGTTTATAAATGTTAAAAACGTTTATTGTATAATTGGAAGTAAATAAATAAAAAAACATGTGTTAAATTAGAGCGAAGTCCTCGGACATTTTGATAATAACATTTTAATGAATCGAATTTAAAAATAAAATTAGTATACCAACACATGTTTAAGATTATTATCAGTAGGCTACGATAAATTTAGAAGAGATTCAGAATTTTTATAAGTTTATAGTCCGATACTTACTTAATCACTTCGTTTTTAGCTGATAGGTCCTTTTTAATACTTTCGTATTGGTCTTCGAGAAAATTGATTGAAGTCAGGACTTCATTAGTTTTTGAGGTAAATTAATCTAATATACTTTTCTTAAATACATCTAGCAGCGATTTCATTTCTTCTCTGACTATGAACCGAACGTCATCAAGATCTAGTCCAGCCGTAGTAGGTCCCATTATTTTTCGTTCTTTGTCTTTTACGCGACGAGTGACGATGAAACTTTGATTAGCGTGTTCCTCTAAAGTCGTGTAAGTTAGTGAGCTTCTAATTGTCGTGTTGTCGCTCTTTGGTCTGGTGCAGATCGGACATAGCCATGTACTCTTATAATTCTCAGTTAATTCATTGTAACATGTTTTAGATGTCGAAATACATTTGTAGTTATATTGAATTTTGCATGTGCTACACGACATTATTTATGAGGATTTAATTATTTGTATTATGTTTATATATTTATACATTTTATATGTATATGTGCATAAGTATTTATGTATATATATATATATATATATATATATATATATATATATATATATATATATATATATATATATATATATATATATATATATATATATATATATATATATATATATATATATATATAAATGTAATGTAACATATCATTCTACCTGACTCTCTCTCCTGATCTGTAAACTTATGACCACCTTCATTACATTGAATTGCTTATAATTTATCTATTAGATTGTTCTTCTTTCCATTTCTTCCAACAACATTACACCTACCATCAAGCAATATAAAGGAAACCTGTTATTGGCCATTCTTTTAGTTTGTTACATTTATGTTAATATTTACTCTATACGCTATTAGTTTTCTAAATAAATTAAATAAATAAATAAACTCAGCCATTGATTTGGCTTTCCTAACACCTGCTTTTTTTGAGCAACAAAATAATTTTACATTTGATTTGGAACCAGTTCCAAGTAATTTAAATTAGAAAGTAAGACAATAGAGGTAATCTCTAGCAAAGATAATTTAAAAAGCTTAGAATACAACTTACCAATACTTAATTATGCAATTTCACAAAATAGCAATAATGAAAACTGTATCAACCTGGTGCATCAAAATATACAAGGTATGTAAGGCAAAGAATTAGAAATTGAATTATTTTTAAATAGTAACAATATACATATTTTATGTATTACTGAATATTGGTTGAAAGATTACAATTGCATATTTAATTTCAGTAATCACCAGGTGGCCAGTTCGTTCAATAGAGATACTAAATTACGTGGTGGCTCCTTAATATTAGCTAATAAATGCTTATCATGTAAAGAACGTAAAGACATTGTGAGCCTCTCTGTTGAGCGTACAGTAGAAATGGCATGCGTTGAGCTTGAGCATCTTATTGTTGTCAGTGTTTACAGACCCCATGTTTAAATTATGATACCTTTAAAAAAATAATGGAAGAAGTTTTAGTTAAGCCTAATAAACAGAATAAATCTCTTGTAGTGTGTGGAGACTTTAATATCAATTTCCTGGAAACTTCTTCCATCAGTATTAAAGAGCAATGGCAGAAAAATTGTTGACAAAAATTATAGCGTCTAGAAATAAGTTATATATAAAATGAGTTTTATTATTTTTCTATTTTTATTATTATTGAGCTTATGAAATATATTTTTGATGCCTGGGTGAATTCACAAGATGCCTTAGGTATTTTCTGTGATCTTTCCAAGGCTTTCGATTGTGTTCATCATGAGACATTAATCAGGAAACTACAACACTACGGTGTAAAAAATTTAGCGCTTAGACTTATTACTTCATATTTAAGTAACAGAATTCAAAAAGTAGTGATTAATGGTAAAGGTTCCTCCGGATCGGTAGTATCAATGGGCGTTCCTCAGGGCTCGATTCTTGGCCCATTCCTGTTTTTAATTTATATTAATGACTTACCTTATCTTCTAGGGGACAATCACGATATAGTATTATTTGCTGATGATAGCTCTTTAATTTTCGAACTCAAACGGCAGTCAATTAATTAAGACGATGTAAATAATGCTCTAACGAAATTAGTACATTGGTTTAACGCCAACAATATGCTCTTGAATGGCAATAAGACAAAGTGTATTAAATTTACAATACCTAATGTAAAACATTCGAATACCAATGTGCTATTAAATGGGGAGGAGTTGAGTCTTGTGGATACCACTGGTTTTCTCGGTATAACAATTGACGCGAAACTTCAATTGGGCCCCCATATATCTAAATTAGCAAGCAGACTTAGTTCTGCAGCATATGCTGTAAGAAAGATTAAAAGTCTCACAGACGTTGAGCTGTCTCAAGTGTATTTTAGTTACTTTCATAGAGTAATGTCTTATGGAAATTTGTTATGAGGTAATGCGACTGATATTGAAGCTATATTTGTTTTGCAAAAGAGAGCTGTACGCCGTACAAAAATTAAAAAAAAATAAACGTATTAAATTTGGCATCGCAATATATTTATGAAAATGTAATGTATGCACATAAAAACATAAATAGCTTTAATAAGAATAAGGATGCGCATACTTAAACACTAGGAACAAACAGAAACTTGTAATGCCAGTTACTAGACTCCACAGAATCAGTAATTCATTTATAGGGCAATGTATACGTTTTTACAACAAAATCCTAGAACATAGTTCAAAGTTTGTCAATAAACAAGTTTAAAAGTTTTATTAAAGAAAAACTGTACAAAAAGGGTTATTATAATATCAAGGATTACATGAATGAAAATAACCCCTTGGAATAAGGTGATCGCCACCATGCTGGTTCTATGAAAAATCATTTAAAAATTGTATAAACGAAATTATTGTTAAGTGAAATATGTTTGAAAAAAGGTCCCGCTAGGTTTCTTGCTGGTTCTTCCCAGGACAGAGGTATTTTCCGAACCAGTGGTAAATAAAAAATGACGTTCAATAAGTATTATGTAATAATTAATATTGAATAAAAAAATATTCTATTCTATTCTATTCTATAGGGTTTTAAGATATATCTTTATTTTTACATATAATCTTAGATGTCTGTTAGAGATCGTGTCATATAAGTTACAAATGAACGATTGAGATTCTGTTTACATAATATATTTGTTTTTTCGAGACGATGGCCATAGGTTAAGAAAGGTGGCACTTTAATCAAGTTATTCACAAATTAAATATTTTATAGAATTATTGACAAAAAAGAAGTCTTAAATTCTAGATCGGATAAGTGGTGCTATAGTCGAGTTATGCATATATTGACACTGTAATAAATCCAGGGTGATTTCGTTCTAGTAGTAGTAACTCTTCGCTCTTCTTACCAAAAAGGTCGGAACAACGATTTTTTTAAACTTTTTGTTATAATTTTTATAATGGCAGCATCCTTAATACTATATATCTTAATATAAAGATGACTTGAGTGAGGTGATGGATGCAAGTTTTTTAAGTCCATATTATATGACAATACTTGGTTAGGCCTTAGTAGCAGAGGACTTCTGAAGGGCTGTAATGATGATCATAAGGATGTTAGAAATTTGCAATAAAATTCTGTCATTAGCATATTATTATGATTCTGCGATAGGTTTGAATCACGCACGAAATAGAAATTTTTTATGCCACATACAAATAATTGTTTTGAGTCTATCAGTCATTTAAATTTTGGAAATTATTTTTACGAGATTCTAACTGTAATCAACATTCGAAGTCTCGAATAAAAATTTCCAGAACCCAATAATAACATAAACAGATAGATCTTCAGCCAAATAAAAGGTCTTTAACTATGAAATTTCTGTTTTGCAGTACAGGTCAGTTCAAACCAAAATAGTTTTTATTTGGCTAAGAATTGTAAATTCAAATTAATTTTATTTTAAAATCATGGAATTCTTTTTTCAAAACTTGTCATTTGTTTATTGATTAGCGTTATTTATCATCGCATTTGAATTTTTTTTATCATGAAGGTATGTCAAAAATTCGAGTGATTATGGAATATGAGTACCGTCGTGACAGTAACGCGGCACAAGCGGCACGCAACATCAAGGACGTTTACGGAGCCAATACTACATACGAACGAATAACCCGTTATTGATCATTTCATTGTTCTGGAAATTTATATCTGATAAATGAACCCCGTGGTCGTTCGTAAACTTTAGTCAACAACGACGAATTAAAGGTAGTTGTGGAAGCTGTTGATATTCAATCTATGACTGGATTAGCAGCTACTTTCGACGTTAACATCAAAACAATATTGGTCGATTTGCGTCAAATTGGAAAGATAAAACAGTTTTACAAATTGGTGCCCCACGGACTCATTGATTGCCAGCGCAGAGAACGCGTGACATGCACTGATCAACAGGCAAACAAACAAAGGAATCTTGAATCGCATTGTTACTTGCGACTAAAAATGAATAACTATTTGAAAATCGAAAGCGCTCAGCAAGTTGGTTGGTTCAGCACCTAAATAATGCCTTAATTAAAATTTACACCTAGAAAAGTAATGGTCACTGTTTGGTGATCTAGCGCCGGTTTGATTCGTCACAGCTTCTTATCAAATGGGATAAGCGTACAAACTTTTACTTTTTCGAGAATTTAGATTTAGAAACTTTTGGCGGGGAAAACGTTCAATACCTTAGAGGCAGTACAAAATGCCTTTAAAGAATTTGTTGCCTCCCATCCAGCTGATTTATTCAAGAAGTCCATCAAAAAACTGCCAATGCGTTGGCAAAGATACATCAATTTCATGGGTAATTTCATAAAAAACGGAAATTCATAGGTAAAGAACTGCAGTTCTTCAATGGTATGTTGGTACTGCAGTAGCAACATACCATTTGGTATACTATGAGTTCGTTTATAACTCAGTGCTGAATGAGGAGTGGGGAGGGGGCTTAGAGTATTACAATGTTCTCAGTAACGGCTTCTGAGACCTTAATGAAGTTTTAAATCTCTATAGAATAACTACTGTTCCTAGAATTATTTCAACTTAATTATTTTTTGTTTAAACCATTACACTAGTAATTTTTTCTGTATAAGTTGGTCTACGTACATAGACAGGGCAATGACAAACAAACAGACCCGTACTTTTGTAAGCCATACAAATAGTTTTTGCCCTGGTGTTGCGGTTGTAGATGAACATCGGCATACTTGAGTAACAACTTCTTCGCCTTGACCATTTCATCCGTAGAGTGAACGCTGTGACAGTCTTCTAAAAGTGTGGTCACTCTCTTTTGTGCATCCTTGCTGGGGGTCCCAATGGATAGATATCGGCACCCACGCAAACAATCTACTTCCTCACAAGTATCAACCAGTTTGCCTTTTTCTATAATCTGTCCCTGATCACAAAGTTTCATCCACACGCACTCCTGTGATGTCGGTAGTTCTGAACAAGGTTCGAGCCACTTTACATTGAAAGTCGTTGTCTACCCTTTCCATGAGTACACAATGATGAGCTTGCCCAGGATTCCGAGGAAGACTAACCGACACAATCGTTTCCGATCTTGGCGGAAGAACAATCATCTTAAGGCTGTGCACATTCCCTGTAACGCCCGTTCCATGGAAAGTTCCTCTTATCCACATTTCAAAACACTTGCTGAACGTCGATCTCACAAAAATTCTTCCTCGTAAATTCTAGGCCCGGGATGCAGTCGTCTATTATATCAGCCAAAATGACAATATGCACGTAGATCATGTTCAACTCCATCTCCTTCTCTCCACGGATGGGTATGCGCTGACCGGTGGCTGTCACCAAAATAATGCGTTCTCGGTTGTATGCGGAGTTACAATGAACTGATTTATAAGTTGGGAACAAAAAACACAAAAGCAATTTTTTTCTCGTTTCCAATGATGGGATCTTAAAATTAAACAGTATTTTCTCATATCACTTGAGTTTCCTGGCCATATTTATATAAAATGTCACTAATACTTTAAAAAGAAACATTAATCTCTCAACTCTTTAATAAAATCTCTCAAATATTTCACCTCATTCCTAAGTGGCGTCGCCCTAGTGACAGAATAAGTCATGGATTATTTGTTTTAGCTTACTTTTAAAAAGAGCCGAAAACCATGTTTTAAATTATATTATCGTACCAGAATTGTTGTTTATCTTATGAAGTGTTAATTTGAATAATACATACCACCTCTCGCAGAAAGATTTTACTTTAATTATCAAATAAAGGTAACACTCAAATCCAAATTAATTTAAATCAATATTTACTAAGGTTAAAATAGAATTGAATAGAATATTTTAATCAATATTTTTTATTAACACTGGTTCGGAAAAATATCTCTATACTGGGAAGAACCAACAAGAAACTTAGCGGGATTTTTTTTTAGATATATAATTTTCACAATATTTTTGTACAATTATTTAATATGAATTATATTGGAAACAGCTTATTTTCTTATTTTCTTTCGTCTATTTGTCCGTTCTTAAGCATTTATAAATTTAAAAAGTGCCTACTTTACGATTATTTAAATAGTGGTTGGGCCACATTGCAACTGGCACATATAGCTGACACATATATAATATGCTGTGGCCCACAGACATCTACTTACACTTATGAGTTGTCAACCCTGAGAAGTATGATATAATGCCTTGGAACCAGTAAATAGGGTGTCCGGTTTTCTACATTTACCATACTAAACACATCAGCATTATGCTGCTATTTTACGCTGGTATTTTATGAGACTGTGGTCCTCCTCGACCTAAGGGACCCATTCGTGCTACAACCATAGCAAAGTTGTAGCATGGCTCTACCACAATTTGATCAAATTACCACGATTTGCATTGCATTACCAGATCACGACGTCCACCTCATCTGTGATAACAAATGAAGGGAAGGAGGACCCCGCTATTTTTGTTTGAACAAAAATCCCGCTATGTTTCTTGCTGGTTTTTTCTAAGACAGATGTGTTTTCCGAAACTAAAATCAATATTGTGTAAAAATTATTGTATTATGTCTTAGTCTATTCTATTCTATTATTTAATAATATGTAGGACACGACATCGCTTGGGCGCCGCGCCGCCGCTGCAATGTACCCGTGTTACCTCGCTATAATGGTCGGTAAGCGGATAGACCTGCCTCCCCCCTCTACCGAGATGCTAATGTTGGTGGTTAATATTCAGGGTTTATGAATTGAGACCGTCATGTTCAGTCAATTAACAGAATGCGATTCAAGCAACTAAATATTTATTTAATATAATATTTCAAACATTATTTCAGGTTGTCTAGTAATTAATAATAATTGTATATTATATGACTTGTATCGTCATTCATCATAATCATCACTACAGCCTTTCACATATATGGCTGAAAATTGGCTTTCCAAGGAATGCCCCAAATTACAGTCCTGAGCCACCTATATTCATCGGCTTCCCGCATATATTGCTAGGTCATCACTTCATCTAGTAGGGGACCACCGGACACTTCCCATACCGTTATTAGGCTGCCACTTCACACACACACCCACACCTTTCTTCACCATTGGCTATGGGATCTTCAAGGTACATGGCCGGCCCATTGCCACTTCAACTTACTGATCTGTTAAAAGCTGTTAGTACTTGTATATTTTACCGTTACATATGTACATTACTAACACACTTCACGAAGGTATCTTAACTTTAGAATCATCATTTGTTAATTTTAGCCCTATGATATGATATATCCGCTAATTTTCACAGAGGGATCATTTTAATTTTATAGAAATATTAGAAATACAGATCTAATTATTACCCTTAAACATCTAATTTTACAACGAACGAACCTTTAACTCTATGAGAGGAAACTTCTCACAAGGAATATTATTCTCATCTCTGGGTCGGAGCAAACCAGTTTGAGCATTTTCTACTTGATCGCATCCAACGAAAAGAGGCCTGAAACATTTACGATTGAGCTCTTTCTGATTGGCTCGAGTCATTGGCACTGTGAGAGATTTTGCATGCCTTTGCTTTTTTATCGCATTTACCATGGGAAGGACTCAGGAAAATTGTTCGGATTACTTCCAGCTGTCTAATTCCAAACTCGTAAAACGCGACAAAATTCGCAATACC
Organism: Parnassius glacialis; assembly: GCA_033319125.1. Taxonomy (NCBI): domain Eukaryota; kingdom Metazoa; phylum Arthropoda; class Insecta; order Lepidoptera; family Papilionidae; genus Parnassius; species Parnassius glacialis. The sequence continues at coordinate 16,633,891 of JAVANC010000029.1, forward strand.
ATCCATGCCATCTGAATGCCTGTCGGTATAACACTGTATGATTTACCAAAGTTTTCTTCATTGCATGACTTCTTTATGAAATTTTCTACCAGCGGTTTCTTGGACCGATAAGATTTAGGGGCCTTCATGAAAAGAGTCTACTACTTTTTAAAGATAGCACTTATAATTCCTATCGTGTGGTTTCAAATATATGGTTGAGCTCTTTATATTTAAATCGATTTTTAACAACCGTCGGTGCCTATACCATATACGACGTGACTTAATACGTGATATACTACATATTGTAATTCCTATCGTGTTGTTTCAAATATATGGTTGAGCTCTTTATATTTAAATCGATTTTTAACAACCGTCGGTGCCTATACCATATACGACGTGACTTAATACGTAATATACTGCATATTGTAATTCCTATCGTGTTGTTTCAAATATATGGTTGAGCTGTTTATATTTAAATCGATTTTTAACAACCGTCGGTGCCTATACCATATACGACGTGACTTAATACGTGATATACTACATATTGTAATTCCTATCGTGTTGTTTCAAATATATGGTTGAGCTCTTTATATTTAAATCGATTTTTAACTACCGTTGGTGCCTATACCATATACGACGTGACTTAATACGTGATACACTACATATAGATGTATGAAATATAGGCGGGCAAGAACACAGCTGCAACACAATGACGCCTGCTCCTGAGCCTGTAGTATTTCAAGATGTTTTGTGAACTAAGTAGGGTATCTTTAAAATTATTTGTCGCTGGCTCCAAGTCTCTAAACAGCAACAGAAATTATTCTAATATTTTTAATAAAAAACATATCCGATCCTAGTTTTTGAATAATATATTAGAGCAGAGTGATTAAAGCTATTTATATAGTTGAGAACACTAATAACGCTTTTAACAATGAGTGTTAAGGTTAAAGTATGATAGTAAAGCGTTAGTTTTTTTTTATAGGATTAGGGTGACAAACAAGCATACAGTCCACCTGATGGTAAGTGGTTGCTGTGGCCCATAGACATCTACATCTATCTTGTATTACGAATCAAAATGCAGATGCGTTGTCACCCGTGAGGACTAAGATGGAATGCTTCGTTTCCAGTAAAAAGGGTCAGTGGTATATTTCAACTAATTTAAAATGCTTGTGCTAGAAATGTAGTAGTATTAAAGAATCAAATAAAGGACAATGTCCAAAACCGCCCTGTGTAATAAAAGCATCGGACATACACGATATTTAATTTTCTATTTTATTATATTAGTTGCAAATACTTTACACGGAAATACTATAACACGGACTAGCTGCGTGCAAAAATGAGCATAAAAAAGTATTATATTCGACTAAAAACATTAATCGCCGCCATCTTCGCCAAACATCATGTGGTGTAAAAACATGATTAGGGATGCCCAATCAATTGTAATCGATTATTGAATTTTTAATGAACTGTTATATATTTTTTAATCTGAATTACATTTAGAATTTATTTCGAATAAAGTTGCAAAAAGAAGCTACAATAAAAATATTATACTACCATTTCTTTATATTCTTTTATATTATTCCCTACAAGTATAATTTTAAAAACCTACGATACCTATTGAATGTCATACTCGATTTTGAATAAGTAGTTAGAATAAAACTGAAGAAAAATATTCGTAAAGATAATTATTCAGGATTTTCTAATGATCGTTTAGACAGGAGTATATTTTACGTCTTACTAAACGATAACTTACGAGTTTACGACAATTAATTTAAAAAAAAAACAGTTATTGTTACTGCATTCATTATAAATGTGTTTTTTAAATAGAGCAATATTGCAGACTAGACACAGATATTATTATTAATATTGTTACAATTATGGAAGAAGTAGAGACGTACGTGTTATTATAAGTAAAGTAGGACAGTATTATGGTATTAATATTATCGTATGACAAAAGATGATATATACTATATAGATAGTATACTGTTTGTAACGTACGGCTATAATAATTCTTAGGAAATATTCATAAGTCGTATCGTATTTGGCGCTCCTATTTTTGAAGTCACTAAATGGTCACTTGTCAGTCTCTCATGATAAAAATACGTTCTCCAAATCGATGCAAATCGAACATACTAGAATCGATACTCGATTAAATCAAGCATTAACAGATCTATTGTTGATCAATCGCGACATTTCCAAACATGCCTAATATAGACACAGAACATTATTGACGAAAACTTACCGTAAAAACAAGTAACTGTATAGAAAAATCATTAAATTAATAAACATAACATTACGCCAGTATTTTTCAGAAGGAGTAGATAGAGGTGTGTAAGTACTGTTATGTTATACATCCCATGTAATAGGGGCTGCGCGTATTGCCAAACACCGGACACAAATCCAGACTCCGTGCTACTACTGGAAACTTCAAGTTATAAAAACCCAATAATAATTTGTCCGACCCTGGGATCGAACCCAGAACAGAACAGTTTTTCATTCTGTCACAAGGAACAGATGTTCCAACTTGACGGCTCCGTGGCGCAGTGGCTTAGCAATCAGTTGTTGCGCTGGGGGCCGCGGATTCGAATCCCGCACGGAACAAGTATTTGTATGGCCTACAAATATTTGTTCCGGATCTAGATGTTTGTCCTTGTGCAATTTATGTTTGTAAACTGCCTCCACGACACAGCAGAAAATCCTAGTGGGGGTAACGTTTTTTAAAAAAAAGGAAGAAAAAAAACAATGCAAACGTATTTCTTGAATCGTTTGAAATAGAGCTAGTTCTTGAATAAGTCCGATTCGAGAGGTTTCTGTATCGACATCGGACAAGGATTCTTCAGATCTATATCGATCTGGAAAATCGATTCTGTTACTATAAACAATCGATTAAACGATTTCAAATGGACATGCCTACTTTGCACCGTCATCTCTAATTCTGTCAAAATTACATTGGTTGGCGTCGTTTGTAATAGTAATTGTCTTTGTACATAATTGTATTCGTGTTGTGGTGACTTTCGGGACTATATATTGAACATTACGACTTGGCTATTTTAATGGACTCTGATTGCTTTCAAGAACGACTTACCTTGCTGTGATTTTTGGAACTGTGTACCGCTCAAACGATAACCTAGCCTTCATAAACGGACTTACGCATACGCAATGGAAATGTATGTAATGTGTATTTTGTGTAAATAGCGGCTCTGCTGGTGGTACAATATTGATGAAAGATAAACAGAGAAGCAATCGTGTAATATTGCTGTAATTGCATCGTTGTACGCAGATCCATCGGTTGCTGCGCCCATGTTATGACCATTATTTGGTACTTGAGCTTTACGAGACATCAAAATAATATCGACATTCCTGCACAGTTTTTAGACAGTATTCTTATTTCCAATTTAGAAAATGAACATTAAACATGAAATTAATCTGTGTTTTATTTCTAATTCAAACATAATAAATTAATGTACGTGTAAAAACAACTTATACTACCAATTAGGTACTAAGTCGGTAGGGCTGGTTTCATAGTCACGCGTTTGAACAGCGCCGTCCAGACGCACACGCTTGCAAATGTACTAAATAGTAGTCTAAAATATTCACGCTGTTCACGCGCGCGCTGTTGAAACTTGGTTGATACGCTCGCTGTTCGACGGCATGTCTAGCGGCGTGACTGATAGCCTAAATCCTTATACATTTAGGTACTAGGTATCTTACCGTACCGTATATGCTAATGACAACATCTAAATGCTAACAGCCATTATATACACATATTTTTATTTTTACATTAATACACACAAACATTATCTCTCATTTCAAAACCAATGCTCAGAAAGCAGGTTTGTTAACTACATTCTATGCATTTATACGTTGCACTTACATACACTTAGGCTTTAGAACAAAAATTGCATACCTAATTATGTAGATAGGGACTAAAAATAGCTAAATGTTTTAGGACATCGTTTTTCAGTTTGTTAAAAATTACTCTGATCTATGAAAATCCGTAATATTCATGGTTCGATTATAACCTCAAAATCTCATACTTTTTTTGAAATATATCTATTATGCAGCTAGTCCGCTATAAAAATATGATCAGATAGGAATTTACTAATGATCAACAATAAAAAACATAATTTTCCGATGCTCTTGGTTCCAGGGCGAACAATGTATGGGCGCAGAGCAATGTCCTTTGCAGATGAAATAAAGTATAAAAAAGTCCACACTGCAAGAGGAATTAAATGTTGTACAAATTCACTAAAGTTTTTGCCGCCCACGAAGCTCGAGGCTATTTCGTTGCGGTTAAACATATTTCAAAGCAACTGCAATAATTCGTTTAAAAAGTTCCAACGTTATTACTCTGGAATGTTTTAAGATGGAAATACATTTAAAATTTTATACAGGAAGTGATAAAAAAATTCGCAATATTCTATTAGATACTAACAGCTCCCGGCATGCTCTCTAATGCCCTGTTGTAAGAAATATTTGAGAGCGCGCACAAAACAATTCACCATTGTTTTATCGTAACTCGGTGAATAATGGTGAATAAAAACAAAAACAAATATACACATTAACTCACAAAATGTTCATCGTAGTCGGATGAATGGTAAAACAACGCATACGGATCACGCAAATAAAAACATTTTTATATATAAAAAGATTTAATTTGATTTGACGTAAGGTGATTTTAAGTAAGATGTGCCAAACGAAGCTTTTACTATCATGAAAAGCCCAAATATATGCTGAGTTGAATACATACTGGTAACGGAGAGTTTCCTGATAGGGTCGCCATGCGTATAATGAGAAGACGTGATACTAGCTCTATGCATTTAATTAGACTCTTCACTAAATCTAAGTGTTACTATACGAACCATTTAGAGCCGCTATAAAAAGCATTACTCTTTATCCTCCCTTGAGTTTCGCAAGAGGTTGTTGAGGAAAACCAAGGTAGCGTTTTCCTGATAAAAACTTAAAATGATAAAAAACTGCTATTACTGCTATTACTGTCTGCCAAATACGGCAATTAAGGCATATATCACCCGTAAGTTGCATAGTTGCACTTTCTTTACTCTAAATTCTTTACACTCAATAATTGATTCTTGCCTGACCCAGAATTCACCCGGGACGATATAGTCGGCAGTTGTGCTTACAACGTTAAGACCTACAGTGCAGTCAACTAATGTTAAACTAAATATCTACTTTGTAAATAATAGGTCTTTATCTGAGAAATTGCCGTTTTGCAGCCTTTAAGAAGTAAAGGTCTGTAAGACTGAAGGGAGTCCATATGTGCTTGCGCATTAACTACCGGGCACGATAATCTTGTCCTGCGCAGATGGCTCGTCTGAGTTGAGACGAGCCACCCTGATCGAAATACGGTCTGGAGGTGGAGGACATTATTCTGACCGGGGTACTATTAAATCTGTGAAGCTTACAGCGAGCGCTAACCATCTGAGCTACCACGGCTCTGACTCTACTCTGGCTACTCTGGCGATTTAATAATATCTTCTAACCCATATCATCCAGTATGTGTCGTAACACACCCTCCTTCTCCTGCAGAATATACTTATTTGTTTGTTCAATATTTAAAAATTTGGAAAGCTTTGAATATCCACATGTTTTTATATACTTTTTAAGCCCTCATAAAGTGTGGCTAAGTACAGCCAGTATAATAACTAAATAATAAACAGAAGAAAGCAATATCAATCATGTTTGCACACGTTTCCTGGGAAGTTTGTTTTTAATTGCGTTGGAATCAACAAGTTTTATTTTTATGGAGCTCTGTTGAGGGATGAAGTTTTAAATTGAATTTTACTGTAGTGCAGCGAGAACCACCTGCGTCAAAATCTACAAGCAATTACGCGGTGGTGCTTAGTGGTATATTTGCTTTTTACACAACTGGTATTTTTATTACGCAATAGTGGATTCAAATTATCCTCAATATTTAAAAATTGTAATAGTTATATTAATTTATAATTTTAATAGCGTTTAAAATTGAGCTTTTTATAGAATAAGGGGACAAACGAGCACACCGTTCACATCATGATGGAAAGTTGTTGCTGTAGCTCATAGACATCCATATCTATTCTCAATTAGGAATCAAAATGCAAATGCGTTGTCATCTGTGAGGACTAAGATGGAATGCCTCGTTTCCAGTTAAAAGGGGCTCCGGTTCTCTACACTCACTATACGAAACACAGCAGTGTTAAGCTGCTATTATCCCACGCTGGTATTCTGTGAGAGCGTGGTACTTTCCGAGCCGACCCATTCGTGCTACCAGTAATATATAGCTGCAGCGTGGCTCTACCACGTAAATTTACGCATTCTTATAATTGTCTTAGCACCGTCTTTAAAGGCCATAAAATGTTGTGAGTATATGAGCATTATGAGTCGTGCACTTTTGGGTTTTTCAAACTTTTCTTAATTGAAGTTTCACATATAATTATCGGATAATTGGAAGTATAAGTAATAAGGTTATTACTGAAATATTTTGTGTGTATTTAAACTACTTTAAAAATTTGGGTATATTATATATAATTTTAATGCGCTTGGATTTACCAATAGTTTTCTTATTCTTCTTAGTTTTTTGAATTTGCTTTTTTACTTTTTTAAAGATTTATTATGTAAACCTTTTAAATGGACAAAGCAATGTTACAACGTGGTAAAAGTAACATCATGAATGTCATCTAAATAGTTAAGTTGAAAATTTTGTTCTTGGTTTTACCATCCTTAGGGGTTACATTTTACCTTGCAATTAAAATAGGGCCACCATTAAGGTATAACTTTAGAGTAAACAAGCAACTATAGAGTGTGCATTACCCATGGCCCGTTATGCTGATCGTATGGTATATTGTAAAAATATTTCTCTATGAGTACAGCGCTGTTGTAATGATATTACATACGGCGACAGACGTTCATGCGATACTATTGACAGTAACGATATTAATAGTGTACTGAAAAGTTTGTTAGCTTTAAAGATAATAATACTAACCCGTTTTATTCTAAAGTACCACAAGAGGTAACAATGAGATATGCTAGAAGGATCTTATGGCTTCCAATTGATAACGATTTAACTCTCTCGTTTACGCCAGGCAAAGAGAAGAAAAGTTCAAAACCGATAATGGGTAGCAATTTCAACGGTGCCAAATAACTGCTATTGCGACCGTTAGTCCATCTCATAAGTTTGATTTTGATGATTGGATTGAAGACTGAACATGATCCTCAACCGTTGTATGGAAGATCTATTATAGATCTTCCACACAACGGTTGAGGATTATGTCCTGCTGGGGATACTTGCTGGCTGATAGGTGACGATGATGATGAAGATAAACTTATCAAACTGAACCGTTATACTTTTACCGTTACGGCTTATCGAAAATCCACTGCTGAACTCGGGTCTCCCCCATGGATTGCCTCATATGGTGGGATATTAACCAAAGTTGTCACGCTTAGTAAGTTTTTGAAGTAAAACTTCTTTATCGAAGTAGTGGAGTAGTACGATATTTAAATAAATGTCACATTTTTTGTAACGATTCACCGCCGGTGCTGCGTGAGTATACTATTAATAAATATATATATGTATGTATAAAATATAAAATAAAATAAGAATAATATGTTGTAAAGTTTCACATCGTACGTGTGTAGACAATTAAAGGCACAGATTTTTTTTTTATTTTCTTCTTTTATTTTTATTAACTTCAAAAAGGTGGAGGTACTCAATTCGACTGTATGTTTTTCTATATGTGTTACCTCTTAACTTTTTTCTGGGTGAACCGATTGCGGTCATTCTTTTTTAGGGTTCCGTACCTCAAAAAGGAAAAAACGGAACCCTTATAGGATCACTTTGTTGTCCGTATCTCTACCATCTGTCTGTCAAGAGCCTTTTTCTCAGGAACGCATGGAGGTATCAAGCTGAAATTCATATCAAATACTTAAGTCTACTGTCCCTTGGAGCTGTAAAAAAATCAACTTCTAAGTCAACGCAATCAAAAAGACCCTTTTTTAATGGAAACGAGGCATTGCATCTTAGTCCTCACGGGTGACAACGCATCTGCATTTTGATTCGCAAACGAGGATAGATGTAGATGTCTATGGGTCACAGCAAGCACTTACCATCAGGTGAACTGTGTGCTCGTTTGTCACCCTATCCTATAAAAAAATACGGCCGTTTACGCCGTAAATTTTCAACATTCACAAGGAAATGAAAACCTACAGGGTACTTCCCGTGAACTCAGAATCTTGAAATTTAGTACGAAGCAACGTTTTATAGCACAAATAAAGGAAAAATTGCGGAAAGCATAAATTTTTAGTTACATCATATAATAAAAATATTTTTAATAATTTTAAACTTATATACTTACAGATTTGTTCGGAACCCTAGGTGCGCGAGTCCGACTCGCACTTTGCCGGTTTTTTTTTATTCGAAAGTTGGTGCTTCTACGTCCTATATAAATTTGATCAAGGTCTGACCAATAGTTTTTGAATTATTCCTAATAATTTAAATTGAAATCGGTTGTAGAAATTTTTTATTTTTTTATTATTTTATTGTAATTAGGAAGACTCTGTTGCCCATCTGTTTGTGGTTTGTTTCCCTCTGTCGCAACTTACGACACCAACAGAACTATATGGAGTAGTGAATATTAAGCCAGACGCTGTCTAAAAAAGGTAGGAAATAAAAAACAAATGTGATTATATCTCTAATTGATAAATAAACGGTCATTACACATTTCCTGTAAATCATAAAACAATGTCAGTGCTTTATACCGAAAAAGTTTTCGAAGTTCGTTAGTATGCCGTAGGCGTGTTCATTAAGTTCATTTAGATGCGGTTCAAATAACGGACGATAATGATGATCCATCAGGGATATTTGTGTTGTTAAATGCGTAGCAGCGGCAGCAATTTATTGTTTAAACTCTTCACATAAATAAGCGATAAGGAATAATGTACTCATTATGGACCACCAAAAGTCAGCTGTTGAATGCAGGCCTTCCTCATATTGCATTATAGCGGGGATATTAGTCAAAGTTGCCACGCTTAGTAAGCGAATTTGCAACCGAGGTTTTTATTATTTTGAATTGTTACCAGGATGTTGTTGTTTTCAATCTCCTGTTACATTTTTTTATAGGAGAGGGGGCAAACGAGCATGCGGCTCACCTAATGGTAAGTGACTACCGCCGCCCATGAACAACTGCAACACCAGGTGAACCAGGGGAATTGCAGATGCGTTGCCGGCCTTTTAAAAAGGAGTATGCTCTTTTCTTGAAGGCCCTATGTCCTATTGGTCCAGAAAAATCGCTGATGGTAATCGATTCCACAAGGAAGTCGTGCGAGGAAGAAAACATCTTCTAAATCGCACATTCGTGACCGCCAATCATCCAAAGGGTGTGGATAGTATCGGCAGTTCTGCCGCGATGTGCGTTCGTGAAATTTGGCGGCTGGGATTAATCCGAACAATTCCTCAGAGCATTCCCCGTGGTAAATAGGAAAGAAAATGCAAAAGGCATGCAACGTCTCTTCGCAGTGCCAATGAATCGAGCCGATCAGAAAGGACTTGGTCGTGGACGATTCGAGCCGCTCTGCTCTGGATGCGGTCAAGTGGAAGGAGCTGGAACTGAGGAGCCCCTGCCCAGAGATGGGAACAGTATTCCATGTGACGCCGAACCTGCGCCTTGTAAAGTTGCAGGAGGTGTGCCGGCATGAAGTACTGTCCAGATTTTTAGAGACCAATTTGGCCTTCTCTTCCAAGTGACCACGAAACTACTCGTCACTCGATATGTCGACTCCGAGGATTTCAATACTGGCTGAGGCAAGAAGGAGAGTGCCTTGAAACTGAGGAGATACGACAAAAGGGTTCTTTTTAGCGGTAAACGCGCAAACTTGTGTCTTGTGAGGATTAAACTGGACTAGATTTAGTTGCCCCTAATCCGAGACTTCGTTCAGCAAAGACTTAATTTCAGACACAAGTTTGTTCCGGTACTCGGCGACGTTTTCCGGAGAAATATTGGCACGGCCGGTGTATAGAGCATCACCAGTGCTGTCATCCGCGTAGCAATGAATGTTATTAATTAGCAACATATAATTGATATGCAGAAGAAACAGCATTGGTGATAGACCACAGACTTGTGGAACACCAGCATTAATAGGCTTGTAGTAGGAGCATGCACCGTCTACAACGACCTTGATGCACCGATTTGCAAGGAAACTGGTGATCCAATTGCACAATTTCTCGGAAGGGAGAATCGAGATTCGATTTCCCATAGGAAGGGAGCTTCGAAAAAAGCGCTTTGTGCCAAACCCGTTCGAAGGCCTTTGCATTGTTCAAACTAACGGCCAACGCGTCCCCCTTGGACTCTACTGCCTCCGCTCATGAGTCAGGTAGACCTGAAGATCTGCACATCATGATCAGGTAGACCTGATTGTGGATGGTAGTGATGGCTTACAGAAATTCCCTTGGACAACCTTGGCGAGAGACCAGAATGCACGGAATCCCAAAGCAAGGTGAACTAGTTTCTCGCCGATTCTGCCTATATGCTCAGACTTTGCCTTGGCAATAACTCTTTTGAAGCACCTGGAGGTGAAGTTATACTTCTTATTAAGTATGCTGGTGTTTACATTCCGAGTCACCGAAGCCGCAGCCCAGGCTTGATAACAATCCTGCTTACTGTGTAATGCAGTCTTACAGGAGTGACCAAACCAAGGCTGAGATCTGCCAACGAAGGGTACCACAGATGATGGAATAAATAGTTCCATTCCCTGTAGCACCACATCAGTGACACAGTCAGCAACAATGCTGGGATCATCCGGCGAGAAGCAAACCCGCTCCCATGGGTAGGATGCCAACAAAAGACCGCATTCCGTCCCAATCCGCCGACCTGTAATGCCAAACACGGCGGCAACCTGCAGAACGCAACCGAGAGGGGAGCGTGAGTGGCACCACACTCCGGATCAGACAATGGTCCAAAAAGCCGAGAGGGGCATCGACGGAAACCTGATATCCGTCCGGATGAAAGGTTAGCAGAAGGTCCATCAGGGAAGGTGTATGATTCTCCACATCAGGAATCCGCGTAGGCGAAGTAACCAGTTGTGTAAGACTATATGCCAAGGCAAAGTCATAAACGGATCTCCCCGCATGATCGGTTAAACGTAAACCAAGTCATTCGGAGTGGTGGATGTTAAAATCGCCAAGGATCACGATCTCTGCGGATAGGACCTGTTGCAACAAGGAAGCTGTAGCCATTTGCACATAGTCGATAAGTCGGTCTGTTTCGGCATTACCGCTATGGGACCTATAGAGGCACCCGTAGACGCGCGGATGGTCGTTGCTGTCTACGCGTAGCCAAAGGATGGACAGGTCCGAACCTTCAAGACTGCCAAGGTGTCGAGAACAGATGTCTTCTCTGACATACACGCAAACTCCAGACCGAGGCACAAAGAAGTGCTCTAATTTGTACCCCGGGTAGGAGCGGTACGAAGTATCAGCCGGAGAGGACACCTGCGTCTCGGTCAGAAAGAGCAAGGCCGGCTTCGCTGTCTTGAGATGGTAGTGGACGGCGTTTAGGTTCGAGGGAAGTCCCCTGATGTTGCAGATATTCACGGATAGCGTGGCAGGGGTAGCCTTGGTATTGTTGCTAATTTTGCCTCGAGCAGTTATGTTTTTGAGCGGTATTTTGCCCCCCCAGAATACGCGGGGCAGCCTGAGCACCCACGCTCAGGAGTGGTATAACATGGTCGTGGATGTGATGTGGAGGCGAGGGATTCTCCAGGGGTGCTACCAGCACCCCTGGAGAATCCTTCGCCTCCCTCCTAGGGTAGTCTTTCGTGTAATTCCGCTACCATGTTGATGGGGGTGGGGGGGTATTGGGCTTCCGTGCACCTGCACTCACCAGACGAAACGCAGAAGCAGAGCTTCTACTTCACGCCGGTATTCTGTGAGGTCGTGATTCCAACCCGGCTCGAGCCGGCCCAACAGCAAAAACTGCCGCGTGGCTCTACCACCGTTCATTTCCATTTACCGCCTCTAACGTACATCCACAAGGTGATATGCGGAACTCAATACCTATATTAATGGTATAGTTGCAGCACGAATGGGTCGGATCGATCGGAGAAGGTCACGCTCTTACAGATTACCAGCGTAAAATGGCAGCTTGATACTGCTGTGTTTCTTATGGTAAGTGTAGAGAACCGGAAACCCATTTTACTGGAAAAAAGAGAGGCATTCCATCTTAGTCCTCACGGGTGACGACGCATCTGCATTTTGATTCTTTATTGAGGATAAATGTAGATGTCTATGGATCACGGCAACCACTTACCATCAGGTGGACTATGTGCTCGTTTGTCACCCTATCCTATAAAAAAAATTAAAATATAAGAGTGGCCGTATTATATTATACCTATGTTAAAAAGCAAAATAAGCTCTCTCTGTTTCTGTGTCATGGTGTCAAATAGATAAGAACTATCACTTATAATATGTCAACTTAAATCATTTATTTTAGTTATTTCCATACCTCGATGTTGTATTGTTGCTACAGGGAAACGCGACTGACACAGAATCATGAAGAGTATTTTGGAGAACACTTCAAAAAGCATAGCCATAAACTTGATAATGTATTTAAATAACATCAAAGGAAATTTTTCTAAAAAAAGTGTAGTTTAGTTTAAGTGTACACTTATTATATTATATAATATGTATTTAGGTAATTATTTATTTTAAGTTAATAAGTTAGTGATTACTTAAATTAAACTAAGTTTTATGGATTTTATTGCGTATATTAACTTATTTTGAATTCCCGACGTTTCGAGTACTTTACTTTGTCAGGGGTGGGTTTGGTGGTGACGTCCCAATGACATAGTTAACCACAGCTACTTTCAGTTTAAAATTACTAGTTTTTGGTCCGATATACGCAGAATGAGCTTAAAAGTATCTTGAAGTCTTGAAGTTATGTATATGCTTGGGTTGGGATTTAATTTTATTAATAATTGACTTCATTGAAATTTTGATGTTTTTTGATTTCGATAGCCTCCATGGAAAGAATCGGTTTTCTTTAGCGAGGATTTGTAGTCTATCAAATCTGATATAGTGAAGGGGGAAATTTTGTACATGTTCACATATTGCAGCGGGAAGCCGTTGAAAAGCGTCGATTCTTCACATTATGTGAATATAAAGAACAATAACACAGCCCGCTTGATGGTAATTGGATACTTTGGCCCATATTTTCCTCTATTAAGTATCAAAATGTAGATGTATTGTGAACCCTGAGGACTAAGATGGAATGCCTCATTTCCAATAAAAAGGCTTTCCGTTTTTATACGAAACACGGCAGCATTAAGCTACTACTTTACGCTAGTATTCTGTATTATTATTTCATAGTAGTATCATTCATTATCATCATTAGTATTTCAGCAATAATAAATCTGAAGCGTTGCTGTACCTTGTTTTAAAATCAGAAGAATCATGTCCAGTAGTAATCAGCAGCCTTTTACGAGCTACGATGATGAAGAATAAATAAAATATTCATTAATTTGTTGTCTAAATGAAGACAACCAGACATTCGGCCCTTTGTTGTCGATTTACCACGCATTTGAACCAAATAGTTTGCTTCGTCTTTCGTTATTCTTACATGATACAGTTACATAATTTGCAACTGTCTGTTTTTCCATTCGATTACAATCTGCAAGGGAAGAGGATGAGCTAGGACTACTTTACTGCCTGGTGATCCGTCTGGGTAGATACCAATTTTTTACCTATTTCTACCTCCGGGAAGCCATGCTTGCGTTGCTGAGTTTTGGTCTAAAGCGCATAGAGAGCCGGTATAATTACATGATGTGCATTCCTAGGCAGTCCTCATAGATGACAACGCTTACTGTAGCATTATTTGTTTGAAGTTACATGTGGTGAAGTTGCAGGTGTTCATTGACTACAGTGGCTGCTTGCACTTCTGTTTTAAAGAGAAAAAGAGTAAAGAGGCTTTTGTTACGTCTGTTCGCTTTATCATCTTCGGCTGCATTACCATCAATTCTTACGTGGTAGAGCCATGCTGCAGCTATATTACTATTATAGTTGTAGCACGAATGGATCGGCTAGACCAGGGAAAGACCACGCTCTCACAGACTATTAGCGTAAAATAGCAGCATAACGCTGCTTTGTTTCGTATGGTGAGTGTAGAGAACTGGAGACCCATTTTTACTGGAAACGAGGCATTCCATCTTAGGCCTCACAGGTGACAACGCATCTGTATTTTGATTCGTAATCGAGGATAGATGTAGATGTCTATGGGCCACAGCAACCACTTACCATCAGGTGGACTGTGTGCTCGTTTGTCACCCTGATTCTATTAAAAATAAAGTATAGTCATGTACTGGCTTAAAGTGGTTAAATTATTAACTTCTCAGAGATTCAGATTCCCTCACAATGTTTTCCTTTACCGCACGTGTACGCGCACATGATAAACCAGAACTGAAAACTACAATTAAAACAATTTTATTAGTACCGGAGTGAATTTAATTTGGTCTTTTAGCATATTTTAAAATCTTTAGTCGGGCATTTATCTTCTGAGCCAACAGGGCTAACGAATTGTTAAACAGTTATTCGCCTGAGCTTCTTACTATTTTTCAAATAGAAGAGGAGGTAAACGAGAAGTCGCCTATGAACATTGATCATACCAGAGGAAATTTAGTTGCATTGCCGACCATTTAGACTGGAGTACACTTTTTTCTTGATGGGCTTCTTTTTTCACCGAGTCCATGATTTTTATTCCTCACAGTAAAAGCATACAATAACAGTAAATAAATATTATTTTTAACCCGTATTAAATAAAAATTATTACATTATATTCTTTGCTTTGTCTCCTTTCCCCGACAGACTTGTAATTATTTCGCACAAAGAGTTTAATTGAGGTCCCAGCAAACCTTCCTCTTTTGTTTTATATAAGCTGCTACGTACGTACAAAACAAGTTAATATGACCTTGTATCCGTTCCTTTTGTGTTATTAAAAGCAATTGTTTCTGAGAAGGTTTGCTGTTATTTGATCAATATATTATTTTGTCCAACGATTCAGTAAGCTGAAGTGTAATTGTCTATCGTATAGCTCGAAGAGCGACAGCCTATGGGGTAGAAAAGTTCTCGAGTAGCAGTCCCGTACCTGTAAGTGATGCACCAGGTGACTTATTACCTTATTTATTGACTTATCCATAATATATCTTATATATACGAGGATACTATACATTGAATAAAACTACTTTTACAGATTTTATCACGTTTAATTCTACTTAATTTAATTACGGACGTTTCGGGTGCTTTGCAACACCCATGGTCACGTGGGACTGAGGTGACTGACGTCCCGATGTCAAAGTCAACCCCGAGTACCTTCAGTTTTTTTATTATTACCTTTGGCTGACCATCTACGCAGAATGAACTTACTGTGTCTTAAAATCTTGCAGTTGCTTGGGTTTATTTATTAAGGATACCGAGCAGGTGGTTGCCCAGCCACCTAGTTTTTATTTCTATTTTAATAGTCTCACGTATCATTCTTGACAGGAATCGATCTTCTTTTGCGAGGATTTATGGTCTATCAAATGTGATCTTATAACGGGGGCCGTCTAGAATTGGTTCACAAACTGCAGATTTCTCGTAGCGTTGATGTTTCACGTCAGATATATCTATAATAATCAGTCCCCCCCTCATATCATCATCACCTCAGTCATCTCTGACCATGGATGCTGCAAAGCACCCGAAACGTCGCTAATTAAAAATAAGTAAAAATAAGTAGTAGGCTCGTTTTTACGAAGGTATGTATTTTATATTGAGCCTTGTGAAGAGCTGCATGGATAATGCTTGTGTAACCTTATTTTTAATTAGTATTAATCAAAACTATAACAAAATATTTAATACTATTGACGTTCCGGCGTCGGATTGGTAGGACCTATTAATGTGGAACTCTATAGGTTTAAGAAATTCAAAGACCAAATTATAATTTCTAAATTTTTGGTTCTTTTAAAAAATATTTAAATACCAACGATACCCACGGGGGACAGATTCTTTTCGGGAGAATGGAATAGAAAAGAAGATTAGAGGCTCTGCTGGTTGAGCTACTATACATCACCATTACGTAACTTGACGACTCGGACATTTTTTCTACGTAATGCATGCTAGTTGTATTCCTGGAAATGCTACGTTTAACTGTAAAAAGTTCTTAATATAATGTGATGTAATTTTTCGAAATGATCTTTGATAGCATTTGCTTTGTAAGTGCCACACTAAGTGTTAACTCCAAGTTCCAAAGTTCCAACATACTCCTGGCGAGCGTGTTAGATTCGAGCAAATCTTTGAAGATATGGTATGTCACAAAGCCACGTTGCATCTTGTTTTGACTGCAGCAAGTATGGGTCGACCCAACTGGAAGAAAGAAAATGGTCGCACAAAATACCAGCGTGATACAACGACATAATGATGTTGTGCTTCATGCGCTGAGTGCCTAAATGGAGGGTCATTATTACTATTAACAAATCATGCCATTTTAGCACTCGGAACCTGCATTTTCATTCTTAATATGGGATAGATATGATTTTTATACGCATCTGCATCAACTTGTTTTACTCTCAGGTGTACTGTGTGCTTTATAACCCTACCTTGTATAAAAAAGGAATGTCTAGCAATGGTGGACCCAAACTTCTGTTGCCGTTATGTATATGAACGAATAAATATGTTACTTTTAGTATTTTTATCATACGTGGGGAAATTCTCATGGATACTTCTCTCTCACGAAGGCGATTGACAGGTTATACCGGACTCCCACCAGTATGAACCCGTTGCCCAACGATATATCATTAATCTGATTAATTGTGCATATTTTCATTGCGAAGTCTGTCACGCAGAGAAACTGTGAGTACAGCTCTCTCGATAGCTTGCTGAGTGACTTCGGCTTCACAGCCAGCAGCGAAGTACCGCGTCTCAGATACATATGTCAACACTGACAACCTGCACTGGCTGAATAATTTTGTTTAAAAGTTTAGAGGTATACGTGACGAAAACGTGTGTCATAATATGTTGCGTCATCATCATCATTACAGCCCTTCATAAGTCCACTGCTGAACATAGGCCTCCCCTAAGGAATGCCACAAAGCACGGTCCTGAGCCACCTGCATCCATCGACATCCTGCACGTCTTACCAGGTCGTCACTCCATCTAGTAAGGGGTCGACCTACACTTCGCCTACCGGTAAGAGGCTGCCACTCGAGAACCTTTTTTCCCCATCGGTTGTCGGTTCTTCGAGCTATATGGCCAGCTTATTGCCACTTCAACTTACTAATCCGTTGGACTACGTCGGTTACACTGGTTTTATTGCGGATATCCTCATTTCTAAGTTTATCACGCAGTGAAACCCCCAGCATAGCCCTCTCCATAGCTCGCTGAGTGACCTTTAGCTTCCTCATACGGCCAGCAGTGAAGGACCACGTCTCAGATCCGTAAGTCATCACTGGCAACACGCACTGGTTGTACAATTTCGTTTTAAGGTTTTGAGGTATGTCTGACGAGAAGATGTGTCGTAGTTTCCCCAACGCTGCCACGCTGAGTTGAATCCGTCGATTGACCTCTCAGTCGAAGTTGGACTTACCTAGTCGGACTATTTGTCCCAGATAAACATACTCTTCAACAACTTCGAGCTTAGTGCTCCCAACAACTACCGGCATAGGTATGACATGGACGTTAAACATGGTTTTTTTTGTCCATGTTTATTTCATCTTAAGACCTATCCATTGGGAGACACTATTGAGGTGATTGAGCTTAGTGCTTAGATCTTCCAGCGATTCTGCCATTAGGACTATATCGTCGGCAAATTGAAGGTGAGCGATGTACTCGCCATTGATGTTAATATCGCATCCTTTTCAGTCCCGTAGCTTGAAAAAATCTTCAAATGCAGCGATGAAGAGTTTCAGGGATATAATGTCACCCAGTCTTATATCTCTCTACAGTTGGATAGGTTTCGTTCTCCGATTCTGTACTCGGATAGCCATCGTAGCCCTACTGTACAAACACTTTAGCACTTTGATATACCGACAGCAACTACAGCACTGCCCAAATTTCGACGGAAAATACTATAAAAAAAATCTACGAGTATGTATGCTCTAAGATTTTTTTAAGAAACAATTACAATCAATAGTAAATGATTGGTTCAATTCGACTTGGTAATATATTTATTAAGATTTTAATTTGCTTGTCTTCATTAATGTTTCCATTTCCATTATAATATGTATTGTATATTATATTATTATTAATATGTTTTGTAAATAACGAGATGCGTTATTAGATAGTGTATTTCTCTCGGCACGTCAAGGTCGTCAAAGTTTTTCATCAAAACTTAATGATATGTTCATGAGGTGATTTTCAAAATTATTTGGATTTTCCCAACTATAATTTTTATCTACAATTTAATCTAATCTTTCATTGAAATGTTTTAATTTATGATTTTGTAATACTGATAATGAGTAAGTAAATCTATATCAAAGATTATATCCACATTGTCATACATATTGATAATATATTCAGACCAGACTGCCTGTACAATAAAAAATTCTGAGCGCAAAATTTTAATTTCATTAGAAGCTAAAGCTCCGGGGATTAACAGAAACGTAACAAATTTCAAATCACGTACGTAGGTTGGAAATCACCGAT
The DNA here is from genome assembly GCA_033319125.1 of Parnassius glacialis. Classification (NCBI taxonomy): domain Eukaryota; kingdom Metazoa; phylum Arthropoda; class Insecta; order Lepidoptera; family Papilionidae; genus Parnassius; species Parnassius glacialis. The sequence continues at coordinate 16,652,525 of JAVANC010000029.1, forward strand.
TTTCTGGTAATTTTCCCTATAATCTTTAAGCTTACTGTTTATTAATCCAGACAAAATATAATTTGCATAACAAAAATGAAAATTCTTTTGTTTGTGAGAAATGCAGAGGCTTCATGCCATTGTATTTCGTGTGGTGAGTGGGGAACCGGAGTCCCTTTTTATAAACTTTTATTTAACTTGCAATGTAACTATGTTTGGGTGAAATCTTGCAACTCAATTTTGAAGCAGATATCCTCAATCGATGGAGCTGAAATTTTGTACACACGTTAAGTTATAAATAACGACTCATTCCATCTTAGTCCTCAAGTGTTACAACGCATCTTTATTTTGATTTTGAACTGATAAAAAATAAAGATGACAATGGGCTACTGCATTCCCATAACATTAAGTGGACTATTAATAAACATTCGTCACCTATTACCTAAAGGAGCTTACTAGGTGGTAAGTTTTCTTTTCTGCCTAAAATTCCGTGTGGTATGGTGCACTGCTGCCTGTCAGCAGAAACAGCTACTAGAAGAGACTTCTAGGAAGAATCCGAGCCCAATGTTAACGTGTATAATCTTCATACCTCCCGTTGTACCGGTAACGAAAAGGTTACACTATACTTATAAGAGACAGACAAGCGCGGTAACCATGGCAAGCATCCCTTCTATGAATAAATCTAGGGGCTATGTTCAGCAGTGAAATTTTGATAGGCGTTTACAAGAATTGACGGTGTAATAGATTCATTTTATGAAACGTGGTACATATTAAAGTGATGATCAATAAAAAGGCTTATCCACTGCGCTAATAATTTAATGTCAGCATCGTCGATAGTAAAATATCCTCGTGTTAAAAAGTCACTACTCGATTCGATCGTCCTTGATTTTTTCCCAGTTTGCTGATTTAATTCCTATTTTAATTGTTATTACAAGCGCTGATTTCACGTGAATTTAGCTGTGATGTCGGTAAAATTTATATTTATCACATGATATTTAACGGTATCCGTTTACCCTCTCCATAAATTACCTTATTTGGAGGATTTTTGCCATAGTTGACGTAGACGCTTGGCAGTCGGGTTTGCAATCACAGTTATTTTTTATTTTGAGTCATTAGTGGCTGCTGCTCATTTTCTGCTTTATTTCGACACGTATGGGATGTTATGGGGTAGTGAATATTACAGTAGTGGATATACACCGCCACTACACGATAAGTTAAGTAAATCAAGAGATATAAGACCAAATTATACGTGACTAATAAACCGTTTTGGTACTTGGGTGTTGATAGGTAGCTATCACCTAAAATTATTTTTTTAAAACACAAAGATAAATTGTTAATGATGTAACAAATTTTCATTTTTTAATTTGTAAGCAAGACAGAGTACAGCTTGTTCTTAGACTTACCACATAAATTCTGTTTATGCAATTAAGTTGTCACTAACTTACAGCACAGGTGAAAACTTAGATTGACTACTGCGATAGCTCTTAAGTATAGTGAGTCACATAACGTTTTTGGTATTTTCAGGTTTTGACGTTACCGATTGTTAGAACATGTTATTTATCAGACTATGACGAAAAAACTTAAAATTCATAAGTGCTTTTGGAAATAATCTAAAGTATACTGGTTTAGGTTGTGTTATTTAAATTTTCAGTACGACGTTCTCCAAGCAAACTACTTGGATTCAGTACACGCGGGACTCGGGTAGGGTACTTTGAGCGATATGTGCAAACTGGACCAGTAAACTTCGTTCGCGTAGCACGTGTGTATGTCAATTTAGGTGTATATTTTTGCGATCAATATATTGGATTTGATTTATAAAATCACCATATTTTATTTTAAATAAGCATGGAGGTAACACTGCAAAATGCTGGAGCAAAACTTATGCTTAATTTAGTAGATTTAAAACATTGAATAAAACTGTTTTTTACGGATCTTATCGCGTTTATTTTATTATTTTTATTCCCGACGTTTCGTTAATCGAACCAAAAATTAATATTAAAAAACTTAAGGTAGCCGGGCTAACTGTGACATCGGGACGTCAAACATCTCAGTCCCCCCCGTGACCATGGGTTGCTGAAAAGCACTCGAAACGTCGGGAATAAAAATAATAAAATAAACGCGATAAAATCCGTAAAAAAACAGTTTTATTCAATGTGTAGTGTTCGCGTAAATATAAGAAATCATTAGATTTAAAACACTCAAATTATATTAGGTATTCACGAAAATTTTCAAAATAACAAGTCAGTGGAATCTTTTCATAAAAATGGTAATTAGTTTAAGTTTTTCATTACATTAGCTTGTATAAATTATAAGCATGACAGTAAATAATCACATTAAAATTATTTTTATTTTTTTACAAAGAGCATATTTACTTTATCTTTAGAGTCCCCTTTGCCAACTGGTGCTTCTTTACCAAAGATGAACTGTCAATTATCGATCACGTAGATCTAGAAGATAGTAAACGTATTCTAGAAATAATACCATCCAAAGCCTCCACATTTCCTGATAGTATTATTGATACCTGAGTCAGTGTTATTGCCATCAATAATAGAAAATTTAAGAGAATCCTCATCTATCGAAATACCTGTAACTGGAATGAAGACTAAGAGCATTATAACTCCAAAAACTTCACCAGTAATTAAGTTTTCTAGTCTTAATAGTTACATAAACGTTAGTTTAACTATACCTGATAATCATACTATCTATTGGTCTTATATAGATGATACTGATTCTGCGGTAAGTACTCCTAACCAGCCAAAAAATTGACGCAAGCCACGTTCAAATATTAAAAAGGACAAGAGTTGCTTAAGGGAGTAATTTAAGCAAGAATGAAAGGACAGCCAGAGAAAATACAAAATGAAAAGAGGTATGGAGTACACCAGTATAAATGAAAAAATACGCCCTGCCCTGGTCCTAAAAGCTGCCGATATAAAAATCTTATGATCAAATCAATGTTTTGTCAGATCAGAAAAGAACCAAAAAATAGTTTTTGAGATGTTCTGGAAGATTGCCAATCATTCACGACAGTGGGTCTTTATCACTAAGTACGTTATGAAAATACCAAACGTGCGTTTAATTGTTTCTGAAAATTTTAAGCGGCTTTATACTATTTATCCCCTCATGTGCCCGACCGATTTATGTTTTCACGCTTCAAGTGTCAGGGTCCATTTTGGAGATCGCGCGATACCGGTAGGCGCTAATGTAAACAATGGAATCTTTTTACTTTTTTATGCCAGCTATATATAAAACTTATACGCAACACTCACTGTAGAAGTGTAGAAGGGGTCACTGTAGAAGCGTGCTCGTCGCGACCCCTGCCAGCCCTTTTCAGGGCTGCAATTCTACTTAGCTGCGCACCCATGTCAACGAGGGTTAGGGCGTCCCCCCAAGGCGACGCACACCAGCTCGTCCCCGTTGGTGTGGAATGCAGCGCGCAAAGCGGCGATGGGGACCGCCACCCGTCACGCACAGCCCGACACGGCGGAAGGTGGAGGACAGAGTGCAGAGTTGGCACGTGGAATGTTAGAGGAGGCATGAGAGATAAAACGAATGAGTTGATCGAAATAATGAAAGAAAGAGAATTAGATGTCGTGTGTATGTCGGAGACCAAACGGAAGGGCAGTGGTACTGAAGAGCTCCCTGGCGGTGCGTTAGCTCTATGGTCCGGAGTCCCGGAGAGCGAGAGCGCCCGCCAGGGAGTGGGGGTGCTGCTGTCGTCTCGGTTGGTCGATGTTATGACTGAATATAAGGTTGTGAACTCAAGACTTCTCTGGGTTCGCTTTAAATTGGGACTGACGATGTTATTCCTTTTGGCTGTTTATGCGCCGGTAGCTTCGTTGTCCAGGGCTGAGCTGGAGGAGTTTTGGGAGAATGTAAGAGAAGTTCTAGATTTGGCTAGAGGAAACGAAAGAATTGTTGTATGTGGTGATTTGAATGGATGGGTTGGTACCGCTCGACCAGGGTACGAGTCGGTGCTTGGAAAGTTTGGCGATAAAAGGGTTAATGATGCTGGCAAGCTTATACTGGCGGTATGCAAGGAAAAGGGTCTTCTTGTGACAAACACTATGTTTAATCACAAGAAGATCCATATGTATACTAGAGAAAGTAAGAATGAGAGAAGTATGATCGATTTGTTCCTGGTGGATGACCGACTGCGAAAACAGGTGATGGATACGCGAGTGTTCAGGGGTGCTGACCTGGGAACGGATCACTATCTAGTGATTACTAGATTTAGGGGTCTGTTCGCGGGTTGGCGCTACCGGACGGCAGTAACAGAACCACAGTCGGTCTGTCGCATCCGAAACTGGAAGCTTCAGGAAGCGGATACTAGGGACAAATATCATGCGAGGGTAGCCGAAAAGCTTGACAACATCGATGGCAGAAAAGAATGTGTTGAAAGAACATGGCAGAACCTTAGGGATGGAATGGTAAGTGCAGCGGAAGAAGTGTGTGGAACGATTAAAAGAGGCAGTAGTAAAAGAAGAGATGCATGGTGGAATGATGAAGTGAAAGAAGCTGTAAAGAAGAAGAAGAAAGCATGGTTAGACTACTTGGCCTCTAGTAATGATAAGGATATGAGAGAGAAGATGAAAGAAAGATATAAGCTGCAGAAAGTTCACACGAAAGCATTGATTGAGGAAGTGCGTGAAAGGTGTAGAATGGAAGCGGACGAAAGGTTGTCGCACAACTTTAAGGAGAACTCCAAACTCTTCTGGAAAGAGGTTGGAAGGACCCGAAGTGGTGCGACGGCCTTAAGAATGAACAAAGTGCTTTCGGGAACTAATGACGTCCTCTCAGAAAAATCGGACGTCATGCAGCGATGGAGCGAATTTTATAGAGAAATGTATGCGTGTGATGATCTTAGTGAAGGATCCGGGGATGACGTCGAGACTGGTACGCCAGACCCGGACCTCGATGACACTGAGGTCATCAGTATGAAAGAGATTAAACATGCGATTCGAAGTTTGAAATGTGGTAAGGCTGCGGGACTAGACAGAGTTACTGCTGAAATGGTCAAGTATGGTGGGCCTCGCGTCTGGGACAGCTTTCATCTGCTGTGCAATTTGTGCTGGCGGACGGGGGATGTCCCGGATGATTGGCGATCCGCAGTCATTGTGCCTTTATATAAAGGTAAAGGTTCACATTTTGACTGCGGGTGCTATCGGGCGATCAGCTTGACCAGTTTAGCAAGTAAAGTTTATTCGAAGGTTTTGACACGTAGGATGCAAGAGAAATCGGAAAGATTTCTATGGGAGGCACAATGCGGATTTAGACCTGGAAGAGGATGCACGGATCAAATGTTTTCTCTCCGCATGATCACGGAAAAGCTTCTGGCTGCTAACCAGAAGATTTTCTGTGCTTTTGTGGATCTTGAGAAAGCATTTGATAAGGTTGTAAGGAAGAAAATGTGGGAACTGTTGCCGGGGTATGGTGTGGATGGTCGATTGCTAAGGGCTGTGCAGTCACTTTATTGTGACTGTAAAGCCTGTGTGCGGGTAGGGCATGACCTGTCACCCATGTTTAGCGTCCAAACGGGCGTAAAACAGGGTTGTGTCATGTCTTCCTGGCTGTTCATACTGTATCTCGACAGCTGTTTACAGAAACTGAAAGATAGCTGTTTGGGTGTGAAATTGGGTGACATTAAAGTAAATTGTCTGCTGTATGCTGATGATGCAGTGCTTATTGCACCATCAGAGGCAGAACTGCAGGCATTAGTCACGTGTATGAAAGAGGAATGTGAAATTAAAGGTCTCCGCTTGAATGCTAATAAAACTAAGGTTCTGGTATTTGAAAGGGACGAAGAGAGAACGAAGTGTGAAATATGGGTAAATCAGGAATGTCTAGAATAGGTAAATGAAATTGTATACTTGGGGAGTGCTTTTAGCCGGGATGGAAGATGTGATTTAGATGTGGACAGGCGTGTCGCTGCCGGGAACAAAGTCAATGGTGCCCTGACTGCGTTAGTCAAAAGGCAAGGCGTAGTGAAGAGTGCACGCCTTGCAATACATAACGCAGTGTTGGTACCGACTTTGTTATATGGCAGCGAAACCTAGGTATGCCAGAAGAAGCATAAAAGCAAGTTGAATGCAGTGGAGATGCGATCTCTTCGTAAAATGTGCGGCGTCACCATGGCTGACCAAAAGCGAAACGAAGAGATTCGCAATATGGCAGGTTTGAAAGATGACCTTATCACAAAAATTGATAAGGGCGTGCTTCGATGGTTTGGGCACGTTGAGCGAATGAGTGAAGACCGAATGGTGAAGAAAATATATAGCGCGAAAGTTAATATTAAAAGGTGTCGAGGTAGACCGAGACTAACTTTCGAAGACCATGTGAGCAAATTGCTCGAAGAGGGGAGGGTCAAGAGTACTCGGATACCTAGACGTGCATGTATGAAGAAGATGATGAATCTGAAAGAAGCGAAAGAGGTATGTAAGGATCGTGACACTTGGCGATCTGTTCTCTCTGGCTACCCCGTCAGGGATTGTGCGTGACGATAAGTAAGTATACGCAACGATTTGTTATGAATTAAGATATTTGATTCTTCTTTCATCGTCATCATCATTACAGTCCTTCACAAGTTCACTGCTGAACATGGCCTATGTTCGCCTATGTGGCCTATGTATGTCTCCTGAAGAATGCCACAAAGCACGGTCCTGAGCCACTTGCATCCCTCAACTTCCTGCATATCTTACCAGGTCGTCACTCCATCTAGTGGGGGGACGCCCCACACTTCGTCCGCAGTTACGAACCTGCCACTCGAAAACCTTTTTTTCCCATCGGTTGTTGGTTCTTAAAGCTATATGGCCGGCCAACAGCCACTTCAGCTTACTAATCCGTTGGGCTATGTCGGTCACTCTGGTTCTACTGCGGATATCCTCATTTCTAAGTTTGTCACGCAGAGAAATTCCGAGCATAGCCCTCTCCATAGCTCGCTGAGCGACCTTGAGCTTCCTCATCCGGCCAGCAGTGAAGGATAATGTCTCAGTTCCATAGGTCACTATTGGCAACACCCACTGGTTATACAGTCTCGTTTTCAAGTTTTGAGGTATACCTGACGAGAAGATGTGCCGTTATTTCCCGAATGCTGCCCAACCGAGTTGAATCCGTCGATTGACCTCTCGGTCTAAGTTGGACTTACCTAGTCGGACTATTTATCCCAGGTAATATTAGGTATACTTCCCAACAACATCGAGCTTTGTGCTCGCTAAAACTACCGGCACAGGTGTGACATGGATATTAAACATGATCTTTGTTTTGCCTATGTTCATCTTAAGACCTATCCGTTGGAAGACACTATTGAGGTCATTGAGCATAGTGCTTAGGTCCTCCAGCGATTCTGCCATAAGAACTATATCGTCGGTAAATCAAAGGTGAGTAAAGTACTCGCCATTGATATTAATACCATATCCTTTCCACTCCAGAAGCTTGAAAACTTCTTCCAATGCAGCGGTGAAGAGTTTCGGGGATATAACGTCACCCTGTTTTACACCTCTCTGCAATTGAATAGGTTTCGTACTCTGTTTCTGTACTCGAATAGCCATCGTAGCCCTTCTGTACAAGCACTTCAGCACTTCGAAATACCGACATACAACTTGGCACTGCTGAAAAGACTGCAGCACCGCCCAAATTTCGATGGAATCAAAGGCTTTATCGTAGTTCATATACGCCAGACGTAGTAGCAAATTGTACTCCTCGGACTTAATTTGCTAAAGGGTATGTATGTGGTCTATGGTGCTAAAGTCTTTTCAGAAACCGGCTTGCTCGGAAGGCTGGAAGTCGTGAAGTCTGCGCGCGAGACGATTCGTAATGACTCTCGAAAACAGCACGTAGACGCGGCTCAGAAGGGAAATCGGTCTGTAGTTCTTAAAGAGAGTGTTGTCACCTTTCTTGAAGAACAAGACCACCGCACTTCTGCTATACGCCTCCGTTTGAATGTTCACAATGGAGGACGGAATTAAAGAGCTTCTGAAGGACTTCAAGTACCAGTTTACCACTCGCTTTCAGAAGCTCCTCTGTAATTCCATCCTCGCCTGGGGTCTTGCCGTTTTTAAGGTGCTGGAGAGCCATTCTAATCTCGCTCAGACTAATGTCCGGGATATCTTCGGAATAGTGACGGATAAGACTCGGTTTTGAATCGTTACTCATACTAACGTGTGGCTCCAACGATGATGCTGTACACAGAACCTGCCAATCTCACTCAAAGTTTTAGCTGTTCCGTAAAAGACGCTGCCACACCCGGTCTTCAGATTTGACAGTTGACTCTCTCTGGCAAACAGATCTCTAGCAAATACTTTGGAGTCCTGGTTCCGCTCGATCGTTTCTTCAATACGAGCAGTATTAAAGTTGGGTAAGTCCGCCGCATGCATTTGGAGATCTGTCTGTTCAGTTGCCTGTAAGCTGTCAAATCTGTGTAAGAATGTAGCTTCGTCTCCCGTCTAACAGCCATGAGATAAACGGTGTGATCGGAGAGTTTTTGTGTTCTTCTGTAGCAGGTCTTGCAAAACTTATCTCCGACCGCATGGACAGTTTCCACGAGTGTGTCATTCATATCGTCCACTGCATTGTAATCTTCTAGGCACTGAAAACGGTTTTGTTGCACGAGCTGAAATGTTTCAGGACTTTGGATTATAGCACGAGGGGTACGGAGCTTTGACTTCATCAGACGTGACCTCTTCAACTTAATGTTTAGGTTCAGTGTGCCTCTAACAATTTGGTGATCGCTACCAGTTTTCACCCTCCCGATCACTGAGACATCACAGAACAGATGTCGTCTGTCGTCATAATGAAGTCAATCTAATTTTTTGTCGAACCGTCGGGGCTCGACCAGGTCCATTTCCTGTGGCGCCTTTTCTGAAAGACAGAGTGCATCATAAAAAGTCCCTCTTTATCCATGAAGTCGACCAGCCGCTGGCCCATTGGGTTCCGTTGCCCTATTCCGAATTTCTCTACTTTCAGCTCACCGTTCTCCCTTGACCTAATTTGCGTTGAAGTCTCCCATTAACACCGTTTTGGAGGAATGCATGGCTCTATAGATATCCTCATACATTTCTTCCACCTCCTCATCGGGGTGTGCCGTGGTTGGTGCGTAAACCTGTATGACCTTCAGCGAATACCGTTTGGTGATTCTGAGTATAAGGTACGCAACTCTCGTTGAGACACTCCCAATCTTTACAACGTTGTTAACGAGATACTTGACGATAAATCCGACAACTCCTTGGGACAGATGGTCGCCCTCCCGGTGATAGATCAAGTTGCCGTATTCGAGGATTACCGTGTCCTCCCCCTCTCTTCGGACCTCGGATAATCCTATGATATTTCAGCGCAACTTCTTTATCTCTTCCTCCAGCTCCAGGATCTTCTCGTCCGTCCTCAGGGTGCGTGCGTTATAAGTTGCCATGTCGAGTCGTCTAAGGTGGCAACCGAAACTGCACTGGTGAATCTTAGCATCCCCTGCCCAGCCGTTACTATGGCCGCTACCGTATCCAGGAATAGCGGGGCCGCCGGGGACTGGGGGCCGTATCTTTGTATCTTTCATCATGGGGGTATATTGCCATAGTTGCCAGGCTTGGCGAACAGGTTGGCAAACGCAGTTTTTTTATTGTTGTTTTGCCTTTATCAGAAAGATGCTACTGCCCATCCTCTATCTCAGTTTCCCTTTTTTTTTTGCGGATGGAAAATCATCAAATGACGCCTTTCGCTCTGGGTGGAGCGGAAGGGAGTGTCAGACTTTTACTGACTAAAAACCATCCGTGTTCCTTCAGTGCCCTTACGTTCCGGAGCCGCGGTATCTCTTTCGAACAGCCCGCAGCCCCGGCAGGCGTCGCTCCTTGCGCGCCCCTTCACGCTGCTGACAGCTCTTTGAGGCGCGCGTGGAACAAAACGCGCCGTCGACACGGCTTGTCGTCGTTAGACGGACGGACGGCGAGCTACCCATTGCTCGCTGTCCACAGGCCCGCGCCTACGGTGGCCGGGGGCCACGACGTAGCCCCCGACGCCCGGGGCGTCTCCCGCGGCGGCCGGGAAGGAAAGCTGCTACTCTCTCCTTCTCCCGCTCCGCCACCTCCTTCGCTAGCATCACTGCTTCGCAGAAGGTGGTGACGGCATCCCATTCCGTCTCGCTCCGGACCATGGCTTAGACCAGGGCTGGACGCGAGAGGTCGCCGCCGCCTATCGCCGCTACGAGGACACGGCGGTGCTCCGCCCAAGCAGGGCACACCTCCACGGTGTGCTCCACCGTGTCCTCCGGTCGATCCTCGCAGTGGGAGCACCCGGGCGTTTCCTCCCGCCCGATTCGGTGCAGGAACCTCCCGAACACACCGTGTCCGGTGAGGACCTGCGTCAGGCGGAAGGTGAGGACGCCGTGGCGTCTCTCAAGCCACTCCTCAAAGAGGGGTCTTATCGCCGCTATAGTGGCATGCCCAATCTCAGTTTCCCTGTGTCGCCTCTTAAGACACGCACGGGAAGATATGGGATAGTGAGTATTTTTACCCGCCACTACACGGGAGGGGGGGAGGATTCGTTTTTAGAAATATTAAATTCCATTTTTATAATATTATCAATCTCATTGCAATATTGCGTGACCTAATTTTGCCGGTTTCATTGTACATAAAGTGTAAGGATTATAAAATTAAGCCATTATATAAGACGGTGTTAGTTTTATTTCCTTAACAATACAACATTATATCAAAGAGATTAAAAAGTCACACCCCATCAATAGATTTTTTTTACTCAACAAACTTTTTAATATCTACCTCCTTTTACTCTGAAAAATAAAAACATGTTTTAACAATTAAAAAATATTTAATTCGAAAACGTTTGAAATCCTTACATTACGGCGTTGTTATTAATCTATATTGTGGAAAGATTAAAACAGCGTTTTATCCTGGAACAACGTTGATTAAAGAGCATGCGTGTTTAATTGAGAAATGTGTACACGGGTTAGACTGACATACGGCCATGCATCTACACTTGAGGGGTTAATATCATTTAGCATGGTTGGAATCAAATTACAATTCAAAAATAACAAGAATATATGTTTGTATAACAATGTTTCATAGAACTCTCTCGATAAGTCTTAAGTTTGTTTATACTGTGGCGGCGCTGTCGTCGCGCCACAAGCGAACCATATCAAAGCCTAAATCGCGCTAACAAAGTTCCGAAATTAAAGCAATATGCATAGAATAGCTCCGAACTACCACTCGGAGCGTTGGCCGCTCCCCGGGCAGAACACCTTGCCCGGCGGGAGATCTTCTCTTTTCCTTCCACCTGCCACAATACCACTCTAGAAAAATTTGATCGTAGAAAGGCGTTTGTAGAATACGATCACCATCAAAAACTACAACAACTATACCAGTAACATAGCTGCAGCATGACTTCCTTGTATTTTAATTTCACTTACATTGTTCATGCTATTTTAGTTCCATCGCTAGTAGTTGGCCAATTATTGCACTGCTTGAAAGGTTTAAAAATCAAGAATCAACTCCTGTGACATTTCAATGACATTATAGGGCTTGCCATCTGTTTTAGGTCTGGGGTATAAATAATCCTGCCCTTAGTCTGTCTCTCAATCAAGGCATGCATGCTGTCCCTTTTGTTTTGGGTATGACCAATGACAAGGCAACGATGAATAATACTTATATTAAATTTGTTACATGCATATATATATATATATATATATATATATATATATATATATAAATTAAAAATACAACTTTGTTTCGATTCTGGGCACCTCAATTGTCAGACCAGAAACAATACTCTTTTATATGTTTGGGTATTGTAATTTCAATAAATTTATAAACACAGCTTGCAATTTAATTAGCTCCCTTTTAGCTGTCTATTGATGCCAAGAATAGCAAACCTCGTAAAGATACCATATCAAAAATAGTAAAATTTTACATGGACGATTATCTTTTACAATAGAATGTCCATTGAACATTGCTGTAAATCAAAATTAGATGCTAAACCACTTTATTTGCATTGCTAAGTCCTTGTATTCTGTTTTTTAATTTTCTAACTGTTTCTTTTTATTTCAAATAAGTATTTTGTTTTTGTATTTCCTCTTCGGTAGCCTGCGTTTTATTTTCAAATGTGTAACATTCTTCGCACGCAACTTTTTTCGGCTTATGAAAGGCAATATTTATATTTTTTTTTACAATATCATGATATCGACTGTAATGGTGCATCTGAGTGCACCCTAACAAAAAGTTAGTAGCACCCTTAAAATGGTAAGTGACTACCGCCGCCCATGAACAACCGTAACACCAAGGGAATAGGGTATTTAACACCATGTAAAAAAATGAAAGAATATATATTTATGATAGATTTTGTAAAAAGTAAACGAGAAATATTGATTTCTATTTATAAAAATGCATTATAAAATTTATATTTCAATTTAAAGAATATTTTTTTTACCTATGCCTCAAATCTGCAAAACGATATCCGCCATATTAGATAGCGTCGTGACGTCACTAGGTCAAAGAACTGGGTTATTTGCTGTGTACTAACTAGCTAATTTCGAAATTTTTCAAGTTATCTTTACGATTCTTGACTTTTATTCCGAATTTTATTGAAAAGGCATCATGGAAGATGCATTCGTAGAAGCGAATTCATTACTACGGTTTTAGCACTAATTTTATAAATATTATAATATAAACTTAGATGAGAAAAACTTTTTCTTAAAAACTTAGTCATTCTTACATCAAAGTGATCTTCACAGAAGTATAGTTTAGATTTTGTAGACAATGCCTTCGGGTCTCTTCTTGCCAGTTTTAACCAAGCATTTCTCATATTTAAATCAGTTCGCACTTTAATCCATAACTTCCCCGGCGTTCTTATGCCTGTATTATTTCAATCAGGCACAACACAACAATGATATAAATGATAATTCATTATTAAACATTCAAAAGTATCTTCTTCCTTTCCAAAATTGTCAAAATTCTAGGACAGTGACGTCACGAGTTGAACAGTATGGCGGCTAGCGTTTTCACGCGAAAATTTAAAACGGTAGATTAAATGTAATTTTTATGTCACTATTCGGTTTATAAAATTTATATAAAAATTATAGTGGTTCATTATCATTCTAGGATACATTTTAAACACTTTTTGAAAATAGGTGTAATACCCTATTGCAGATGCGTTGCCAGCCTTTTAGAAAGGTGTAAGCTCTTTTCTTGAAGTCTTACACCTATTTTCCTAAGTCGCATCGGTCCAGAAAATTAGCTGGTGGTAATTGATTCCACAAGGAAGTTCTGCGAAAGAAAAAACTTCTTCTAAATCGCACAGTGGTGGACCGCCAATCATCCAGATGGTATGGATGGTAACGCGAAATTTTTTAATTTAATAGTATATAATAATAAGTCCGAACAATACCTCAGAGCACACCCCGTGACAAATGCGATAAAATACGCAAAGAGATGCAACATCTCTACACAGTGCCAGTGTATCGAGCCGATCAGAAATAACTCTGTGGTCGACGATTCAAACCGCTCTGCGCTGGATGCGGTCAAGTGGAAGAAGCTGGCACTGGGGTGGCCCGGCCCAGAGATGAGAACAGTATTCCACGTGAGGCCGAACTTGCGCTTTGTAGAGTTGCAAGCGATGTGCCGGCATGAAATACTGTCTCGCTCTGCTGAGCACGCCAAGCTTTTTAAAGGCGAATTTGGCCTTTCCTTCCTAGTGAGCACGAAACTGCACACTAATCAATATGTCGACGTCAAGAATTCCGATGCTAGCTGAGGCAGCAAGGGAAGTGCCTTGAAACTAAGGAAAAACGAAAAAGGGGTTCTTTTTAGCGGTAAACGCGCAAACTTGTGTCTTCTGGGGATTGAACTGGACTAGATTTAGTCGTCCCTAATCCAAGACTTTGGTAAGCAAAGACTTGACTTCAGACACAAGTTTGTCCCAGTACTCCGCGACGTTTTGCCGAGAAATATTGGCACGGCCGATATATAAGGCATCACCAGTGCTGTCGTCCGCATAGTAAGGAATGCTACCAGTTAGCAACATATCATTGATATGCAGGAGAAACAGCGTTGGTGATAGCACGCAGTTTTGTGGAACACCAGGGTTGCTAGGCTTAAAATCAGAGCATGCACCGTCTATTACGACCTTGATGCTCCGATCAGCAAGGAAACTGGTGATCCATTTGCACAATTTCTCGGGATACCTATAGGAAGGAAGCTTCAAAAGAAGCGCTTTGTGCCAGATCCAATCGAAGGCCTTCTCTATATCCAAACTAACAGCCAATGCCTCCCCCTTGGACTCTACTGCCTCTGCCCATCTATAATTCAGATAGACTGCAAGATCACCAGCTGATATATCCCGACGAAACTAATAAGCTGGTGATCCTCAAGGTACCTCATGAGCCGGCAGTTTATAATGGATTTCATTATTTTGGAGAACAACGAGGTGATGGCGATAGGCCTGTAGTTGGACGGGTCTAAGCGGCCGCCTTTTTTAGGGATTAGGTGGACCAAAGCTGTCTTCCATGAGTTCGGGACTACGCCTTGGGAGTAGGAGTATCGGAAAAATGCGTTAAAACCGGTGCCAACTCCGGAGCACACGTCTTTAGAACAAGGGTCTCCATCGGACCCACTCGACTTGCTGACGTCCAGGGAGAAGAGTGCTTTGCGAACCGAGCGCTGTGTAAACCACACATCCAGCATGGAGCACTCACATCGCGGTATGGTCGGCGGTGTGTCGTCATCTAGAGTCGAGTTGGATGCAAAGAGAGAGCTCAACAGATCGGCTTTCTCCTTTGCGGCATGGGCCAGTGAGTCGTCCTCTCTGTGCAGAGATGGAAGAGATGGCTGACAGAAGTTCAACTATCCGGGGCCCATGAGCGGAACAGTCGACGGGAAACAGAGAACGGGGCCCAAATGGCCAATGGATAATGTTCTAAAACGGCTGACAAATAAGCAAGCACGTCTTACCGATCTCCTGGGGTAGGGTTGACCACATGATACCAGTCAGGAGATAAGTGGTAGAGCCACGGAGCAGCTTTTGCTGTTGCACGGATGGGCCGGTTCGAACTGGGGTGGTACCACGACCTCACAGAATACCAGCGTGAAGTAGAGGTTTACCTCTGCGTTTCGCTTGGTGAGTGCAGGTGGCCGGAGGCCCTTTTTTACTGGAAATGAGGCATTCCATCTTAGTCCTCACGGGTGACAACACATCTGCATTTTAATTCGCAAACGAGGATAGATGTAGATGTCTATGGGCTGCAGCAACCACTTACCATCAGGTGGACTGTGTGCTCGTTTGTCACCTTCTTCCTATAAAAAAAGTGAGGTGCATGTGAGTAGTGTGTAGAAGTGTGTATAATGTGAAACCTGACTTAACCGTTGAAGTCGGACCGCAGGTCCGCAGTCGCTGCGTTTCTCCAAATGCGCGATCCTCCAGTGGTAGTTCACTTTTTCTGAACTCACAGTCTGACGTCACTTCACTATTTCAGTCTATCAACTTTATTGTACATATAATTAAATTCAAAGTCAAGCAATTCAACGTTCATCGAAATTAAAACAAGTGACATTTGACACAAGTAACGAACAGTCGTTCCAAGTTCAATATTCAATGTTCCGGGTTCATTTAGCACAAAATTACAAACACAGGAACGAACGCGGCCTCTTCTCGAGTCTCAAAGTTCAGCGTTCCACACAACAAGCTAAATTCTTTCGTAGGATATGAAAATACCACGCCCGCGATCAGAACTCAAAATCCGCCTCGTTGACACGTAAAACGAACAAATAATCAACACACAAAAAGGCGCTTAACGCGACGTAACAATTAAACATTAACTTTCAAAAACAATTAACCGGGCTACGCCCTCGAAATGGAATGCGAGCGCCAAATTCCAGGCCGTCCTTCGACTCGGCGTGCGCGCAAAATGCACTTCAAGATGCAATCTCTATACAAATTGACGTAAATTACTTGCAAAAGAAGTTACTTTAATCACTCAAATTCAATACAAACCTCTTGTCACGAAACGTACAAATTAGACAAACCAATTCGAGGCGGTCTTCAAGAAACCCAAATATTCAATAGGAAATTAACGCGCACAAATACTCAAATTCAAGGCCATCAAAATGGTGATCTGGTCTCTAGCCCACGCGGCAGAAAAACGGGAAGCGGCAACTGCCCCCCCCCCTTCCCCGGCGGCGTTTACCTCACCTCGATGCCATCGGGTGATGAGCCGAGTCAAACGCGATTGGATGCAACATCACATATTTGGGCCTAAACAATACATATTTGACGAAATTACCTCATTACAAATGTTGGAATAACCTTTATATTTAGCTAACAAGCCTGTGGCCCGGTGATTTGACTCATTTGGAGTCGGCTGAAATAAAACACAATAGCAGATACCCATTAGCGCTGTTTGTTTTTTTTTGTTTGTTGTTGTTTGTTGGGTTTTTAGGCAAGCTAAGTAATAAAAATAAGGTTTATTTTTTTCATAATCAGCCAGTTACAGACCACTGCTTGACATCGTCTTCTTCTAGTTGAAAGCATCGTTGCAATCGTCAAGTAAAGCGTTTGGAAATCGTTTTTTATAGAAGAGAGAGTATGGAACGACCGCCATCCATGAATAACTGCAACACAAGGAGAATATGGTTAATGATGATCCCAGGACCATAACAATACAAAATAATTTGCAAGATTTTATGAAATTTTCTGAAAATGGAATAAATATATTAATTGAAATATATGTTACTTTGGTATTTTATTTAAATATAAAACATTTCTCCTTTCTTTTTTTAATAATGTTTCTACTACTTTATAAATTTTATACTGATGTAAAAATAACGCATAAATTCCAAGTTCACATATTTAGATAAGTACTCGTATAATTACGTCTTCTTGTGTGTTCTTCGCCTATAAAATTTAGCAGTTCTGGCAAAGGAGTAATATTTACAATACTGGTTATAAAGTCCTAAATATTGTGCATTGTGTTTTACTCTTTGGTTTTGTAACCAAGGTTTTCACACTGGATGTATTTATATAAATAGTAATACGATTTTAATTCTTATAACTTCTAAACATTTTTTTTGTAGATTATTTTTCACTGATAGAGCTCTGTGGTGGTGACGTAAGAGAATCCTTTTCTTTATTTAGTCCCACGGATGACATAAAAGGTGTCTTAATGGAAATTCCAGAAAAACTAAAGTTTCCAACAGAACGTGAACAGAACTTTATAGTTTCCAACAGAAGGTACCACTCTGTTTAGGCCTGACTGATGACAAAAAAGAGCGACCAAATTCAATTCAAGTCTAATTATGTGGTATAGCCATGTTGCAGCTAAATTATTGCTGCAACACGAGTGGGTCGGTTTGACCGGGGAAGGACCACGCTGCAGCTAAATTATTGTTCCAACGCGAATGGGTCGAATCGACCGGGGATCTTTCCACGTCCTCATAGAATACTAGCATAAATAGCAACTGTATTTCATATGGTGAGTGTTGAAAACTGGAGACCCTTTTTACTGAAAACGTACGCATTCTATCGTAGCCCTAAGGGGTAACAACGCATCTGCATTTCTTAATCAAAAATATATTCAAATGTCAAGGGCCACAGCATCAACTTACCATCAGATGGACGGTGTGGTCGTTTGTCAACCCCATTCTATATAAAAAAAGTTGAAATTAAAAGATATTACTTGGGTCTAAGGTAGATTTATTTAATTACTTTCAAGAGGACAACTATATTTAATAACAACATTTTGTTAGAAGTCAGCGAAAAAATAGCTTTCAGAGATCTAACATATAACTTCTTATTCCATACGTTTCGTTACAGCTAGACGTTAGGTTACAACATATTATAAATGCAGCATGAATGGACCGGCTTGACATAATAATACATATAGAGATAGTACTATAATACATTAATGCTGCTGTGTAACTAGTAACGAGTATTTTCCTCTCAGTTCTTAAGAGTAACAGCGTAACAGCATTCAGAAACTTAATTGTCAATTTATTATGTAGTTGTGAAAAGGCTGCATTTACTTTTAATCAGTTATGTCACCTTTTATAAAACTAAGGTAAAAAACGAAATTACACTTCATAGTAGTTTTGGTGAGTGGCTACTGCAGCTCATGGACATCTGCAACCAATTTCAGACAAAGAAGCTTACAGATGCATTGCTACATCTGAGGACTAAGATGCAATGCCTCACAGCCTGTAATACTGAAATATGTAAGATTATGGTACCTATTTAGACCGACTTCTAGGCAGAAAATGAATCCTACCACCTTCAACCTTTACCTGAATACAAAATAATATGTATGTGCCACTCCTTTAAAATACAAGACATTTTTTTTTCATAAACTATTTTCCCAGTTATTTAGATGAAAAGTCAAATAGTCAAGGTCCAGCCTTTATAAGGCCTCATCTTGTCTCATCTCATTTATAAGAAGGCTATAGCGCAAGGAAGTGTTTGCCGCGCTGGACCAATGCTTGTTGGCGGATTTCGTGTGTCTTCGATTTTTTTAAATTCCTCATAATGTTTTCCTTAACCGCCGAACATGTGATATTTCCGGCCGGTCATATCAAATTGCATCATTGCACATATTTCTATATTACATTGATGCCGGTGGGAATGAATTCCTGGTTGCTCCCTGCACTGTGAAATTTACAATGGACTCTTAGCCCCAAAGCAATCACGGCTCTAACTTATGCCTGTGGATTACCTTTAATGGTTTCCGTAATTATGTCTTCACAATTATGTAATAAAAACTAACGTACTTCGTTACTATGTTATTAGTAAAATTTTCCAGAAGAAAACTAACATGATAATTTCGTGTTATAACAAACAAGTTTTAATGTAGTTGCAACGTTCTTGCAGCGCAGTTTCATGTTTGCCTTGTTTATAAGATAAAGTAACAGCATTCGTTTTGTTTTTTCCTGTATATCACTACTGCTATTTAAGGAACTAAATTTTCTTCATCGCTCGAGTTCTTTTGAATTATTACCATCGGCTATTTCTCCGGACTGGTACATATTAGGGACCTTAAAGAAACGAGCTTACTTCTGTTTATAAAGCCAGCAACAAACATGAAATTTCCTTGGTTTTTCCAATTGTTCATGTGCGGCGGTTGACGTTAAATTTTTTAAACCTTTAGTAAATAAGTGAGCCGAATGCTCGTTTGCGGTATAATTTTTTATAATTAATTTTTTGGCTTTAGGGGCTAATTCATAAACATATATTATGAAAAGACTGAAAAATTGGAAACGCTACGATAACTCTATGGTGTTGTAACAAGACGTTTAGGCTTAAGTCATCATCATTATCATCATTACAGTCTAACAAAAGTCCACTGCCGGATATTTAAGTCTCCCCCGTAGGTTGCTCCATAAGGGATATTTGACATTGTTGCCATGTTTGTCAGCACAACTCGAACGCCAAGCGATGTTGGGCCACATGAGTAAAGAAACTGTACAGAGGCAAAGCTTCTAATGAGCTGTCAAAATTTTGACCTGTTTTGGCAGGGTTGGCACAGGAGGATAAAACTAAATAAACAAAACGTTTATCAGCAGTTTCATAGATACTTAAGATAAATTATTTTTTATAAACTATGTATTCTAAATGTTTTACTTTTATAATTATTATTCTTCAAAAATTAGGTGTGGCTTTTAATTAAATAGTAAAACCTAAATTTAATGTAGTTTTTTTTTAATATTCTATTGGAAAGCACTGGCATTTCAAAACAAATATAAAATCTTGCTCACGTTTTAATATATCACTACAAGTATTTGCAATGTTTCTTTCGACGTCAAAATATTCACGATTTTTTTGCTAAGGCACACAACAAACGCGATAAAATTGTCAGAAGTATTATGAAAAAACCTGATTGAACACAGTCTTTATTAAAATCCTTGTAATGGCTGAAAAAAAATCTTTTCTCATATTTAAGGGTTTTTACAATTTTATTTTCTCACATTTGTGATGTTCGAGACAACATTTTCTAATACAAATATCCAGACACATAGACTAAACCATTTTCGTTCTGGTAAATCAAATAGATAATAATCATTTGGTCCTACTATTAACGCAGGTGCAGTAAAATTCTCAGGTTGCGGTGATGGTTTATTAAAATACGACAATCGTCTTGTTGTATAAGTAACATATCTAAATCGTATTCACAATTAGTATTTTGAGGTTTCTCTAAGATATTAGTTATAAACATCTTATTTAAGGCAATACTAACTAAACGACACATTGGTTCCTGGTAGTTACCACTCGCCTGTCTGACTTTTCCAAAGAAATTTTCGAGAAAATCGTGATTGAAACGTCTCATAAATATAAATTAATTATGTAATTTCTTCTGATTTTAATTCTTCATGAAGTTTTATTAAAGATTTTATAGACATTTGAAATTCGCGAATGAAATTCATGCTTTTTGTAACGTCTTTCTCCTATCACTTCTTATTGCTTTTAAGTTCCTGAAAAATGTAAGCATTTCTTCTAAAATCTTAATTTGATAACTATCGCATCGGAAAGCTCTTTTATATTAATTAGGTACAGAGTGTACTCCATTTTAAGAAATCAGAAAAATTATTAATTTTATTACAAAGTCAGCGGAATCTCTTGTGGCAACCTCGATAAGATTTAAATCTACGTAAATCATATTTAAAATTTAAGTTGGAGTGATCTCGTCTAACGAAGTCAATGCTCCGTCCCCTTGTGCTCTATTCCAGAGTCCCGAAACCTTTCAGCTCGAGTTACAAAACCGTTTTAAGTGCCTTGAAGACTGCAATGAAGTGGACGATATGAATGACAAGCTCGTGGAAACTCTCCATGCGGTCCGAGATAAGTTCTGCAAGACCGGCCGCTGAAGAACACAAAAATTCTCCGATCACACTCTTAATCTCGTGACTGTTGGACGGGAGATGAAGCTAGTCTTCAACATATTTGACAGCATACAGGCAACTAAACAGACAGATCTCCAAATGCATGCGGCGAGACTCACGCAACATCAATACAGCTTGTTTGAAGAAGCGATCGAGCGAAACCAAGGCTTCAAAGTCTTTGCCAGAGATCTGTCTGCCAGAAATAGCCAACTGTCAAAGCTAAAGACCAAGTGTGGCAGCATCATTTCCGAGACACATGAGATTTTGAGTGAGATTGAGAGGTTCTATGGGCAGCTGTATACGTCATCGTTGGAGCCATACGCAAGTGTGAGTAACGATGCAAGAGTGAGTCTTATCCGACACTATTCCAAAGATATCCCCGACGTCAGTCTGAGCGAGATTAGAATGGCTCTCGAGTACCTCAAAAACGGCAAGGCCCCAGGTGAGGATGCAATTACAGCGGAGCTTTTTTTATAGGATAAGGGTGAAAAACGAGCACACAGTCCACCTGATGGTAAGTGGTTGCTGCGGCCCATAGACATCTACATCTATCCTCTGTTACAGATCAAAATGCAGATGCGTTTTAACCCGTGAGGGCTAGGATGGAATGCCTCATTTCCAATAAAAAGGGCCTCCGGCCACCTGCACTCACCAAGCGAAACGCAGAGGTAAACCTCTACTTCACGCTGGTTTTCTGTGAGGTCGTGGTACCACCCCGGTCCGAGCCGGCCCATCCGTGCGACAGCAAAAGCTGCCGCCAGGCTCTACCACTGTTTATAGCTTTTGAAAGCGGGTGGAAAACCGATACCGGTAACCGGCCAGTGATGACTTACGGATCTGAGACTATGGTCCTTCACTGCTGGCCGTATGAGGAAGCTCAAGGTTGCTCAGCAAGCTATGGAGAGGGCTATGCTTGGAGTTTCTCTGCATGATAAATTAAGAAATGAGTATATCCGCAGTTGAACTAGATTAACCGACATAGCCCAACGGATTAGTAAACTGAAGTTGCAAAGGGCTGACCATTTAGCTCAAAGAACCGACATCCGATACGGAAAAAAGGTTCTCGAGTGGCGGCCTCATACCGATAGGCGAAGTGTAGGGCGACTCCTCACTAGGTGGAGTGACGACCTGGGGATTCATGCAGGTAGTCGATGGATGCAGGTGGCTCAGGACCGTGCTTTGTGGCATTCCTTGGGGGAGGCCCATGTTCAGCAGTGGACTTATGAAAGGCTGTAATGATGATGATGATGAAATCATATTTACTCTTTTTTATATTTTATTTAATACAAAATTTGACACTTATTATTTTCTTACACAACCCTTAGTTTAAGCACTGACCGAACCGGTTTATATCAGTTTCTCTTTGTATGTGACAATCCGCCAGTGCTCACGCACACATGCGGCTCAAGTTTTTAAAGCTGAACGCACATATGTCCGCACCGTACGCAACGTACGCGCCGTACGCGCCGAGTTTTACTGATGGCCTCGCACATATGTCCGTACGCATCGTCCGCACCGTCCGCAAATCTTTTGTATTACCAACAACTTTTGTAGTTTTTTCCAACCACTGGTGTGAAACAGTACATTGAAATTGATCGCTCGAAATCACTATGGAAAGAAATATAGTAATAGCCTGCTTATTGGCATAGGAAAAAGAAAAAACAGTTCGGAGAAAAAGAAGATTCTGGATTCATAATATAAATTTAAAAAGGCAATTGTATGGAGAATATAAAGGGGATATACTTTATTTAAAGATTTATTAGGTGATGATGAACGATTTTTCAGATATTTGCATTTAACATACAAGGTACTTCAAGAATTGGTACATGTACTAAAACCATATCTTTCTATGGAAAACTCAAGATTTAGAAGACCAATTGAACCAGAAAAAAGACTTGTTGTATGTTTGAGGTATTTTTATTGATAATTAAGTAATCAGGTATAATTGGGTTTTTGAATTAAATTTAACCATTTTTTTAGTTCAGTATGTAAATAATTTATCACTAAGTATTCATATTGATAACCGATAAAAAAAATCAAATTATGTATAATTAATTACGAATTAATTAAGTTATAAAAATACAAAAACTATCACGTAAGTCGAAATCACCAGTTTTAGTGGAAAATCCACTAAGTTGGCAACATTACACAACACTGAGTATCCACACGCGCCAAACGCGCCGCGTTATATGACGTCATCAGCATTCGTCCTTCGATATCGTATACCTACCGCATTTTATAAAATTTGGCGCGTACGGTGCGGGTGTAGTGTGCGAGGTTTCATATGATTTCATACAACGAATTCTAAAATTCGGCGCGTGCGGCGCGTACGTCGCGGACATATGTGCGTTCAGCTTAATAGTGTGTCTATTACAGCGCGATTATATGAAGCTTTGCCTCTGTACGGTACGATTTCTTTACTCATGTGGTTGGGTTATACTGCTGTCATAACAAAGGCACACTTCCCGCTTCTTTTAGAATCGGGATATATTTATAAATCACAATAATACGTGATGAGAAGTACATTATTATTAAGAGGAAATACTAATGAATAAAATTGATGCTTTTATTTAAGTTTTACAATACGTTTTATTATAAAAAATCTCAATATTTTTTTATTGTCACTGTCCTTTAGTTTGTGGTAAAAAATTAGTATAGTTCCAAAAATCAATATTTTGAGTTATTCTCCGGAAGGAGCTGCTGCCCATCTCCTGGCTTGTTCCCTCTGTCGCCTCTTACATCCCCTACGAGATGATACGGGGTAGTAGATACCCTTACACTGCGAACACGCTGTCACTGCCGGGCATATCCCATGGGCAAAAACATTTGCGTGCACCACACTAACCAAAGTTTTATCGTAATCTGATGAATAACATAGGAACACATACTAGATAAATAAGAAGCATTAGTTATTTTTTTATAATTTAAATATTATAAATTGAAGAAAGAAAGAGGAAAGAATGACGTTCAAATACTAAAATTTTAATTAAAAGACTGAGCATAAAATTGATGTAGGTATTTATTTATCATGCGTATAAAATATCGCAAAATCTTGTGTGTGTTACTCGATTTAAATTAATTTAAATCTTCTTTCATTAAGCAATTTAGATTGTTTAAGAGAAGTTAAAACAGTTATTTAACAATAAATTTCAATTTATTTTTATAATTTATTAACTTAAATCCTCAATATTATATTATAGTAGGTTGTGAATTTATAACACCAATGACATGGCTTGTGATTAAAGTATAGTTAAGCAAGTGTAAGCTAGAATAATTTAAGTACAAAAACACGCATTATTTTATCAGGTTTGGACGTTTTATGATTTTCCACATGTTACTAATATTGTATACAATCATCCTTCCACTCATCCTTCCACATGTCCACTGCTGAACAAAGACCTCCTCCAAGGATTGCCACAAAGCACAGTCCTGAGTCACCTGCATCCTTCGACTTCCTGCATGTTTTACGTGGTCGTCATTCCATCTTGTGTGGCCTTTACTTACGAGACTGCTTCTAGATAACTTTCTCCCCCATCAGATGTAAGTTTGTTGGCCCATTGTCACTTTAGCTTACTGATCCGATGGGTTGTGTGTGTATCCCAGTTCTACTATCTACTATATTATTTTTTATAGTTTCTATATAAGATATCCGCTATCTTCATTATATATTATTGCATTACGTGTCATTTTAACGTTTACGTTTCAGTTTTATTATTTGTTTTGAAATATTAAATGCAAAGTGTCGTTTTTGACTTTATAGAGACATATTGCAGCTATATTATGGTGGCGGTTGGCAGCACAAATGGGTCGGCTAGATCCAGGAAAGACGCTCTCAAGCGCTACAGAACACTAGCTCGCTAGTATTCTGTAGTGTAAAATAGCGGCTAATGCTGCTGTGTTTTTTATAGTAAGAGTAGAGACACTGAAATCCTTTTTACTGGAAACGAGGCATTTAATTTTAGTCCTCAGGGGTGACAACGCATCTGGATTTTAATTCTTAATCGAGAATAGATATAGAGACGCCTACATCTATTCTCCGTGGGCCACAGCATCCATTTTCCACCAGGTGGACTGTGTGCTCGTTTGTCACAATTAATCTAAAAAAAACACAGCGCTCGTACGAAGTACATTATACTAAATTACTATAGTGAAAATAGCTTCATATGAGCTAATCAAATACAATTTTTCAATACAAACGCAATGGCACTCCGATGTCCACGCAACAAATAAATTGCAATAACTTGGATTCAACTACGTAAAACCATGTTTATCTTGTTCAATCATTACTTATATATATATATATATATATATATATAACTCTCATTACTTAATAAATAGAATATTGCTTGTTATAATTTTATGTTCATAAAGGTATTTGAATAAAGTAATTTAAAACAAATAATTTATATGAAACCCATTTGTATGTGTGTGTAAGGAATTCTATTAAAGTCTATAGTCTATCTTTAATAGAATTCCTTTGATGTTTGACTTCAGCGTCACGTGTTCGGAGGCTGCCTCGCGTTTGATCGTTGCATATACGATAACGTCTCATAACGTCGAACATTCCTCGAAACATTTTCTTTTTCAACACGTGATTAATATAATTTGACACGTACGAAACAGTTCCATTTCCGTGCCGGAATAAAATAACATAAATAAAGCAATAGTTTGTAGAATAAATGATAATACATTTTATCATCATCAAAGTTATTCCATGTATAAAACATGAAATAGCAACAAGATATGGATAGCAGAATCTTCTTGATAACAAGTCAAAAATTATAAATATACTTGGTACAGTAACGCTATAGTTGTATTATGGTTTTAGAAAGAATAGGTCGGCTTCGGCTGCGGAATATTTCATCATCATCATTCATCATCATCATTACATCCCGTCACAAGTCCACTGCTGAACATAGGCCTCCCCCAAGGAATGCCACAAAGCACGGTCCTGAGCCACCTGCATCCATCGACTTCCTGCATGTCTTACCAGGTCGTCACTCCATCTAGTGGGGGTTCGCCCTACACTTCGCCTACCGGTACGAGGCTGCCACTCGAGAACCTCTTTTCCCCATCGGTTGTCGGTTCTTCGATCTATATGGCCGGCCTACTGCCACTTCAGCTTACTAATCCGTTGGGCTATGTCGGTTACTCTGGTTCTACTGCGGATATCCTCATTTCTAAGTTTATCACGCAGAGACACCCCGAGCATAGCCCTCTCCATAGCTCGCTAATCGACCTTGAGCTTCCTCATACGGCCAGCAGTGAAAGACCACGTCTCAGATCCGTAAGTCATCACTGGCAACACGCACTGGTTGTACAATTGCGTGTTCAGATTTTGGGGTATGTCTAACGAGAAGATGTGTCGTAGTTTCCCAAACGCTGCCCAGCCGAGTTGAATCCGTCGATTGACCTCTCGGTCGAAGTTGGACTTACTTAGTCGCACTATTTGTCCCAGGTAAACATACTCGTCAACAACTTCGAGCTTAGTGCTCCCAACAACTACCGGCATAGGTGTGACATGGACGTTAAACATGATTTTTGTTTTGTCCATGTTCATCTTAGTACCTATTCGTTGAGAAACACTGTTGAGGTCATTAAGCATAGTGCTCATAGGTCCTCCAGCGATTCTGACATAAGGAATATATCACCGGCAAATCGAAGGTGAGTGATGTACTTGCCATTGATGTTAATACCGTATCATTTCCAGTCCAGTAGCTTGAAAACGTCTTCCAATGCAGCGGTGAAGAGTTTCGGGGATATAACGTCACCCAGTCTTACACCTGTCTGCAGTTGTTTATGTTTCGTACTCTGATTCTGTACGCGGATAGCCATCGTAGCTGTATTGTACAAACACTTCAGCACTTCGATATAACGACCGTCAACTTGGCACCGCTGAAGGGAATGCAGCACCGCCCAAATTTTGACGGAATCAAAGGCTTTCTCGGAATTTTCTCGGAATATTTAAAAAAATTTGCTAATTTTAAAAGGATCGATAGAATTCAAATAACACTGTTTGACACAAGCTTGTCATGTTTTTGACAAGTGTTTGACATATTTTTTGACAAATACTTGATAAATTGACTTTTTCGATATATCATAGTCGCTTCCTGCCTAAAATGAAATCAGATACGGTTGGAATTTGATCCAAAATAGGAAAATTAAAATTCAATATTGATAAGACCTTTACTCAAATCGTCTGTTTGGGGTTCCTAGGTTTGTCTAGCGTTATGTTGTAAACACTTTAAGATTCTTGGCATAAGCGACGATTACCGCCTTCAACACTAATGTTAATTGCAGTTTAATTAAGTTCCAATTTAACACGAGCTCGTCGGTGGCCTAAACATCACGAGAACTCTAAAGTATCTGTGAAATTAAAGAAAAGAAATATCACACACTGAACTTTTAGAATAACATAAGGTGTTATATATGGACTTTCGAGCGAGATATGGAGAGAACTATGCCCGGAGTGTCTCTATGTGCTAAACTTTGAAATGGAGATATCCGCAGTATAACCAATTAAACTGAACTGAAGTGGCAATATTCTGGTCACATTTCTCGAAAAACCGACAACTGATAGAGGAGGTAGGTTCTTGAGAGGCAACCTCGTACTGGTAAGAGGAGTGGACTTGTGAAAGGTTAGGAAAATAATGATTTTTTTTATAGAATAAGGGTGATAAACGAGCACGACCGTGTGCTGATGGTAGGTGGTTGCTGTGGCCCATAGACATCTACATTTATCTTCGTTTGCGAATTAAAATGCAGATGCGTTGTCAGCCGTGAGAACTAAGATATAATGCCTTTTTTCCAGTATAAAGGGGTCTCCGGTTCTCTACACTCACCATACGAAACACTGCAGCATTAAGCTGGTTATCTGTGAGATCGTGGTCCTTCTTCGGTCTAGCCGACCCATTCGTGCTACAAATTTATTATTAATATAGCTGCAGCATGGCTCTACCACGTTTTTCTAACTTGACAGCTATATTAATAACCTTGCCACGTCATATATAACACGTCATCACTCCAAGCTAACGAGTTAAAATTTCAAGTACATTGTATATCCGAAATTTGGGCATCGCAGCGGTATCTATTCTTCATGAATGAGACTTATTACAACAAGGTTTTTATTTGTCAAGCAGTTGTCTGAAAGAAAAAAAAAATATTTTTTTATTTTAATTTAACCATTAAGTAAATTTTAATAATTGTAATGACAAGAATATATTACCACCCTCCTCCACGTTAACTTCCCATTGAGAAGGTAAAACAGGATCGATGTTTGAAAGTCGAAATTTCAAATGATTGAAGTACCTATCTAGGATCTAGGAGAAAGTCGCTGTTTTTTTAAGGATACCCGTTTAAGTGCAAGTAAACTATTAAAAAAAATTATGGCTATCTAATATCCGGTAGTAGATGGGTATCGTGTGTGCGGCCGAAATGTTTCACCTCGTGAAGAACAGAGCGAAGTTCACTAAGCTGACTGCCAATCTTCGCTAGACGAGAGGTACCGAAGAAGAAAACGAAACTTGTTTCAACACTCATATCAAGATATAAAATGATGGTATCATCTCCAAAATAATTTTATATGGTGCGTAAATGCATAAAAAATTATAGTGTTCTTATCATCTATTAACCGATTTCGTAGCGATATTTTAATAGAAATATTAAACTTATATGCTATACTACCAAATGGACAAACCAAGACGCACCCATTCTTCACCTATTTCTTTTTCAATCATGTTGATAGCCAAAGCATCGGGCGTGCTTTAATATCAACAAGCTACCAATACGCGATATACTCTCATTAAATGGTGTCTTCCATACATATAAATAAAATGAAAGTATCTGTAATATCGACATAACTGTCTTTTTCCAGAAAAAATTATCCACGTCTTAATTGCTAATATAAATATGCTAATTACCCGCATGCAATGAGGGCATCCACAACTTTTTCTTCCACCAGGGCGGCGCCACTTTACAGTGAGGTAAAATATTTGACAGATTTCATAGCGGTGACGATAATTTTTAGGAAAATGTAATCTTTAAGGTTTCTTTTTGTATTATTAGTTATATTTTATTTTAATTACATTAGAAATGAATAAAACAAACTATAACATATAACTAAAAGCCGATTTAAAAAAAAGAGTTATAAAGTGCAAAAACCTAAAAATCAAACCACTGATGCATTGTGTTGTGTATTAATATAATACTCTAGATAATGGTAAACTATTATTTAAACTAATTTCTCAATTAACTGACACTGTGTAACAAAAAACTTTAACTTAGTCGCAACTAGCGACATCTGGTGAGTGGAAGATTATTAGCCCTCATTAATACGTGAATAAAAAAAATTGTCTGTGCCCTGGCTAATCTTCGCAATGACTGATTGAACGCTTGTAATGAAAATTGATGGAGAGATAGAGAGCAATACTAGGTGGAATCTGATATATATTATCCGAAAAACTAAGACTTTTTTTGAGATATCGAAATATTTTATTAATTTACGTAAGGACAATAATTAATAGATCCTACCCAGGTGGAGCCGGGCGAATCGCAAGTGAATAATAAACCATAACAAATCTCATTTTCATGTTTATAGAAATTAGAAGTTCTAATTTCTATAATTCATTTATTCATGGAATGAGTTACTTTTATGTAAGTGTAGCAAATGCGATTAAATTATTACTAACTGTTCCGTACGTCGTCGGTCTGTGGGAATGCATGCCGATAATATAACAAATGACTGAAGTAATTATTCAAGTAAGCAATCTCGTAGTGGGGTATTTTTTTCTAAAAACATATTAATGGTGTTAAAAATTTATTAGCTAAAATCCATGTAATAAATTAAAATAAAGTGTCATACCTAGTTCAAAGAGCACTTCCCACTCTCACTCAATTGTGTATACTATCCCCGTCAACAGTAAGACAACACCACTATACCCAACTGAATACATTTTTCACAAAACATTTTTTTTACCTTCCTCTTTTTTTACATAAAGGTTGACAAACGAGCACACAATCCACTCGATGGTAAGTGAATGCTTTGGCCCATAGATATCCACATCTATTCTTGATTAAGAGTCAAAATGCGGATGTGTTGTCAGATGAAGTAGACTGTGGTGGATGATTGCTGAGTATATTAAAATTTATTAGTGAAATCTTCATTGTTGATAGAATTATTTAAATATTTTATATTCTGCTAAGCCAGCGCTTATCTACGGTCCGACCTGAAGGCAAGGTGTGATGTAACTTAAGATGGTGAAGCGCACTGACTTAACAAAAGCCTATTCACTCCTGCCTTGAAAACACCCACATTGTAATCAGATGGAAAGACAGATGCTGGGAACTTATTCCACTCCTTTGCTGTACGCATGATGAATGACGTAGCGAAGTGTTTGGTTCGAATGCGTGGTAAGTCAACAACGAAAAGGTAGAGACTGGCCGAACATCTGGTTGTCCGATGGTGGAAGGGAGAGGGAGGAATTAAATTATGCAATTCCTGCGCACTTTGTGTCTGTGTTCGACGCTGGTACGGTTTATTTTAACAAAATTCGTAGTTCGTAATTCAAAATTTATAGCCATTCTGGAGCTATAATCATTATATAGCTCCAGAATGGCTCTACCATGTATCTAGTCAATACTGTTACACAATAAGTACAAGGAAATCGGCACCCAGGTAGCCAATCTATTTAGTTGGGGCCCTTCCTACACTTAACTTACTAGCACGGGGCTGCTACTTACGAACCTTTCTTCCTTGATGATAGGAAGGATCTTATCTTAAAAAATTAAATTATAAAAAGGTTAAAATTATACGCTTTTAAATAATAAAAAAAAAAACAAAAAAAAAATTAAGTGGGCGATGTCATGAAAAGGCGGGAAACATGCATATCATCGGTTTTACAAGTTTTTACTTGAAATTAAAAAGAAATTTAAAATATCAGTAAGTAATTCATGATCGTGACATCTTGTAATTTTCAAACTGACATGACAGGAAACCAGTTAATATCGGCTTACACTGAATGCCTGAGCCTGAACATGAACCTGTATTGAAGCATAGGTACCTTGAAATTTCAAACTGACATGACAGGAAACAATCTATATATATGTATATATATATATATACGCTGCATAAAGCTACTCGTATATCGATTTTGAAAGCGTGTTTTATAAATTATCAAAACTGTTAAAGTACGATCTATATAATAAAATTGCTTTTAACTACGTTAACGAATTGCGACCGCCAAACCTTTTCACGATTAAATGATTTAAACACAGCCCCGGGTCTTCGAGCGTTTGATAATGAGAAAAAGATTCAACTAAACTCTTGACTTGAAATTTTGTATTACAATTGATTTTTTTTAATATCAACATCCAGGAAGTGTTGACAAACCGAGTTTAATTATCTGTTAAATTACTATATTTCTACGCGAAAACAACCTAATCTTTTAAATCAATAAATGCAGTATAATATTTCGACTTCCTATGAATACAAAGAAGCTTAATGCTATTTTTCATGTGGTGAGTGTTGGGAACCGGGAACTCTTTTTAATGGAAACGAGGCATTTTATCTTAGTTCTCAGAGATAAAAACACATATGCATTTTGTTCCTAATCAAGGATAGATGTAGATATCTATGAGCCATGACATTCACCTACCATCAGGTGAATTATGTGCGCGTTTGTTCCAGTTATTCTTAAAAAAACACTTTACTACCGGCGGGAGATATCCCCTTTTCCTTTCACCGGCTACAGTGGTGACTCCGACGTGATCTGAACATGCAACCAAAAACCTTCAGAAAATACAACTTCAAACTTTCGTTGTAGTCCTTATGTACTACATTTATCTGCAGTCCTCATCACAAAGCAAGCCACCTAGCTTTAGAAAGGTTCATCGCAGCACTGGAATAATAATGCTTCCTGTTCCTTCAAGCTATTCTCTGCGCTACAGTGTTCATCTGAGCCTGTTTCCCTTTGCGTTCAACTCCCTCTTCACCGCACTCTCGCAGAATACTCACCTTCTTCTCGACTTACCGTAGACTACAGGGCGATTCCCTGACACACGCACATTCGTCGAGATCTAAACTTCACTATCGATCTCCGGTCTGAGCAGGGGGTGATGTGGCGGCGCTGTCGTCGCGTCAGAAGCGAAAATACATCGAAGCGTAAATTGCGCTATCAAAGGTTCAAAGTAAAAGCAGTATATATAGAATAACTCCGAACTAATACGTCTTTTTATATAATAAAAAAAACATAATGTAAACAAAAACGTTACAAAAATCCTTACGGGCATTGAGTTATATGTACTACGTACTAGAGAAGCCATTTCAAACAAAAACTGTGTCCTACTTTATGTTTTCGCGCATGCGCGAAGACTTTCATTTGATATAAAATAAGATATTAATATAAAATAAATATAAGAATTTAATATAAAATATCTTAATTTCATCTAAACAAACATGTTAAATTTCTAAATAAAATGTAATAATAATTATCTTATGGAATTCACAAATCTTCAATTTACGCAATATTTAGTTTGTAGGGATTGCACTACAGTTCAGTTGAACATAGTCAATGTTCGGAATGGCTTCTCAAGTACGTAGTACATATAACTCAATGCTTACGGGTTAGTCTGGTGGTTGAGACCCTTTTGAGCAATCTGTTGACATTAGTTTACGCATATGTTACTTTATAAGAACATCAAATACAATATTAGCAGTTATGGGTACATTGTTTACACAGAAGCGGATATCCGCTTACTTAATATAAGTAACCAGTAATAGATAGCGGCTGGGCGCAGGCGGCCGGCCGTCTGATGCTACGTAGGTCACTCAATAAGTTTTTAGATATACAACTTAACTGTTCGGTTAGACCAAATTTAAAATCATAATATATCACAGCGCGCAAATGTTCACGGTTAAGATCCATTGTTTTAAATGAAAAGCGCGGGAAGCGTTGCAGGAAAATTAATAAACTATGTTTTTTTTTTAATATTGAGCAATTGGCTTATGGAGTTCTATTTTTAAATAAATTTTCTTTTTAGAAACATGTAACACGGGTGCGTTCCATTTTTAAATATCGAGCATCTCAAAACTTATTGAGTGACATACGTACTTGAGTGTGTTTTATACAGAATGTTGCAATCATCAATATGTTATTACGTTTTGTAGGTTTGATTTCATTCAATTTGACTACTTGTTATTAAAGTAAAGAATAAAGGTATTGTTTATATTTATGTTTATAGTTTTTATCCGTTATGTGGACTTGCCAAAATGTACGTTCCTCTACTGGGCACAGGTATCCTCTTATTTTTGAGGGGGTTATGGAGGGATTAGTATTCCGCGCTGCTCTAGTGCGTGTTGGAGGACTTCACATGGCCTTGAAATATTTTACAGACATGCAAATTTCTTCACAATGTTTTCCTTCACCGCCGAACACGTGTTAAAGGGGCATAATTCTTGTAAAAAGAAATTTTAATACATTTGCAATTTTTTTAGTTGAAGTTCTGTTAGTAAAAAAAAATATTCGCAAAGAAATAATTTTTTGGTGTTAATAATTTATAATTAAATTCATATATTGCAACTTAATAAATGTGAGTACACCTTAATTTGGTTCACAAAGCTGAAACTATAGATTTAGAGTATTACCATGTAACTCAAATTTAAAGTTTAAAAAAATCCAAAAAAAAAATGAAGACCTTGAAACAGCTGAACCTCGTTTGATAAAACATAGAACCACCGCTAGAAAATCTGATTTTACATAAAAACCGCACTCAAATCTGTTCACCCGTTTAAGAGATACGGTGCCACAGACAGACAGACATAGCGGTCGAATATATAACACCCTCTTTTTGCGTCGGGGGTTAAAAAGGGACATGAAAGGACAGTTAGGTTTTTTTTTTAGTATAAGGGTGGCAAACGAGCACACAGTCCACAAAATGGTAAGTGGTTGCTGCGGCCCATAGACATCTACATCTATCCTCTATTACAAATCACAATGTAGATGTGTTGTCACCCGTGAGGACTAAGATGGAATTCCTCATTCCCAGTAAAAAAGCCCTCCGGCCACCTGCACTCACCAAGCGAAACGCAGAGGTAAACCTCTACTTCACGCTGGTTTTCTGTGAGGTCGTGGTACCACCCCAGTTCGAGCCGGCCCATCCGTGCGACAGCAAAAGCCGCGTGGCTCTACCACTGTTAAAATTAGCAAGCAGAAATAAATACCTATTCTAAATTTTTATTCGAAAATATTATCAATTTCGGTAATCTATTCTATACATATAAATAAAATTGAAGTTACTATTAAGCTGAGGAGTTATTTAAATGCTATTAAGACATTTTAAATATTTTGTTTGTCTGTCTCCTGAGCCGTGGTAGCTCAGATGGTTAGCCCTCGCTGTGAATTTCACGGTTCGAACCCCGCCGGCACCAATTCAACAGATGAGAGTTATATCTTCCATAGCAATTGTTTCCCTTAGTGCAGTACGGTTCATACATGTTTTTCTTTCCTAACTGTAACTTTTTCCGTTAAGATGTCCAGTGTAGCATTTATAGTATCCATTTTAATACACCATGAGCTTGACCTTGCCTCATAGGAGGGATATATGCCATAGTTGCCACGCTTGGCAAGCGAGTTTTTAACCGCATTTATTTTCAGTCGTTAGGAAAACGCTGCTGTCCATCTCCTAATTTGTTTCCCTCTGTCGCCTCTTACGTGACGCCCACGGGATGATATGGGGTAGTGGACATTCTTACACCGCCACTTCACGGTAAAAATAGTTATTTTAACAACGTGTTTCTGTAAATATGGTCATTTTTAGCTATAAAGTAATTTTACATCTTAAAATGATGAAATGTAGTAGTGCAATATTTTACAATTAAATTATTTTTGTCGTAGGTATAATAATAATTACTAATATCACCTGTGGTTGAAATTCAATAAATTGTGTGGAAACATCCGTTGAATATTTGTTTACATATTCTCCGAATACCGTGCAGGTAAAGCAAAGGGATTATAGCTCATACAGCCAGGAACGTGATTAATATTTATCAAAATACAAAATACATTAATATACTTTCATGAAATTGATCAAAGCGTTTTTTATAGAAAAATTATATGAAGCAGCAATGAATATCAGATTCAACTGACTCTCAAATAGACTGAGCAATTGTTATCTCCACCTATCGGGTTGCTCGCACCTTTGTGTAACATAATTTAACCGGTGCCTTTACACCGTACTTCTTCTTTCACACTTCGCTCTCACGGTCATCAGACTCAGGAATGATATCTGAAATGATATTGAAAAGCTCCCAAAAAGATTTCAAAATAAAGTCCGCAAGCCCTTTTTACTGGAAATGAGGCATTCCATCCTAGTCCTCACGGGTGAAAACGCATCTGCATTTGATAGATGTAGATGTCTATGGGCCGCAGCAACCACTTACCATCAGGTGGACTGTGTGCTCGTTTTTCACCCTAATCCTATAAAAAAAGCATGTTAAAAATCGATTGAAGTTTGAATTTTTGCAGTTTATGTAAACGTTAAAGAATCTTTTATTAGAAAAATTTTATATTCCTGACGTAGAAAGTAATATTATTATTATATAGTCCTACAGACCGATCCTGGCCGGTCGTGGTAGCCAGTCTCAATGATACTAGCCATCTGCGCAGTGAAAATTATAGTGCCCGGGTGTATGTGTAAGCAGGTGCAGTCTCCATTCCTTCACCCTCAGTCCGATGGGACAGTAACCGACACGACTGAAGACAGATCAGGCGCAGGCATTACATGTTTTTGAGTCACGGGCTTGGAACACCGCCAACTTTCTGACTCCTGGCTCCTACTGAGAATTTTTTGATAGAATAACCAATAATTGATTTCGACCCGACGCGAGATATGAACCTGGGGTCTCATGATCCGCAACCGCATTTACGACCATTAGACCAACGAGGCAACTGAGTACACAATAATTATATATTTATATGAATCTAAGTAGATATTATAAGTATTTTTGTATACAAATTACAATTACGTATTTAGATTTTGTCGCATCGCCTCTTATTATATTAGGTATTGTCTGTTAACTAAGATAGTGTCGGTACAAAAGGAGGTGCACTTATTATTTTGCTTCTATTTTATTATTTTTATAGTCATTTTTAAACAAATGTTTTACTATTCTTTATATTCTAATATTTTTATATTCTTATGGTTAATGTAATAAAATATGAATATAA
The DNA here is from genome assembly GCA_033319125.1 of Parnassius glacialis. Taxonomy (NCBI): domain Eukaryota; kingdom Metazoa; phylum Arthropoda; class Insecta; order Lepidoptera; family Papilionidae; genus Parnassius; species Parnassius glacialis. The sequence continues at coordinate 16,688,571 of JAVANC010000029.1, forward strand.
ATAACAAATAAAAGTTGGGTAGCAAATAACCTTTAACTACGGCGCTTCGTTTTAAAATGTCAAAAGCTGCTGTGGGTGTACACCGCACGCAGTAACCTTTGAGGTAGCGTCGGCGCTTTTGACAAGATGCGGCACGTGCCAAGGCGACGCGACACAAAGGCGACCATATCTAAGCGAACAGACTATATGCCTATATCTGCTTAGCTTCATACAAAAATATGACACAAATATAAGTAAATTAACAAAAATAAAAAACATCAACCTTCAGTACAGATATTGAAATTAATATTAAGTAAAGTGACGGCCCCGAGGCGCAGTGGCTTAGCAATGAGTTGGAGAGCTAAGAACCGCGATTTCGAATACCGCACGGAACAAGTATTTGTATGGCCTACAAATAATTGTCCCAGGACTGGATGTTTGTGCTTGTGAAATTTATGTTTGTAAACTGCCCCCACGATACAGAAAAAAGTCCTAGTGTAGAGGTTACGATTTTAAAAGTAATGAAATGAAAGTAATATTAATTTATATGCACTGTGAAGTGCTGCACCTATTATGGTGGTAGCATAAATCTGTCAGCTTGACCAGGAAAGGACCACGCGAGTGTTGAGAACCAGAGATCCATTTTACTAGAAAGAGGCATTTCATCTTAGTCGTTAGAGGTGACAAAGTATTTGCATTTGAAATCTTAGTTCAGGATAAATGTATGTAGATGTCTATAGGCCACAACATTTTACCATCAGATAGACTGTGTATTCACTTGTCAACATATTCTATAATAAATTATGTTTTATAATAGTTAGATTGATCGTATGCAATAAAATACCTGCATACTACATACCTACATGTATGTAGGTATGATATTTTTAATGTATAAAGACCTTGTTGAATATCGGCACGTAACCTGATCATAAGTGTATAGTGTTTGCACACCTCATGGTATCCCCAAATTTGCAGAGCCATTAAACATCGTACCGTACATTGTTAGAGTTTTGTTCGCGTGTGACACAGCGGTGACCCAGTTGAAACTTTTTCACATAATATGGTATTTATAACAGAAAGTAAGGGCCGGTTGTTTCATAGACATTTATCGATCAATACATCACTTGCTAAGTATCTTGGACATCAAAAAAGGATTTACGATTTATTTTAAATGTCCATTATAGGAATTGTAACTCCATGAGTATGAACATGGATATAAAAGTTACGAACGATGATTGGAAAATAAAACTGAAGATTGGCAACAGTGTCTTCCTGATATCATTTCAAAATAATAAAAGTGCGCTAGCCAAACATGGCAACTGTGACAAAATCCTTTGAGGTGATATAAAGGGGAGGCCTATTGAGACTACCGACCATTGCAAAGTGAAAAGTATTGAGAGAATAAATGAAAGAAACATGTTTGCATTCCACAAATTTTATATAACAGAAAATATATTTTAGTAGAATATGGGTGAGTAACAAGCACACAGTCAACCTAATGGTAGGTACTGTATCCCATAGAAAACTATATTTACCCACGATTTAGATTCAAGTTGCCTTGTTAGCCCTGAGGACTAGGATGGAATGCCTCATATCTAGTAAAAAGGGTCTCCAGTTCTCTACATCTTCACTCACTATACGAAACACAGCTGCGTTAAGCTGCTTTTTATGCTGGTATTATGTAGGAGTTTGGTCCTTCTCCGGTCAAAAAGCAATAAGATAAAAAAACAAAGTAGTTATTAACTACTTTACTACTGTATTTGCTTTACACACATAACCAGATCATAAGGGTGTTGGTTCAACAGGCTTTTACCCTGTCTCTAAGTTAACAAATTCATTATGCACTACACAACTAACTACACATCATTCAAGTATTGTGCACGTATAATCCAGCAGTGACCTAGTTGCAAACATATTCACATTCGATGGATGGCATTACTACTTTTATATCACAATCATAACAGTATATCAAAGTCTATTTCTCTTCATAGACTTCCACCGCAGATCATCTCATAGTGGACATATTTGCCATAAATGCCGGAATTGATAGGTGGGTTGGCAACCGCCATTTTTTATTACCTTTATTAACAACTGTTTTAGGAAGCCGCTGCTACCCCTCTCCACTTTCAGTTTCACTCTATCGCCTTTTGCTTCACCCATGGGTCGATATGAGGCAGAGGATTGTACGGCGCTATTATAGAGCAGGCATCTTTTACTTCAAACTATATTCAGATGATAGGGCGATGAATTTACACATATATTTGTTTTAATTTTTGGATACAAAGAATTATCAAATTATATTAAGTAAGCTCAAAGTTATTGAGTTACTTAAGTAAAAGTAGACAATACGTCGTGAGAGTCGTAAGAGGCGTCTTTAGGAAATGCGGAAAAGAAGAAAAATAAAATGCCAATTTAAAAAATGTTAACAACCAGAAATATCTCCTGTATCGTTGGACAACTTATTTACATTTTCGCAAGGAGAAACATCCAGACCTGGACAACTATTTGCAAGCCAAACAAATATATCTTCCGTGCAGGATTCGAATGCGCGGTCCTTAGCGCTTCAACCCATTGCTAAGCCACAGAACCGTCTAATGCCGTAAAAGCTTATGTCTTCCGATAGATAGTGATATAATATCTCCTTTACCTGGCGTGAAATATTTAGGCTAGCGAAGGGCAGCAGCGTTCACGTTGCGTGAAGTATTGTACTGCGATAATTAATGCTAAGCATGATGATTAATGCAAATCGTGAGATTTCCTTGTCGAAAAGTGTTTATTGAGCTGATGAAGCAGACGAGGAAGTAAGAACAAAAGAAATAGTTATAATAAAAGGTTTATTTATGAAATAATTATACTTTTAAACAGGTCAAATAGGTAGTGTATTTTCACTCTGGTCAAATCAATCTAACTTTGAATAGTATGATAAAAAACATGAGTTTGATTTGATAAACTAAATTTGAATTTTTCACTTCGAAGAGTTGAAGATATAATTTATTTGCATTTCAACTTTTACGGATTATATCGCGTTTAATTATACTTATTTTTTACGTTTCGGATGCTTTCCAACACCCATCACCATGACCATGGGTGCTGGAAATATTCTATGGGAGAGAAAGAAGAACGCGATTACG
>JAVANC010000029.1:16691780-16782449 GCA_033319125.1 Parnassius glacialis
CGATATAAAGACTATACGTGGTATAGCCATGCTACAAAATATATTGTGTTTGTAGCACGAATTGGTCGGCTCGATCGGGGGTAGGACGGCGCTCTCACAGAATACAGCGCAAATTAGTAAATGTATAAACATCTGCTATTTTAGGCTGGGCTTCAGCATCGAATTACCACCAGGGGAACTGTGTGCTCGTTAAAATACGAATCTTCGATTAGGGAGCCCGGTATCGCACTGAATGATATTTTTCTGATTTTATGTTTTTGTGCTTATCAGAATTTAAACCATGTTAGATAGATATGGTTTACGTTTATTTCAGTCTCAGTTTTATACGTGGTAGAGCCATGCTGCAGCCATATTAGTAATATAGTTTTAGCACGAATGGATCGGCTCGACCGGGGCAGGACAGCGCTCTCACAGAAAAGCAGCGTAAAATAGCTGCTTAACGCTGCTGTGTTCCGTATGGTGAGTGTAGAGAACCGGAGACCCTTTTTACTAGCAAAGAACCATTCCATCTTAGTCCTTACGGGTGACAACGCATCTGAATCTTGATTCTTTATTGAAGATAAATGTAGATGTCTATGGGTCACAATAACCACTTACCATTAGGTGGACTGTGTGCTCGTTTGTCACCATATCCTATAAAAAAAAGTAAGTAATTACAATCTTTCGTCATTAATTCTTAAATTAGCCATCCGTGAAGAACTACTTTTACCAATACACCGGTAAAAGTAAACTATTTTTCTTTTTGACCTACAGTTTAGCAGGCAGGTATATCCTACAGTCATTAAATGTTTGTAAAACTTTGGATAAAGGTTTTCCTGTGGCAGCCTCGTACCGGTAGGCGAAGCGTAGGGTGACCCCCTTTCCCTTTCCCCCCACTAGATGGAGTGACGACATGCAGGGAGTCGATGGATGCAGGTGGTTTTACATGATTACGCTTGGGGTTTATAGACTCCGGACGTGTCCGGAAAATTAAAATTAAATCACCGATTGCAGCGCTATATCTGACTTCAGACCAATTTCTATCCTGCCTTTTATCTCTAAGGTTGTGGAAGCTATTGCTTATATACAGATTTCTTCTTTTGTTTTTTCAAAGAATATTTTCCCCTTACCAGTCGATTTTTCACCCTAGTCATTCTACAACTACTGCTCTTCTCAAGGTGACGGAAGACATCCGAGAGGGGATGAAAAATCAAATCTGACCGTTCTCATCTTAATTGATTTTTCTAACTCATTTGATTCTGTTGTTCATGAAATCTTGTTAGCTGTTCTTTTTCATTTGAATATCTCGTCTTCAGATCAGAAATGATTTTCATCATATTTTGGAGGGCGCCAATAGGCAGTGCGTAATGGAAATATACTATCTAACTGGTGTGATGTGTCTACTGGCGTCCCTCAAGGCGTTATTATCTGTCCTCTTCTGTTTTCCATATCCATCAATATCTTCACATTAAATCTCAAGTGCTCTTACCGATATGTACGAGTATGTCAATATTCTGCCGTTATATGCGCAAATGGAACCATCAAATACCTTTAATGCTTTCTCTCTATTAAATAATGACTTGAAATATATCTCTGAATGGTTCAATGTGTATGGAATGAACCCATCTAAATGCTAAACGATAATCTTAGGTAGCCCAAGATTATTATCTAAACTTTATATTCCCACCTTACCAGCAATTATGTATAAAGATAATTTCATACCATTTTCTCCCCATGGTCCCAACCTTGGTCTGTATGTTGATGGTTGCTTAACATGGAACAAGCACATACAGGAGGTGAGTCACAAAACTACTGAAATTTTACTATATCAATATCGAATCAAAAATTTTTTTCCACCAATACTAAATTTTACTTGTAAAATCACTTAGTCTATCGATTATTGATTATGTCGATGTGTGTTTCTCAGACCTGTCTCAACATCATCTTATACCATTGGATCGTCTGCTTAACAACTGCATCAGATACATTTATGATCTTCGTAAATACGACGCAAATATCTTCTTTTCGTACTCAGCTAAATTGGGCTGAATATCTATCAGCGCAGATATGTAAGAATAGTCTGCACCCTTTTCACAATTCTGAACGATCCATGTGATCTCGAGTATCTTAAATCAAAATTTCAATACCTGGGAGATTTTCATAATTGTTCTCCCCGTTCTTCGGTTAATCTTAAGTTGCACACTTCTTTATATGGTGCTGGTTACTTATCTCACATTTTCGCCCTGACAATCATCAGATTCTGGAACTACATCCCTTTTGACATTAAAAAAACTCCCAACATGTTTTTTTTTAAATCAAGTCTGTAAACAAGTAAAAAAATCGTTGCAAGTTTGAACTAACACAGCTCTTATTTTCATTTATTGACTAAAATCTTCTATTTCGCCACGCATAAAAATGTAAATATCATCACATATAAATAGTCTATTTGAGAAGCTAGCGCCATTTTAAAGTCGGTGTAAAAAGTATTTAATTTAAGCCTAATTTCTAAACTAAATACAATCTTAATATTCGTCTAAATTAGATCTACTGTAAGCGCATTCTGGAATTTAAATTTTCTTCACGGTATTTTACAGTATATACAAAATTATGTTAAGCCAAACATTTGAAATCTCTGAGAGAACTAAACTGCCACTTAAGATATTTTAAGTTGCAAAATCCGATTTTGTTTAGCATCACTTTACTAGACGATGAGCTAAAAACCTGAATTTGATTATTCTTTTGCCTCTCTAAGTTTGATTCCACTTTACATAGAAAGGCTTGTTATCTCCCTGAAAAATTATTACGAACAATTGTTGTACCCATCATAAAAAACGAAACTGTAAACTCCACAGATATATCCAATTACAGGTCAATTTCACTAGCCACTGTTATTGCTAAAGTTCTGGATAGTCTGCTTGACGAACGATTGAGTAAGCACTTGAAACTTAACGATGCACAATTTGGCTTTATGCCTAAACTTTCAACAGAAAGTGCTATATTGTGCCTCAAACAGACTGTACAATATTATACAGCAAGAAAAACAACGGTATATGCCTGTTATTTGGACCTATCAAAAGCATTTGTCATGATATCGTATGGAGAAAGCTACAATATGACACTACCTTACCCCAAGAGATTATATATTTATTGAAATATTGTTACAATAGTCAGAAAAATTGTGTGAGATGGGCTAAAACACTTTCTAAAAAGTACTTTTTAGAGTGTGGGGTAAGACAGGGTGGGTTGACCTCTCCTCATCTCTTCAACCTATATATGAATCAATTGATGGAAGAGCTTATTAGCACCAAAGTCGGATGTCATATTGACGGTGTATGCATCAATAATATAAGGTATGCAGACGACATGGTCTTGTTAAGCCCATCAATAGGTGCATTGAAGAGACTGATAAGGATATGTGAGTCTTACACCGCGGCCCACGGGCTCAAGTACAACACACAGAAAAGTAAAATAACGATTTTCAAATCAGGCAGCAAGTGCTACTAACTACCAAATGTCACAATCTGTGGTAGTAGTCTGAATAGAGTTGAGAAATTTAAGTAATTGGGCCACTGGGTCACCGAAAACCTAACTGATAATACTGATATAGAGCGGGAGCGCAGGTCGTTGGCTGTCCGATGTAATATGTTGGCACGCAGGTTTGCACGCTCTACAAAACAGGTTAAGGTAACGCTTTTCAAAGCATATTGTCAATCCTTCTTTACATGCAGCCTGTGGATTAACTATACACGGAGGGCATACAATGATCTGCGCGTCCAATACAATAATGCATTGAGAATTATAATCGGGTTGCCTCGGTATTGTAGCGCCTCTGTCATGTTTGCAGAGTCTGATGTTGATGGACTTGAAGCCATAATGCGCAAAAGATGTTGCCTCCATGATGAATCGCATGCGGACGAGCACCAACATCATTCTCAGTGTACTAGCGGACAGATGGGATTCAACAAAGTTAGGGCGTTGGATAAATCTGCATACTGTAAATTAGACACGCCACGACCTAGAGTAGTATTTAAATTGTAATTTTAATTTTATTAAATGTTTATATTTATTAATTTTAATTTTCTTTAATGTTATAGGTATTTAGATTATCATTTTTTAACAAATATGGATAATTGGTCTAAAATAAATGAATTATCATTATAATAGAAATTAAAAGCTATTATAGTATGTTTCTAGGGCAGGCGGAAAAACGTACATTGACCTTTGACGATATCATCCATGTAGCTAACCTTTTTTTTACGTTTTATTTTTTTATCCTTGTATCATTACATACATCATCACAGTGAAAGATAAGAGTGCCAAGTGCGAAGTTCTTCGCATGCCCTGTGTCTATTATTATATTATGAAACTGCTCCGCCCGCTCTCGCAAATACGTACGACGTGAGACCGCGAACCGTGTCGAAACAGGTTTTTTATCTCTGAATGACCGCTTCTTTCACCCTACCCCGTACCATGAGACACACTTAGCGCATAACGATACGTAATCGATAATGAAATGTATGGAAGCAATACCTGTCGTTTTGTTTCGATGCTAACATAATACTTTAGGTCAATGTACGTTTATCCGCCTGCCCTAGAAACATACTATAGTTTACGTTCAGTTATTTTGTAAGGAAAAACTTTTTCCATATCCTTTGTATCGTGTTGGCATTTTATATCAGTTATCAGATATACCAGCTTTCATTTTCCTAGTTTAAACTAGTTTTCCAACTCTAATACATATTAACAGTCATTGTTACATGTGGGTAATAATATCATTTTTTATGGTATAAGTGTGACAAACTAGCACACAATCTATAATTGCTGGTGAGTGACTGCTGTGGCCCATACCGTTGGATGCGTTGTCACCCCTGAGGACTAAGTTGGAATGCCTCTTTTCTAATAAAAACAGTCTCTGGTTCTCTTCAATGGCCATACCAAATATGCAGCATTAATCTGCTATTTTACACTAGTATTTCATGAAAGCAGGTCGAGCCGACGCATTCGTGCACAACCATATTACAGCTGCAACGTCACTGTACCACGTTTTTAAGTTCAGATGAATGTTTTGAAGTTCAGGAACAATAAAATTTACATTGTTGCTGAAACATTACTTTTATTCATGATTTAAGAAATACTAAGTTATATATTATGATAAAACATATATAAAATATTCTTTTATAAAATAGATTTTTTATTATTTCGTTAAAAATTTGTCGTATGGCGTTGTGAAAAGTTGGTGTCCATATAATAAGCAATTTGTGTAATATTGATACTATTATATCTAAAAAATACTTACATAAAGTTTATAATAAGCTTATATTAGTTAGGCCAGTTTTTTAACTACCCCAACGCCATCTATCCCGTCACAGATTTTTTTTTATTTATTTATCCTTTATTGCAACATACTCTCAACTAGGGGTTGCAAAGGGTGGACTTAATGCCGTCAAAGTTTAAAGTATGTTGAGTATTATTTTAACTTTTCTCGAATTCTCTTGACGAGTTCTTGTCTTTAACTACTTGATGTAATCCATGGACTAATTTAGATATTTTTTAAAGCATGTGAAACTTTATTTAACTCCCGGTCTTCCTTTTGCCCCGCTGGATTAATTCCATGAAAAGCGATTACGGCTTTGCACGTATCTCAGGCCCGCACTACACATATGATATTAAGACCGTTTCCGCCTTTGTCCATATTTATGGATCCTATTTCGCCACCAAAATTATAAAATCACCAAATAAAAATAGTCTATTTGAGAAGCCTTTTTTAAGTCGGTTTAAAAGTATCTACTTTAAGGCTGATATCTGTACTCAAAGAATTTTGCTATATGTCTATATTAGGTTTACTGTAAGCTCTTTATAGAATTAAAAAAAATTAACGGTGTTTTGCAGTATAAAAAAAATCATGTTTAGCAGAACATTTAAAATATCGGAGAGAATTAAACTGACACTTACGAGATATTGATATACTTGGTACTCGTAAGCTATTGTAAGTTGCAAATCCGGATTTTGTTTTTAGCATCACTTAACTAGAAGACGAGCTAAGAACTTCAATTTGCGTATTATTTTGTCTGTTTGAGTTTGAATCCATTTTACGGTTGGTTGATAAATATTAAAAGCTATTAGTTTACGTTTAGTTTTTAAGAATAACATTTTCATATCCTTTGTATCGTGTAGGTATTTTATACATGTTACCCAACACCCCCAGATTTCAGTACTTCATAGATTTTTCTAGACTTAACTAGTTTGCCAACTCTAACATAATACATTTAACAAACAGTGTCACGTGTGGATAATAACATCATTTTTTTCATCATTTCTGTCTCTACCATGTGTAAAAAATATGCAAGGAAGTAACGCTGTATCTTCTTTGGTTGAGTATATATAGTACAAGTACCAAAAGAAGCTACCTATATTCATCGCAACGGTGGACACAAGCCTTCTTTCATTTATGATAGAGTTTTCGATCTCGAAATATTTCAAAGGAAGAAACAAAGAAAGAAAGAAAAATTTCTATTTTATTAGATATTTTCCTAGACTAATGAGCACATAAATCAAAACTTAATATTGCAACAAACAACTTTGTTCGTTTAGACTGAGATTAAAGTACTTTTGCTTCGCTTTTCATTGCACTTATCTTCATTAATACCATAACTTTAGATACACTAAATTGTAAATACACTACTTGTTTGTAATATTATTTTGTTTTAACACCGAGATTAAACTAGAAATAAATAGAGCATGCTTTTATATAAAAGAAAATATTCATAATATAAAAAATATTAATATTCGATAATATAATTTTTGAAGTGACCTTATGGCAGGGCAGAACAAATAACCAAAATTCATGGGTTCTAATCCGCCATTAGACTACTAAAAAGCGTAAGCCACTCCTAACACAACCATTTTATTTATTTATTTTATTTATGGACTTATTGCAATAGGGAATTATCTAACACTCAACCATTAGGCTAAACAGAGATAGACATATATAAGAGGCAATGTAGCGATAATCAGAATAGAGATGGTAAAAAGGAATAATATATATATATATATATATATCTACATTGTCAAGGAAGCTTTCACTTCATATGATTATTTCGTTCTTAATAAATAACGTTTGTGGTTTTCAAGACAAGTTTTCAAGACAAAATTCAAAAAGTTTGGTTTGTAAGCTGAAGATAAAATTAACGATTCCAATTCATTTGACGTCAAATGTTTTGGATCGAGTAATGGAATACAGATGTAAAGAAGTATAATATCTTTAGTAAGTATTTATATTGAAAGTTTCAAAGAGTCGTAAAAGTGCACGGAATACGTTTGAGAAAGCTTTATTTTACACACACAAAATTGAATACAGAAACTTATTGAGATAAGTTTTTATGGATAGGTCCAATTTCTTTTTATAAGAGTTGAAAATTCTCTATACATTATGCCTTATAGTAAGTGGCTAAAGCAGCTGACACCAGCAATATTTAAAAAAAACTGATGCATGAATATTACAGTTCACCTGAATCATTAAGAATTTTATGGTACTGCAAATGATATGAACTGTTTGTAAATTTTCAAAACGGCAGGTACTCCCTATACCTTCACTCCTTACTCTTATCTATTACAACAGCCTCATGTATGGAGTCTTTAAATCTGTATAGGACTAGATCTGAAAGGATCTGAGACGTGGTCCTTCAGTGCTGGCCGTATGAGGAAATTCAAGATCGCTTAGCGAACTATGGAGAGGGCCATGCTCTGGGTTTCTCTGCAACATATCAGCAGTAGATCCAGAGTAACCGAAATAGCCGAACAGATTAGTAAACTGAAGTGGCAATGATGGGTTCGTGGCGCAGTGGCTAAAACAAAGAGTTGTTGCGCTGGGGGCCGCGGGTTCGAATCCCGCACGGAATAAGTATTTGTATAGCATACAAATAACTGTTCCGGATCTGGAAGTTTGTCCTCGTGCAATTTATATCTGTAAACTGCCTCCACGATACAGGAGAAAATCTTTGTGTGGGCTTAGCATTGTTTAAAAAAAATAGGCCGGCCATATAGCTCGAAGAACCGACAACCGATGGGGAAAAAAGGTTCTTGAGTGGCAGCCTCGTATCGATAGGTGAAGTGTAGAGCATTCCCCCCACTAAATGGAGTGATGACCTGGTAAGACATGCAGGAAGTCGATGGATGCAAGTGGCTCAGAACCCTGCTTTGTGGCATTTCTTGTTCAGCACTGGACTTGTGAAGAGCTGTAAAGAAGATAGGACTAGATGGAAGAACCCTTTTAGATTATTTTATATAATGTGGTGTATTAAAAAAAATATTTATACCGTACCTCATCATAATTACGGAGCATCGTTTAGAGTTAAAGACGCCGAGTGTAGACTTAAATATGCGTTACACTACGGTCAGTCAACCTTTAATACAAGGGGGAAACGCTCTGAAAATCATATGCGTAGTGCGGGACATGAGAGATGTGCAAAGCTGTAATCGCTTTTCATTTAGTTCTAGCGTGGAAAAAGGAAGCCCGCGAGTTGGACAAAGCCATACATGTTTTATATATTACATGTATGCTACTCGATGGATTACATCGAGTAGTTCAAGTTGAGAACTCCCAAGAAAACTGAAGCAAGTTTCACATAATACACAACTATCTTGAAACTTTGACAGCATTAAGTCCACCCTCAGTAGCCCCTAGTTGGAGGTGTGTTGCAAAAAAGGATACATAAATAAATAATGGATAAATAAATTTTAAACTAAAGGTAGCCGTGGTTAACTATGACATTGGACCATTGAACACCTCAGTTCCCAAAATGGGTCAAAAGTAAATGGGTACTGTAAAGTACTCGAAACTTCCGGAATATAAAATAGTTAATAAATGCGATAAAATCTGCAAAAACTAGATTTATTGGAATAAATCTCTATGACAAAACAGACAACATGGAGATAATATTTTCATAAGAGGTCAGTTATGCAAAACTGCCCTAATCATTATAAGTTTATCTCGGTTTTTAAAAGCTTTATGGGAGCTTTTTAGTTAAAAAAAAAACATCAAAATAATACATAAATAATACATAAATAAAGCTAAAAGTATGGAAACCAACTTCTGAAAAATCTATACGATAAATTTCTAACGAAACATCTTTCGTTTAATTTATTTTATTTAATTTAAGATTGCTTGTTTAGTACAGGAACCACCTGATCTAATGTGTCAACTGTGGCAAATTTGTCTTATGGCAAAGAAAATATACACTACGTGAAACGAAACGACACTTAGCATGTGGGCATGTAAAATTGCTTACGGCTATGTGTGGGTGTCTGGATGTATATGGGGGCCTTGAGAGGCGCGCGGGGCGTGGAACGGGCCGTCGCCGACTGCCCTGGCCGAGGGTTAGTACGTATTAGTTCGCATCTCGTTTCTCTAAACTCACGCACTGCACGGAAGCACAGACTGACTGCGCTTTATACAAAAATAATGCCTATTCATTTCATCATTATGGTGCCTTTCCATTCTTGCCAAGCCTTGGCAAACGTCTTCAAGCTTCAAGCGTCCACCAATCTCGTTTGGCGTTTGGAAGTCGTTTTCATGCTTGTGAACGCGTCAGTATGCTACGTACACCCAAGCATGTCGGAAACCGAAACCGTCGGCTATTGCGTTTGGTTTAACATACTTTTATTTGAAAGGCAAGCAAAGTAATACAAAAACAAGGAATTTTTTGTCTTTTAATCTTTTACTGGCTTTCCCGTTAACTCGGTTAGACGACTCCAAGCATCTGCAACTTTTTTTATTTATATGATTAACGTCTTTGGGGTTCCAGATAGACGATTCGCTCTGGTTATATTCCAGAAACGATAAACTCTCTTCGTTCGACCAGCTACTCATTTTAAACAAAGAACTAAATATGCGCTCGTCGCGAAATCACAATTTCTACTAAACACGCACCAACGTGTGAATGCGTTGCAAGCGCTTGGTGCAAGCGCCCTTTGATCTGTGTCCAAAAACCGACACTAGACCGGATCGGGGATAAGCGTCCACAAGCTCACGCAAGCCAAGCCAAACGCCCTCTTTACATGCTTGTGCTTGTGGATGCTTGCCGAGACTTGGCAAGCGTGTAAACACAAGTCCACTGCTGAACATAGGCCTCCTCCAAGGAATGCCACAAAGCACGGTCCTGAGCCACCTGCATCCATCGACTTCCTACTCATTTGTATATAATTATTCTACCTTTTAGTTACAATATTTGTTTATATGTATGGCACATTTATGTTATATTTATAATGGTTTTAAAGTATATATTTGTACTTTTATATATATTATATATATATATATATATATATATATATATATATATATACATATATATTAATATGTATGTATGTATTTATCTTATCTATGTACTTATATACCATTATATATTTCTATTTTATGTCTAATAAAAATAATGTTATGTATTTTTGACGCCAAACCACACACGTTTTTATAGTTTTCTTGCAATCCTGTGCATCCAAAGATTGTCTGGAAGAGATCACTCTTAGCAATAAGACCACCCATTGTACCACATTTATTTTTCTCATTTTTGTTAATATTTATGTTATTTTTTGGCGTAAAATAAAGTGTTATCTATCTATCTATACTTCTCTATGGACTTCCTAAAAAGCTATACATACGGCTACGAATTTTGCAATTGTTAGAAATAATAAACCTAGCAAGCTAACAGCATAACAAAGTGGCGAAGCAATCAGCTTTGTAGCGGTTTCTAACGGTTGCCGTTGAGCAATCAGTTTCAAAATAGGAGGTTCAGATGCCTGGGTGATCAGTAATCGATTGCTGAAAACAGAATTTGAAAATTCCAAACCTCGTATCTCGAATTCTCGAGATAATCGTGGAACAGACGGACAGACGGACAGACATCGTGAAATCAATAAGTGTCTTCACAAGCTTCGCCACTTAATAAGTGTCTTTGCAAGCTTCGCCACTTAATAAACCATACTGGATGTTTGTTCTTGTAAAATTTATGTTTGTAAACTGCCTCCACGATACAGGGGAAAACCCTTGTGCCCCCAAACTATATTCTTTTAAGAATAATAAAAAAAACATAACAAACTATCGGAAGCAATAACATCTTTTTTTACTTATCCCTTAGTTACCTTTTACTACATCAACGGGACAAAATGGGGTAGTGGGTTATGTCACGCCGCCACCACACGGAACCCCATCATCATCAAAGTTGTATTTTATCAAGAAGTTACGTTTTAATCTTACAGTGTTCTTTAATCAAGGTTCGAACCAGCAGAGTTGATATACTTCCTTATAAACAATTTCTGCTCTCATAATTAAGTTTTTCAACAAGTCAACAACTTGTTCCAGCTAACTTAGATGACTGCTTTAAGATTGAATAGATGCGCTATCAGACTAAATTTTATTATTGTAACTAAGTGAGTAGTTTGTGCGTCATTTGTTCTTGCATTTGATATTATTTATTACAGTTCATGTAAAATCGAGCCATGGTAGCTCAGGGGGTCGCTCGCACTTAATTTCTTAGTACGCGAGCAACCCGAATAGAACAGAATAATTTTTATTGAATATACATTACATGAGTCATTCTTATTGAAAGTCAGTTTTTACTTTACCACTGGTTTGAAAAATACCCTCTGTCTTGGGAAGAACCAGCAAGAAACCCAGCGGGACTTTTTTTTAAATAAATTTTATAATATAAACGATTACGAACTATTTACAAAATTTATTTTAGAAAACTGCTTGGAAGCGACCACCTCATTCCTAGGGGTTATTATCAACCATGTATTCATTTATACTATAGTAACCCTTTTTATACAGTTTCAGCTTAATAAAACATTTAAACTTGGTAATAGAGAGAACCTGTACACTTTCCGGGACCTTGTTGTAATAGCGTATACATTGCCCCAAGAATGAATTACTGACTGTGGAGTCGAGAAACTGGCATCACTAGTTTGTGTTTGTTCCTAGTGTTTACAGAATACACATCACTTTTTTTACTAAAACTATCTTTGTTTTTGTGAACATACATTAAATTTTCTTAAATATACTGAGAGGCCAAAGTTAATATATTAATTTCTTTTAATTTATCTCTAAGAGACTCTCTCGGTTTTAGATTGTAAATAGCTCTAATGACCCTTTTCTGTAAAACAAAAATAGTTTCTGAATCAGCCGCATTTCCCCATAGCAAAATCCCATAAGACATTATGCTATGGAAATAACTGAAATAAACGAATCTAGCTGTCTCGACACTAGTGAGACCTCTAATCTTTTTTACAGCATAGGCTGCAGAACTTAGTCTGCTTGGTAATTTGGATAAATGGGGGGCCCCACTGAAGCTTTGCGTCAAGAGTGATGCCGAGAAAAACAGTGGATACCCGAGTTCTGTCCTCACCCGTTACCATATTTTAATTACACTTTTAAGTGCCTATATACCACGCACTCATTGGTGATGGTAAACATGGTGGGCTTGACATTGGGAAAACCTACAAATCTGAGGACAAAAAATTTTTGAGGACATGCGAAGTTCCCTAATACGCATTACTGAAACAGCGCAGTGGACTTTTTGCTACATAATCCTCTCAGAACGGGAGGTGATAAGCCGAAAATGCTAAAAGGCATTAGGTACGCCGTTTGGTACCTATTAATATTGTGCTAATTTCATAACAATAAAGTGTAAATAAATAAATACAAATTATAATTAGGGTTAACTAACCCGTGTAATGGCAGTGTAAGAATAGCCCTCTATATAGTCCCGTGGGTGTAGTAAGAGGCCACAGAGAGAACAAGCCAGGAGACGCGCAGCAACGCCATCCCAAAAGCATTTAAAAAAAACTGTGGTTAGAAACCCACCAATGAGTCAATCAATGGAACAAACCTAAGATCAGCAGTGGACACACATATACGCACGTACAGCTTATCGAAAGATGTAATGGTAACTGTT
Organism: Parnassius glacialis; assembly: GCA_033319125.1. Taxonomy (NCBI): domain Eukaryota; kingdom Metazoa; phylum Arthropoda; class Insecta; order Lepidoptera; family Papilionidae; genus Parnassius; species Parnassius glacialis. The sequence goes on from JAVANC010000029.1 coordinate 16,704,704, forward strand.
ACTATACGCAATAAAATTATTTAAAACTAGTTTTATTTAAATGTAACAGTAACTTTTACTGTCGCTATAACTATAACTATACACATTATACACTAATTTACCATCAGGTAAGCCGTATGTTTTTTTTTTACGTTTGCCCCTTTTCTATAAAAAAACAAATTGACATTCCATAATATTTAAAATCTTGCATTATTTATGAATCGTCTTAACTGATTTATTATAATAAGGCGTTTAATTTTCCAATTTTCTCGATCATCAACCAAAAAAAGTGCTCGTAAAAGTTTAAGTCGGTCTATTTCGGTCGCCCTCTTTCAGTTTCCCAAAACTTACTTTCAGCTTATTTTGAATCGAGAGTCCTTTTCACATAATATATGACCAACTCAGCGTCGTAAACTTTTCTACGTCAATAACCCGTAAATCTTTTCTTGTGCAGAAGTTTTGAGTGGATATAAAATTAGGAAAAAAATTTCCATGACAATGAAATGAGCACTGGATCTCTATATTTATTAAAATATTACTAAGTGGCGAAGCTTGCGAAAACACTTATTGATTTCACGATGTCTGTCCGTCTGTCCATCTGTCCGTCTGGCCCACGATTATCTCGAGAACGGTTCCGAATTTTCAAATTCTGTTTTCAGCAATCGATTACTGATCACCCAGGCATCTGAACCTCCTATTTTGAAACTGATTGCTCAACGGCAAACCGTTAGAAACCGCTACAAAGCTGATTGCTTCGCCACATTGTTATGCTGTTCGCTTGCAAGGTTTATTTTATGCGAATTTGCGTGTGATACGTGAGACAATGTGGTATGTTTATTTGTGTTTAATGAAAAAAATATTCATTATATTTAAATTAAAACTATTTATTTAGACACGGAAACTACGGATTACAAAAGGATTTTGGGAAATGTCCTCATCGCTGTCGACTGGGACACAAATGCGCACAGCATTTTAATTAACGCTATCGCCTACACGTATTGAAGTAGTAGCAGTACTAGATGGAACGGAGGGTCCATTTTTTGTAGAACGAATAGTTCGATTCGACCGGGCTTGTCATGCTCTCACAGAATACCAGCGTAAAATAGCAGCTCAATGTTTGCTATGCATCGTATGGTGAGTATAGAGAACCGGAGAACCCTTTAACTGGAAACGAGGCATTCCATCTTAGTTCTGGGGGGTACAAGCATCCGCATTTGAGTTCTCAATCAAGGCTAGATGTAGATGTCTAAGGGCCACAGCATCCACTTACCATCAGGTGGACTGTCTGCTCCGTTGTCCCCCATGTTTTATAAAAATATCCTTACCAAAAGTGATCTTTTTTTAGTTAAAAATAAATGTGCTAAACAAGACTGTATTTTTGGTGGACCTCTTGAAGTTTTGGAAGATTTAAGTATAAACGTAAAGATTACTGGAAACTTTATAACAGAGATAGTTCATAAGGATAGGACAAAAAATATAGTATATATAGAGTCAGTATGCTTAGTTTTTAAAACGATATAATAAGATAATTCAACCCAGGGAGGGGAAGTATTAGTAGTATGTAAGCATTTAGTTACTACCTGAGTTACATTACTTTTGTATAGAGTCAATATGTAATCTATATCCAGAACTAACTTACTTCTATGCGCGATGAGGTACATGAATTGTGTATTAGACTTGCTTAATTACAGACCCCCAGTGCATCTAGTACTCGTAATGCTGAACGGTCTCTCTTTTCAGCCAAGGTTTTGTAAGTTTGTTTTATCAAAAACTTCTTATACCTACTTTTAATGGTCATTCTGATGGTTGGATGTTATTTCGAAATGCTAATGAGAATGAACGACTACGTGTACTTAATTTGCTATATCTGTAATTTATATTAAATGTTTGAGAGATTCAGGAGCTACTTTGCAGTAATCTATTAAAATAAAGATGTAAAAATTAATTTTCTATGATCATTTTTATTTCATTATTTATTTCATTAAGTCACAAATCAGTATATTAGAGCCGTGGTAGCTCAGATGGTTAGCGCTCGCTGTAAGTTTCACAGTACTCGAGCAACCCGAGTTCGATCCCCGCCGGCACCAGTGAAATTGTTAATTGCAATTTTAAGTGCTGATTTAGCACGGTGAAGGAAAACATCGTGAGGAAACCTGCATGTCTGAGAAATAAGAAAAAAAATATTTCGAAGACATGTGAAGTTCGCGAACACGCATTGGGGCAGCGCGGCGGATATTTCCTTGCCCTAAAAAACCCTCTCAGAAATGAGAGGAGGCCCAGCAGTGGGACGTAAATGCAACTTTATACGTCATATTATACGCCATTGTGCGTCAATACCGTGTAGGGGTGGTGTAAGAATATCCAGTATCCTGAGTATTTTTTTTATAGGTTAAGGGTGACAAACGAGCACACAGTCCACCTGATGGTACTTAAGTGGTTGCTGCGGCCTATAGACATCTACATCTATCCTCTATTACAAATCAAAATGTAGATGCTTTGTCGCCCGTGAGGACTAAGATGGAATGCCTCATTTCCAGTAAAAAGGGCCTCCGGCCACCTGCACTCACCAAGCGAAACGCAGAGGTAAACCTCTTCTTTACGCTGGTATTCTGTGAGGTCGTGGTACCACCCCGGTTCGAGCCGGCCCATCCGTGCGACAGCAAAAGCTGCCGCGTGGCTCTACCACTGTAAGACTACACTGGGTGTCGCAAGGAGCGACAGCAAGAAACCGATCAGGAAATGGACCGCACCGCAGGTCCGCTTTGCAAGCGTGGCAACTATGGCAAATATTCTCCTATGAGGCAATCTATGGGGGAGGCTTTTGTTAAGCAGTGCAATTTTATAGGCTGTAATAGATAGACTAGACTTGATCAGTGGACTTTAATAGGCTGTAACGGTAACGATGTCAATGAGGGTTTTATCTGTATCTGTTTATCTCTATACACATAAACAAAATTGAAGTGTCTGTCTGTGATATTTAAATAACTGAATTTTATAGAGTTATTTGCAAATATAAAAATGTAGATTTTTTAGTTACAAAATAAATGAAAGTAAAGCAAAGTCAACAAAATATGAAATAAGTGGTTTTTGATGATAATCTAAAACCTTAATGACGTATGTATAATTTTTAGTGTATTATACCTATCAAATCATCAAAAATTATATAAAAGGGTTTTTATAAAATATACTTGTCATCATTGTGTCAAATGTCACTACATGAGGGCAACATTTTAACATTGCCGATGACACAGCTTTCGTGTTTCGTGGGAAAACTGGGACGAAGTTGGACATAATGCTAAAATGGGAGTACATAGGCTTAACTTGTGGCTTAAACATAATCTACTGTATGTGATATATGTACCTTAAATGTATCCAAAACCTCATTCGTTCAGTTTATTAATACTCGAATAAAACAACAGAAAGTAGATATTCGTATTCACGCATCCAAATTCTTAACAAATTAACAATGTACATGTCAACCCATAAGTAAAACACCTACGGTAAAATATCTTGGAGAGTACTGTTGGATGAGAAACTAACTTGGAAACCACATATGGACATGTTTGCGTCACGAGTCAGGAAATGAACATGGGTGTTCAAGAATCTTAGGCATGTAGCCGATCTAGAAATTCTTCGCACTGTTTATTATCTGCCGACTTCCAAAAAGGAGACGGTACTCAATTCGAGTGTATGTTTTTTTTTTGTGTGTTACCTCATAACTTTGTACTGCGGGAACCGATTTCGGTGATTCTTTTTTTATATGAAAGCTGATAGTTCTCGTGTGGTCCCAATTTGATCAAGGTCAGACCAATGGTTATTGAGTTATTCTTAAATAACTTATTTTGAAATCGCTTATATTGAAGTCAGCTGTACAAATTTTTTAATTTTAAATTATATATTATAGTTCTTAATTGAAAATAATGTAGATGTCTATGGGCCGTAGGAGCCACTACATCGGGTGGACTGTTAGCTCGTATGTCACCCTTATTCTATAAAAAATACACCTTGATCCTCGCAGCTATGGCGCATTATCACGTCAGCGATCTGGATTTTCTGCCGACTTTCAAAAAGAAGACGGTACTCAATTCGACTGTATGTTTTATTTGTGTGTTACCTCATAACTTTTTACTGAGTGAACCGATTTCGATGATTCTTTTTTTATTTGAAAGCCGATACTTCTCGTGTGGTCCCATATGAATTTGATCAAGGTCAGACCAATAGTTTTTGAGTTATTCTTAATAACTTATATTGAAGTCGGCTGTACAAAATTTTTAAATTTAAATTATGCACTAGTTTAATTTGTCTCTGGCTATTGCATCAGAATATGGGGAGGCGCATTTAAAACACATCATACACCTTGAGAGAGCTCAACGTTCTTTGCTTAAAACAATGGCATTTAAGCCTTATAGATTCCTCACCTCACTATTTACCACATCATCACCAAACAGCAAGTTTCTAACCCCTATGGCCAAACAAATGACGTAACAAGCGTACCATTACCAATGTTACTGATCCCCTAAGATGCTCTATTGCATTAGCAGGGCGACAAAGAGATTTTCTTTTTGGATATCTTTATAATAAAGTTAATATAATTCTAAACTTTTATCCTCTATCACTTCACGAATTTCAAACTAACTGGCTAGTTACATTAAACTATGAGGATAATGAAAAAATACTGAAATAGGTAAAACATATGTGTACTACACATGTTCCACTTAACATGACACACATTAGTATGTGGTAAGTAGATACGTTAGGGGACAGTATTTGCTTGGGTCTGTGGAATCTTGGTCTTCAGGAACCAAATAAATGATCCCGGTTGTTCAGAGGTTCGGGAGTGACTTCTGGGCGACAGCGTCTTGAAACTGGCGGGCGAGCACAGCGTGACACACTACGAACCCCTTCAGCCAGTAGTGATGCAGTCCGTCGAGCCCCGGACTTTTCCAGTTCGGGGCCCTTGGGAGCGCCTCAGATTTTATTACTATTATTATGGGGTATCTATATAGTTTACTCATGTGGTTAGGCTGTTTAAATATATAATTGTAAACGAAATTGATAAATATAAATAAATACCAATAAAATAAAATAAATACATAAAAAATAAATTAATAAATAAAACTCCAACCAAATGGAAGCCCTCGGCAGGGGAGACCAAACGGCAGAGGGTTAGGGGGAAAAGAAAAAATACCGGCGACGAAGCGGGCGGTATCGAGGAGCACCGCCTTCTGCATTTGAGCTTGGAGCGGTCCGTCGCGGAGTCCCAATCGCCTCAGATGACCCGAGAAGCTGACTGCGATTAACATATATGACTTCAGGTATAATTTCGGTCGACAATCCACCCCACGAGTCCGTCACGTCGTGAGCCAGGTCCAGATATTGTGTACCTCTACCTAGTACATAAATAGAATGCTTCATTGCCCGAAAAAGAGTCGGTTCCCCTCGCTTAATTAACGAAATACAGCAGCATCGTGCTACAATTTTACGTTTGTATTTTGTGGTAGCGTGTGTGTATATTATTTCTTATTATCGCCCCAGCTTCGCCTGGATAATCACCAAAGATTATCCAGATAATAAAAAAAGAGAAAAAATAAAAGAGATATATTATAATAAAATATAAACTATAAGGTATTGCTCTCTTTCTGTTTGCCAAGTTTCACTACAAATAAATAGTTAAGCCATTTCTAAGATTAGCCCAGGTAGACAAACAGATAAACAAAAATATTTAAATAAAACTAATTTTACGGATATAATCGCGTATATTAACTAATTTTATATTTCCGACGTTTCAAGCACTTTACAGCACCCATGATCACGGGGGGGGGGGGGGGGGGGGGGGGAAATGAGGTGTATGACGTCCCAATGTCAAAACGTCAAAAGTCAACGTCGAAAATACTGCGTGGATCGGAACAAAAATTAATAATTTTTAATCTGGAGGTAGCGGTGGTTAACTATGACATTGGGACCTCATACACCTCAGCCCCCCCCCCTCCCCCCGTGATCATGGCTGCTGTAAAATGCTCGAAACGTGGGGAATATAAAATAAGTTAATATACGTTACAAAATCCGTAAAATTATAATCCCAATCCCCCCCCCCCCCCATCAACATGGTAGTGGAATTACACAATAGACTACCCCAGGAGGGTACCAGTACCCCTGGAGAATCCCTCGCTGAGCATCCACGACCATGTTATTCCAATCCTGAGCGTGGGTGCTCAGGCTGCCCCGCGTATTCTGGGGGGGGCAAAATTCCGCTCAAAAACATAACTGCTCAGGGTAAACAGAGCAACAATACCAAGGCGACCCCTGCCACGCTATCCGTGAATTTCTGCAACATCAGGGGACTTCACTCTAACTTAAACGCCGTCCACTACCATCTCGAGACGGCGAAGCCGGCCTTGCTCTTCCTGACCGAGACGCAGGTTTCCTCTCCGGCTGATATTTCGTATCTCTCCTACCCTGGGTACAAATTGGAGCACTCCTTTGTGCCTCGGGCTGGAGTTTGCGTGTATGTCAGAGAGGACATCTGTTCTCGACGCCTCGGCAGTCTTGAAGGTTCGGACCTGTCCATCCTTTGGCTACGCGTAGACAGCGACGACCACCCGCGCGTCTACGGGTGCCTCTATAGGTCCCATAGCGGTAATGCCGAAACAGACCGACTCATCGACCACGTCCAAATGGCTACAGATACCTTGCTACAACAGGTCCCATCCGCAGAGATCGTGATCCTTGGCGATTTTAACGCCCACCATGCCGAATGGCTCGGTTCACGTTTAACCGATCATGCGGGGAGATCTGTTTATGACTTTGCCTTGGCATATGGTCTGACACAACTGGTTACTTCGCCTACGCGGATTCCAGATGTGGAGGATCATACACCTTCCCTGTTGGACCTTCTGCTGACCTCTCATCCGGACGGATATCAGGTTTCCGTCGATGCCCCTCTCGGCTCTTCGGACCACTGTTTGATCCGGAGTATGGTGCCACTCACGCTCTCTTCGCGGTTGCGTTCTGCAGGTTGCCGCCGTGTTTGGCATTACAGGTCGGCGGATTGGGATGGAATGCTGTCTTTCTTTGCATCCTACCCATGGGGGCGGGTTTGCTTCTCGCCGGATGATCCCAGCGCTGTTGCTGACTCTGTCACTGATGTGGTGCTACAGGGAATGGAACTATTTATTCCATCATCTGTGGTACCCATCGGTGGCAGATCTCAGCCTTGGTTTGGTCGCTCCTGTAAAACTGCATTACGCAGTAAGCAGGAGTGTTATCAAGCCTGGGCTGCGGCTTCGGCGACTCGGGATGTAAACACCAGCACACTTAAAAAGAAGTATAACTTCGCCTCCAGGTCCTTCAAAAGAGTTATTGCCAAGGCAAAGTCAGAGCACATAGGCAGAATTGGCGAAAAACTAGTTCGCCTTCCTTCGGGAACCCGTGCATTCTGGTCTCTCGCCAAGGCTGTCCAAGGGAATTTCTGTAAGCCATCACTACCATCTCTGCACAGGGAGGATGACTCACTGGCCCATGACGCAAAAGACAAAGCCGACCTTTTAGGCTCCCTTTTTGCGTCCAACTCGACTCTTGATGACGGGGGGAAAACACCGCCGACCATCCCGCGGTGTGAGTGCTCTATGCCGGACGTGCTGTTCTCACAGCGCTCGGTTCGCAAAGCACTTCTCTCCCTGGACATCCAGAAGTCGAGTGGGCCTGACGGAATCCCCCCAATTGTGCTGAGGACGTGTGCTCCGGAGTTGGCACCGGTCCTAACGCGTCTTTTCCGGTACTCCTACTCCCAAGGCGTAGTCCCGAATTCATGGAAGACAGCTTTTGTCCACCCGATCCCTAAAAAAGGCGACCGCTCAGACCCGTCCAACTATAGGCCTATCGCGATCACCTCCTTGTTCTCCAAAATAATGGAATCCATTATCAACTGCCAGCTCATCCGGTACCTTGAGGATCACCAGCTGATTAGTGACCGCCAATACGGTTTTCGTCGGAGTCGATCAGCTGGTGATCTTCTGGTCTACCTGATGATGCAGATGGGCGGAGGCAGTAGAGTCCAGGGGGGAGGCGTTGGCCGTTAGTCTGGACATTGCGAAGGCCTTTGATCGGGTTTGGCACAAAGCGCTTCTTTCGAAGCTCGCTTCCTATGGGCTTCCCGAGAAATTATGCAATTGGATCACCAGCTTCCTTGCAGATCGGAGCATCAAGGTTGTTGTAGACGGTGCATGTTCTGACTACAAGCCTATTAACGCTGGTGTTCCACAAGGCTGTGTGCTATCACCAACGCTGTTTCTTCTGCATATCAATGATATGTTGCTAACTAGTAACATTCATTGCTATGCGGATGACAGCACTGGTGATGCTCTATACACCGGCCGTGCTAATATTTCTCGGGAAAACGTCTCCGAGTACCGGAACAAACTTGTGTCTGAAGTCGAGTCTTTGCTGGACAAAGTCTCGAACTGGGGGCGACTAAATCTAGTCCAGTTTAATCCTCAGAAGACACAAGTTTGCGCGTTTACCGCTAAAAAGAACCCCTTTGTCGTATCTCCTCAGTTTCAAGGCACTCCCCTGGTTGCCTCAGTCAGTATCGGAATCCTCGGCGTCGACATATCGAGTGACGTGCAGTTTCGTGGTCATTTGGAAGAGAAGGCCAAATTGGCCTCTAAAAAGCTTGGCGTGCTCAGCAGAGCGGGACAGTATTTCATGCCGGCACAACGCCTGCAACTTTACAAGGCGCAGGTTCGGCCTCACATGGAATACTGTTCCCATCTCTGGGCAGGGGCTCCCCAGTGCCAGCTCCTTCCACTTGACCGCATCCAGCGCAGAGCGGCTCGAATCGTCGACGACCGAGTTCTTTCCGATCGGCTCGACTCATTGGCTCTGCGAAGAGATGTTGCATCTCTTTGCATTTTCTTTCGCGTCTACCATGGGGAGTGCTCTGAGGAATTGTTCGGATTAATCCCAGCCGCCAAATTTCACGAACGCACATCGCGGCAGAACTCCCGATACCATCCACACCATCTGGATGATTGGCGGTCCACCACTGTGCGATTTAGAAGATGTTTTCTTCCTCGCACGACTTCCTTGTGGAATCGATTCATCGAACCATCAGCGATTTTTCCGGACCGATACGACTTAGGGACCTTCAAGAAAAGAGCTTACTCCTTTTTAAAAGGCCGGCAACGCATCTGCAATTCCCTCCCTGGTGTTGCAGTTGTTCATGGGCGGCGGTAGTCACTTACCATCAGGTGAGCCGCATGCTCTTTTGCCCCCCTCTCCTATAAAAAAAAAATTTAAAAGTGTAGTGTTCGCGTAAATATAAGAAATCATTGAACAAAAATATTGATATTGGTCATTCATCTCTTAATAGCAAGCAAATAACAGTCTAAGCTTAAAAGTAGTCAGTTATAACTATATTTTACTGACACACATTTTAATTTTATTTATATGTACAGATTAGATCAAATATCATCAGATCCATGTTTTGTGATTTTTTTGACACTAAACTGTTGTTTAGTTCCAAAAAAGAAAATCACTAAATTTTGACTCGATAGATGGCGTTGTGTTAAATAATTACAGAGTGAATGCAGATATAAACTGAAAAATGGGTATGAATTAACACAATACATTTGTCCCTGTTCCGATTCAAGTAACAGCTTTACCTTTTATTTGCCGAAGCAATTTCAACTTCGCAAACAGTAGACGTAAAATGATTGATTTGATGATTTATTTCAAGGGCGTGATACCTCCGAGAATATACTTTTATTTTTTCACGGGATTTGCTGGAAAATAGATCCTCACTTAAGAAGCTACTAGAATCCCCATTGCGTATTCAATATTGTTCGTAATTCATGCAAGGTTTTAAAATTTGCAAGTTTTAGTGGATGAATTGTTTGCGCCACATTTTTTAATATATAATGACGCCTACCATGGCTTGGGCTTTATAACAATATATAGTTGTTATGTCTTATATCTCTAAGCTAGACCAAAACGGAAAGCTAGAAATTAGAATGAGGAAATGGAAATGATATGTTTTATTGGTGAGGCCGAGTACTTTGCCGAATTTACTCTGCTTTAAAAAAATCTCGGCTTTGAAAAAACGCGGTAGCGGGTGGCGTGCGGTTATTTCCCTTACAAACAAGACCCAAATAGGGCCGAAAAACTAGTGTTTTTGCCTCACAATATTCGTCTCTTAAATTTTAAATATTAGTAATAATAATTTATATTACAGATTCCTATGTACGTTCCAAATATTTCTGCTGCTCCTGATGTTTCTGATGTTTTAATGTGTCTAATATCATAATAATGATAAAAACTGGCTTTTTGTCTTTATTTTTCTCTGGAATATAATTTAGGCCGAGTACTCGGTACTCGGCCATTAATACTCGAAGTTCGGCCGAACCCTAAAAAAGGCCAAATCTGCCGAGTACCGAATCCAAACCGAGTAATCGTCCCATGTCTAATTTTAATCAAGGATATATGTCCATCCACTTAACATTCTCGAATGACAACAAGTGATGAACACTTATTGTCATTCGAAAATGGTTTAGATTCACAATTGGACGCGGTAGGTGGCGCTGTTGTCGAGATAGAGATGAGAATATGAGATCCCCGTGCGAAGCTGGGGCGGATCGCTAGTATTCTATAAAAATAAAATATGTTTTAAGTGCATATGTGTGCGTCTAACAATGTACTTTTACAAGCAGATATATAAGAAATAAAGAAAGTTGTTCGCGTGAGTGTGTATTAAAAAATTGTGCATGGTTTTGGTATCACTTGAAATGTACACAGTGCTCCATCTATTTTATTTATTGTTCTAATTCTATAATATTATACACTTTCGAGATTATTTAAATGAAAGTATTTGGTATTTGGAAACAAAGAAACTGTACTACATAGTATCTATACAATTTTGTTTAAATCGTTGTGTATATATATAGTCGTGTAGATCGTGCTATACCCATAATATATCTGCAGCGTGGATCCACCACGTAGAAAACCTTACCTTACTCGAAGACCTTAAAATTTATAAGAGGTCACAACTGTTGTGTTAATCCAAGAAATATAGCTTTCTCCTGAGATTTCAACTAACTTAATCAAGAAACGAAGTATGTTTCTGGGACGTAAAAGTCTTATTATCTGTGTGACAAAATAAAGAATATATTTGTCACAGCGTCACATATGTTCAATCCGAATAATACGCATTTTTGATTCAAGATACGTTTTTTATTTATTAGAGTGCAAACATAGGTAAAGATTTGGGAATCGTTTGGGAAGTATTAATATTTGGGTGTTCATATGTATATAATAATATATCCGTTTAGATGCACTTCTATATAGGCAGAATGTTTTTAATGTGAATTGTTGGCTCGATATAGGCTAAGCCTTTGGTTACAGTACAGTAGATTCGCGGATTCAAATCCCGCACGGAACAAGTGCTTGCATAGCCTACAAATAATTGTTCCGGGCCTTGATGTCTATCATTATGTATATTACACTCTTCAGTAACCATTTTTAGGGTACCGTTGCTGAAAAATAAAAACTTAACTGTTATGAAACATTTTGTTGTCTGTCACTCTGTCCGTCTGTCTACCTCTCGAGACCCTTTTTCTCAGGACGGTTTTAATATCAATATTAAGGTATATCACATATTTTTATACTAACAATCTCAGTCACTAAAACCTAAGTAGCAAAATCCCATAGAACAAGTAAAGGAAAAAGTCCAAATTTGACATTAAAAATATTTTAGTAACTTTCCTTTAAATTCCTGTTACCGTTAATGTTACAGCCTTTTAAATTCCACTGCTGAACATAGACCTCCCTCATAGTTTGTCTCATAAGGGAGATATTTGTCATAGTTGCCACGTTTAGCAAGCGGGTTGGCTATAATAGTTTTTTGAAGTGAATACTTCTTTGGAATCGTTGTGATTTGAAATACGGATATTTCACGATAAAATACATAGAGACACGAACATTTCAATACACTTCGTTGAATTTCATAAAGTTATTACCGGAATACTTGAACGCAACCCAATCAGCAGAATCGATGCGACAAAAATTATCTGACCTTTTCTGGGACAGCCGAATCCTGCTGACGTTGTATTTACATAAGGAATGGAAACATTGAATATCTGAAATCGTATTTGTTCAATAACGTAGGGAATAATGATTACGCAATATATAAGTTATTTAATTAGTAAGGAAAATCAAATATAAAAACTTTTTATTAGTAGTGTATTGGCGGGATAGAAATCCACTACCTAATATTATCCCTTGGGATGGGCAGCAGCACCTTCGTAATAACTGAAAAAAAAAGACGGCGATTAGTAGCCCGTCCGCCACCCGTGGCAACAGGCAACGGTGTATTCAGCAATCGACTTTTGATAATATTTAAAGTAAAGCCAAGGAATTGTCCGCCGCGCTGCCCCAATGCGTGTTGCACTTTTGATAGGTTGTTATAAATGACTGAATTAAACTTCTCGTAAAAACATGTTTAATATTTTAGTAAGATTACGTAAAGTGACAGCATAAGTCGGGCTCCTCAGTTGTGACAGGGTTTTAGGGCAAGCAAATTCCACCTATTTTTATATAAGCCCTTTATATTTTACGCGTTAGATCCACGCTGTAACTATGTTGCAGTTGCAGCAGGAATTACTCGATTCGACTGCAGAAGTACTACGCTCTCACAGAGTACCACCGTAAAAATAGTAGCATGGTTTCACATGGTGAGCGTAAAGACCCGGTGACCCTTCTTACTAACGACAAAGTATCTTATCTTAATCCAAGGGGTGACAACGCGTCTACATTTTGTTTATAATCAAGGATAGATGTACCATCACGTAAACTGTATGCCGTCTTATATGACCCTGATTGATGACGCTTCTGTAGGCTCAACAAGACGATGGATTCTAGTGTATTAGATTTTCCTTCACACTAGGTGTGTCATAGACCCAACAAACGGGTTCCCGCCTTGTCTTAGTACTTAGTAGCTGTAGTTTAGTTACCCGCGCTGAACAAAGAGGACACCCGTGGCTGATCCGAGGTGAAGGACTGGCCCAAGGTGGCCACTCCGAATTGTCTAAGCAAGCATAGATCGAATGTGTGTTGGTGGGCTGCGGGGAGATGTGTGTCCTCTCCCCCTACCACTGCAGTCGAGGTGGAGTCGCAGAGGAATAGGAGTGTTGGTATGGCGATGCGCCACTCGCTATTCTCAGCGACTCTGATGGGGCCACACCGTTGATGTGGTGGTGGTGGGGCTGCGGGGGAAGAGGAGTATCGGTGGCAGGTGAATCATGTTTGGCGGCGGAGCCATAGACCAGATCCACCGCTGGGGTCAGGAAGGCAAGTGCTTCTGAGTGCTCGTTTTTCCTGGCCCGATGGCCTTCGCGCATCAGACACTGGGGCATCCGTTACGCAGGTGAAGTTGGAGACTGCGAAAGATGGTGCACCATGTGTTCTTCTTACCTGAGAAGGCTGGCAGGTGCTTCTGGGGCCGCGGATATGTACGAACAGAAAAAGTGTACCATACACTTAAATTTATTTATTAACCTTTCACTGTGAGCATGGGGTCTCACATAACTTTCGAATTTGCTGAGTTCTTAGAATAACATATTTCCCATCACCGCGGGTAGGCGTTGCAGTAGCTTCTATTTTAGTCATCAAATGCTCAATGAAGAAGTAGGTTGTGTCGTCCAGTGTCATAATCGTAAGTTACACGTATTTAAAGTTTAGACGGGGTCTGTAAGACTCTATTTCCATATTTCCTTAATGAATAATATTATACAACCTTTAATTTTTTTTAAGACTTTTGTTGTTTAAAATGGCCGACAATAGTCGACCAAGTTCTTCCGGGTCAAAACAGACATTAGAACAAAAAAGTGCAGTACAAAGATCAACATCAAAATAAGGAAATAGATCGAGGTATCTGTTACGGCGTGCAGCTGCTTATCTAACAGTAAAATCCTCCGGGCCCATAGCGGAAGACCTTACAAGCAGATGCAGGTCAGGCCTCCTAAGGCCAAAGTGGAAAATCTCTAATAACAATAAACAATAAGGTGGAGCGTTCTATCCCCAACACGAATACAGAATGTCGGTCGTTTCGCGTGGCAACAATTATTGCTAGAATATCAAATGCCGCACTAGTAGCTAATATTGTTGAATACGCTTATATACGGATTCATAGTCAAACACAAATAAGTCCCGGGAGAAGCTCTCTGGCAAGGAATGCGCGTTACGAATCCTAGACAATATATTTACTAGAAGCGCTTACACTATTCCGAGTTCCCGCACAAAAAATGACAGCGTGTTTTTGGTGATGACCTGCCCCCAAATGATACCCAAGCTGAAGAAGAAGAGCAAGGGAAGAGAAAACCTTATAAACTATGCCCAACGAGACTCCACAGAAAGACTGCCGACAAATGTGTAGCATGCAAAAATCCAATATGTCTACAATTCTCAACCATTGTTTAAAGAATGGCAATAATTATAGGGTAATTGACCCTCTCCCCCCGATCGGGTTCCCGCCTTGTCTTGGCGGGGGGCTTAGTAGTGTTCACCGAGGATGACCAAGCCATGGGCTTGGTCATCCTCGGTGAACAAAGAGGAACCCCTTGGCTGGCCCGTGGCGTAGGGCTGGCCTGAGGTGGCCACTCCGAGTGGGCTTGGCGAGCCCACTTCTGATGTGTCGGTGGGCTGCGGCGAGAGGGGAGCCCTCTCCTCCTACCGCTGCAGCCGAGGTGGAGTCGCGGGGGAATATAAAATATATTATATTTTAAGAAAAAAAACATAATTGAATTTATAATAAATGATGATTATTATAATAAATAATTAGTTAATATAACTTTCACTGATCTCAGTGTCAATTAAAACCGAAAAGTTCCTTTTCATGGTTTTTTGTTATTATTTGTATTGTGTAACAAATGTTTCTCATATCTATTTAAATCATATTACTAACGACTGAAGCATCCATTCTAAATTAGATTTCATTTATTTATTTGCACAAAAAAAATATCAAATAACTCTAAATAATTTAGCAGTCTCAGACCCCATGTCCATCCTAGTGTTACAAAAAATAAGTGTCCATAGTTAAAGTTAACGATACATAATGTTGATTGTAGGCAGGTATATTGAACCTTGAACACAATCTCGATCGCTTAGAAACGACGTAATTTTTTCTCTTCATTAAGAAAGTGGAAATAATTCCACTTTTGACTTTTGATAAGCTGCAATAACAAAGATGATCATAGCAAAGTAACATCAACCAAGCAATAGTTCTATACAATAATATTTCATCACAATAAAGCTAAATATTGCGTGCAGTATACTTCCTCTCAACATAAATTTTAATAAAATACGTTAATGCTATATACCTTACTACCAGTCATAGCCGTTAAAATCCGATTATGCCAAAAATATTAATATTTTAGTCTACGCAGTAAACATGCCGGCCTAAAGTGCCCTTGTGAGTAAAGTCACTTGAATATGAAATGAGATTTATTTAAAACGACACGCGATTTTAGGAAAAACTAACCATAGTTTTGATGGCACTTTTACGATTGGGTTTTAAGTCCACAACTAAATATTAACCTTAACAAAAATATATCTTGCTAGATCTACTCATATTGAACATGACTAGACAGGCTGCTTGAACGTAGAAATTAAACCCTTTCACTAGTAATCCCGGTCCTTATGATCAGTATCATAATTTATTACAGTCTATCAAAATTCCACGGCTAAGCGTAGACTTTCCTCATATGTTTCCTCATATGAGAGAGTAAGTCCACTGCCAGATCGGAGTACTTACATTTGCTAACTGGTGCAACAAAAATAAAAAAATATTTATTCTTTATATTTCAGGTATAATGGCCCATGCTGTATAATAAAGATAAGTGCTATTACCTTTATTATACAGCATGCATAATAAAGGTAATAAGCATTTTATTACCATCAACTTATATTTTTATTTTTTTACAAAACAATTTTAAGATGTCTACGTTACTTCAAAGACAAATCTTTTTGAGTAAATATTTTTTCCATTTCTATGACTCTATTCAATCTTAAAAGTTTTGAGGAGTAAGAATGTTTTTAAACAAGTAAAAAACACAAAGAAAACACAGTCCACCGCGTGGTAACTGTTGCCTGTAGACACTTATATTTATTATTATTCAGGTACGTTTATCTCCTGAAAACTGAAACGGAATGCCTTATTACCGGCTATTTACACTCACTACTCAATACACAGCACCATTGTACTACTATTATATTTTTTATATTTGTATTCTGCCTACTAATTTTCACTTCCTATTCGGCCTTAGGAATAATTTGCTAATGCTGCGATTTGAATACTATACATAAACCATTTATTGATCCATACATTTTATTTCTTTCTTACACTTTAACTTTTGTTATATGTTAGGGCCATGCTACATTCATATTATGGTCGTATTGACCGGTGAGGGGCCACGCTCTCACGTACGTAACGTAAAATAGCAGCTTAATGTTGCTATGTTAATGCTGCTGTGTGTGCTCGTTTGTCACCCTATTCTATAAAAAACTCTATTAGAAAATCACTGAACTCCATACATTTTCTTTTACATTTTAGGTTTCTTAACCTAATCAATAGTGGTAGGTGAGAAATTACAACTGACATCTTTCTAGTCCGACTACTTCTGCCAACATAATATGTATTAAAACAGACAAAAATAAGATAGCTCCTCTTATTTTCGTCTGTTTCAATAATTAGTTTGTGTTATTATATATTTTTTCAAATTCAAATATCAATTTTTATAATTAAAAGCGTATAGTAAAAACAGTTCTTTAAAATAATTAATTTGTCATGGTTACCTTTTACGAGACCCACGAGACGAATAAAATTATTATATTCTAATTAAGGCGTCGATAGGAGTATTTTGAAAATGTTAAAAGATTAATAAAATTTATTTTTATTTTATAAGGTGGATAGCTATATATGCCGCCTGTAAGACTCAAGAAGAAAATATGGAGCGCTAGGGCTACAAACTGCAAAAAAAGAAAAGAAAAGAATAAGTTGAAGTGAAATTAGAATGTATTGGATTTTATGAGAGGAATTTAATAAATATTTATTTCAAGTCGGGGAATTTTTTTCATAGGAGAGGGGGCAAACGAGCATGCGGCTCACCTGATGGTAAGTGACTACCGCCGCCCATGAACAATTGCAACACCAAGGAGGGAATTGCAGATGCTTTGCCGGCCTTTTAAAAAGGAGTAGGATCTTTTCATGAAGGTCCCTAAGTCGTATCGGTCCGGAAAATCGCTGATGGTAATCGATTCCACAAGGAAGTCTTGCGAAGAAGAAAACATCTTCTAAATCGCACAGTGGTGGATCGCCAATCATCCAGATGGTGTGTATGGTATCTGGAGTTCTGCCGCAATGTGCGTTCGTGAAATTTGGCGGCTAGGATTAATCCCAACAATTCCTCAGAGCACTCCCCCTGGTAAAAGCGAAAGAAAATGCAAAGGGATGCAACATCTCTCCGCAGCGCCAATGAATCGAGCTGATCGGAAAGTGCTCGGTCGTCGACGATTCAAGCCGCTCTGCGCTGGATTTAGTCAAGTGAAAGAAGCTGGCACTGGGGAGCGCCAGCCCAGAGATGGAAACAGTATTCCATGTGAGGCCGAACCTGCGCCTTGTAAAGTTGCAGGCGTTGTGCCGGCATGAAATACTGTCCCGCTCTGCTAAGCACGCCAAGCTTATTAGAGGCCAATTTGGCCTTCTCTTTTAAGTTACCACGAAACTGCACGTCACTCTATATGTTGACGCCGAGGATTCCGATACTGACTGAGGCAACAAGGGGAGTGTCTTGAAAGCAACGATATACGACAAAGGGTGCTTTTAGCGGTAAAATATGGACTAGGTTTAGTCGCCCCCAATCTTAGACTTTGTTCAGCAAAGACTCGACTTCAGACACAAGTTTTTTCCGGTACTCGGCGACGTTTTCCCCAGAAATATTGGCACGGCCGATGTATAAAGAATCACCAGTGCCGTCATCCGCATAGCAATAGATGTTACAGGTTTGCAACATATCATTGATATGCAAAAGAAACAACGTTGGTGATAGCATGCAGCCTTGTGGAACACCAGCGTTAATAGGCTTGTAGTCGGAGCACGCACAGTCTACAACAACCTTGATGCTCCGATCTGCAAGAAAGCTGGTGATCCAATCGCACAATTTCTCGGGAAGCCCAAAGAAAAGGAGCTTCAAAAGAAGCGCTTTGTGCCAAGCCCGATCGAAGGCCTTCGCAATGTCCAAACTAACGGCCAACGCCTCCCCCTTGGACTCTACTGCCTCCGCCCATCTATGACCCCGACAAAAACCATATTGGCGTTCACTAATCAGCTGCTGATCCTCAAGGTACCGCATAAGCTGGCAGTTAACTAGATTTTACGGATTTGCTCGCGTATATATACTTATATAATTTTATATACATTATATAAATTAAGTTAATATAAGCAATAAGATTCGTAAAAATAGTTTTATTTAAATCCAATACACCTTTAGTCTATTATTTTTAAGACGCCGCACTGCGTGCCCCGCTTTTTATTTAGACCTCGATTGCCTCGTTGATATAGTGATCATAAGTGTGACTGCTGTTCATATTGACCACGGGTTCAAATCACAGGGCGGGCCAAAGATCAGTTATTTTGTTTTACTGTCAAGAAGTTCTCAGAAGCATCCCGGTGTCAGAAAATTTCACATTCATGACTGGAAAACCATGTAAAGCAGTTGGTCCTGCGTATAAAACTTAAATTCAAATGTAATATTAAACATTTTAAACCGCTAACCGCTAACCGCTAAGCTTAGCGGTTAGCCACCTTTGAGTCTATATCACCTGAGGATGCCTCTTGTAGAGGCGAAACACGTGTCGTATTATCGTCAGTGGTGTGTCTTACCTAGTGTAGTGGTGTTGGGAGTAGCTGTGCTGGGATTAGTGGTGACGGGCATAGTGCACGCAATTGAGGGAGGGCGGGGAGGTGCTCTTTATACTAGGTAAGACACATCATTTTATTTTGTAACGCGGATATTTGCGAAGTAAATTTTTCTAAAAAGCTTTTATATAATGGATTTCCGCAAAGTAACGCCTGATTCTATTAATTATAAAAATATTGAAATTGGATCATTCATCTCTTAATAGCAAGCAAATAACAGTCTAAGCTTAAAAGTAGTCAGTTATAACTATATTTTACTGACATACATTTTAATTTTATTTATATTTACAGATTAGATCAAATATCATCAGATCCATGTTTTGTGATTTTTTGACACTAAACTGTTGTTTAGTTCCAAAAAAGAAAATCACTAAATTTTGACTCGATAGATGGCGTTGTGTTAAATAATTACAGAGTGAATGCAGATATAAACTAAAAAATGGGTATAAATTAACACAATACATTTGTCCCTGTTCCGATTCACGTAACAACTTTACCTTTTATTTGCCGAAGCAATTTCAACTTCGCAAACAGTAGACGTAAAATGATTGATTTGATGATTTATATCAAGGGGGTGATACCTCCGAGAATATAATTTTATTTTTTCACGGATTTGCTGGAAATAGATTCTCACTTCAGAAGTTACTAGAATCGTCATTACGTATTCAATATTGTCTGTCCATATGCAAGGTGTTAAAATTTGCAAGTTTTAGTGGATAAATTGTTTGCGCCACATTTTTTAATATATAATGACGCCTACCATTTTGAACTTTATAACAATATATAGTTGTAATGTCTTATATCTCTAAGTGAAACCAAAAAAGAAACCTATAAATGAGAATGAGGAAATGGAAATGAGATGTTTCATTGGTCCTCAGGGGTGACAACGTATCTGCATTTTGATTTTCAATCGAGGATAGATGTCCATCCACTTATCATCAGGTGTTTCATCACTTGTTGTCATTCGAGGATGGTTTAGATTCACAATTGGACTAGGTAGGTGGCACTGTTGTCGAGATATAGAAATCACATGTTTTAAGTGCATATGTGTGCGTCTAACAATGTACTTTTACAAGCTGATAAATAAGAAGAAAGAAATGTGTGTGCGTAACTGTGTGTCAAGAGTTTCAAAAATTCAAATTCTTGCCATAAATAGGGTAAGTGATAGGTTTTTACAATAAAAATAAGTTGCTTAAAGACCTATTTAGCCATGAGATACGGCATGCAAACTTTTTTTTAAATTACCAAATAATATAGGTGGTTTTGTGCATGGTTTTGGTATCACTTAAAATGTACACAGTGATCCGTCTTCCTTCTTTATTGACCTAATTCTATAATATTATGCACTTACGATGTTATTTAAATAAATTTTTTTTTCTAGAAGAGGGGGCAAACGAGCATGCGGCTCACCTGATGGTAAGTGACTACAGTCACCAGGGGAATTGCAGATGCGTTGCCGTCTTTTTAGAAAGGTGTAAGCTCTTCTTGAAGGTCTCTAAGTCGTCTCGGTCCAAAAAATCGTCGGTGGTAAACAATTCCACAGAGAAGTTGTACGAGGAAGAAAACTCCTAATAAAACGCACATTCGTGGACCGCAAAGCAACCAGATGGTGAGGATGATAGCGTGAATTTTGAGGCGATGTGCGTTTGTGAAATTTGGCGGCTGGAATTATTCCGAACAATTCCTCAGAGCACTCTCCGTGGTAAATTCGATGGAAAATCAAAGGGATGCAACATTCCTACGCAGTGCCAGTGTATCGAGCCGATCAGAAAGAACTCGGTCGTCGACGATACGAACCACTCTGCGCTGGATGCGGTCAATTCGAAGGAGCTGGCACTGGGGTGCCCCGGCCCAGAGAAGAGAAAAGTATTCCATGTGAGGCTGAACTTGCGTATTGTAAAATTGCAAGCGATGTGCCGGCATGGAATACTGTCTCGCTCTGTTGAGCACGCCAAGCTTTCTAGAGGCCAATTTGGTATTTGGAAACTAAGAAACTGTACCACGTATTACCTATACAAAGTTTGTGTAAATCGTTGTATATATAGTATATATAGTTGTGTAGATCGTGCTCCACCCATAATATATCTGCAGCGTGGGTCCATCATGTAGAAAACCCTACCTTACTCGAAGACCTTAAATTTATAAGAGGTCACAACTGTTGGGTTAATCAAAAAAATATAGCTTTCTCCTGAGACTTCAACTAACTTAATCAAGAAACGAAATATGTTTCTGGGACGTAAAAGTCTTTTATTTTACTTTTATTATATGTGTGACAAAATATAGAATATATTTGTCACAGCGTCACGTATGTTCAATCCGAATAATACGCATTTTTGATTCAAGACACGTTTTTCATTTATTAGAGTGCAAATATAGGTAAAGATTTGGAATCGTTTGGGAAGTATTAATATTTGGGTGTTCATATGTATATAATAATATATCCGTTTAGTTGCACTTCTATATAGGCAGAATGTTTTTAATGTGAATTGTTGGCTCGATATAGGCTAAGCCTATGGTTACAGTACAGTAGATTCGCGGATTCAAATCCCGCACGGAACAAGTGCTTGCATAGCCTACAAATAATTGTTCCGGGCCTTGATGTCTATCAGTATGTATATAACACTCTTCAGTAACCATTTTAGGTAACCGTTGCTCAAAAGGAATAACGTAACTGTTATGAAACATTTTCTTGTCTGTCACTCTGTCCATTTGTCCGCCCATCGAGACTCTTTTTCTCAGGACGGTTTTAATATCAATATTAAGGTATATCATATATTTTTATACTAGCAATCTCAGTCACTAAACCTAAATAGCAAAACCCCATAGAATAAGTAAAGGAAAAAGTCCAAATTTGACATTAAAACTATTTTAGTAACTTTCCTTTAAATTCCTGTTATCGTTAACGTTACAGCCTTTTAAAGTCCACTGCTGAACATAGGCCTACCTCATAGTTTGCCTCATAAGAGGGATATTTGTCATAGTTGCCACGTTTAGCAAGCGGGTTGGCTATAAGAGTTTTTTGAAGTGAAAACTTCTTTGGAATCGTTGTGATTTGAAATACGGATATTTCACGATAAAATACATAGAGACACGAACATTTCAATACACTTCGTTGAATTTCATAAAGTTATTACCGCAATACTTGGCCGCAACCCAATCAGCAGCATCGATGCGACAAAAATTATCTGACCTTTTCTGGGACAGCCGAATCCTGCTGACATTGTATTTACATAAGGAATGGAAACATTGAATATCTGAAATCGTATTTGTTCAATAACGCAGGGAAAAATGATTACGCAATATGTAAGTTATTTAATTAGTAAGGAAAATCAAATATAAAAACTTTTTATTAGTCGTGTATTGGCGGGGTAAAATATATTATCCCTTGGGATGGGCAGCAGCAACTTCGTAATAACTGGAAAAAAATGACTGCGATTAGTAGCCCGTCTGCCACCCGTGGCAACAGGCAACGGTGTATTCAGCAATGGACTTTTGATAATATTTAAAGTAAAGCCAAGGAATTGTCCGCCGCGCTGCCCCAATGCGTGTTGCACTTTTGATAGGTTGTTATAAATGACTGAATTAAACTTCTCGTAAAAACATGTTTAATATTTTAGTAAGATTACGTAAAGTGACAGCATAAGTCTGGTTCCTCACTTGTGACAGGGTTTTAGGGCAAGCAAATTCCACCTATTTTTATATAAGTCCTTTATATTTTATGCGTTAGAGCCACGCTATAACTATGTGCAGTCGCAGCAGGAATTACTCGATTCGACTGCAAAAGTACTACGCCCTCACAGAGTACCACCGTAAAATAGCAGCATGGTTTCATATGGTGAGCGTGAAGACCCCGTGACCGTTCTTACTAACAACAAGGTTTTTTTTTTATCTTAATCCAAGGGGTGACAACGCATCTACATTTTGTTTATAATCAAGGATAGATGTACCATCACGTAAACTGTATGCCCGCTTATATGACCATGATCGCAAATTAATTTCTGAACTTTAGCCATATAGACATAATAGTCGAAAACAGATTTAATGCTAAAGAAAATACGTAAAAAAGGAAAGAAGAAAACAAAAAAGGAATGACGGACGCTATCGCTTGCATGCATACTTATTGTCAAAGAATTCTAAAAACTACTTATTCTCGATGACACCAATGAAACTATTACTTGCAATTTTGAGTGCTGATTTACCACGTGAAAACCTTGTAAACTATGCCCACCGAGACTATACAAAAAGACTGCCGATAAATGTGTAGCATGCAAAAATCCAATGTGTCTGCAATTCTCAAGCCCCCTGTGTAAAGAATGGCAATAATTATAGGGTAATTGACCCTCTACCCCCGATCGGGTTCTCGCCTTGTCATGGCACGGGGCTTAGTAGTTTAGTAGTGTTAAACAGTGGTAAAGCCACGCGGCAGCTTTTGCTGTCGCACGGATGGGCCGGCTCGAACCGGGGTGGTACCACGACCTCACAGAAAACCAGCGTGAAGTAGAGATTTACCTCTGCGTTTCGCTTGGTGAGTGCAGGTGGCCGGAGGCCCTTTTTACTGGAAATGAGGCATTCCATCTTAGTCCTCACGGGTGAAAACGCATCTACATTTTGAATTGTAATAGAGGATAGATGTAGATGTCTATGGGCCGCAGCAACCACTTACCATCAGGTGGACTGTGTGCTCGTTTGTCACCCTTTTCCTATAAAAAAAAAGTGTTTACCGAGAATGACCAAGCCACGGGCTTGGTCATCCTCGGTGAACAAAGAGGAACCCCTTAGTTGTCCCGTGGCGTAGGGCTTGCCTGAGGTGGCCACTCCGAGTGGGCTTGGCGAGCCCACTTCGGATGTGTGTCCGTGGGCTGCGGCGAGAGGGGTGCCCTCTCCCCCTACCGCTGCAGCCGAGGTAGAGTCGCGGGGGAATATAAAATATAATATGTTTTAAGAAAAAAAAACAATTGAAATTATAATTAATGATGATTATTATAATAAATAATTAGTTAATAGAACTTTCCCTGATCTCAGTGTCAATTAAAACCGAAAAGTTCCTTTTCAAGATTTTTTGTTATTATTTGTATTTTGTAATAAATGTTTCTCATATCTATTTAAATCATATTACTAACATTAAGGCATCCATTCCAAATTAGATTTCATTTATTTATTTGCACAACAAATATCAAATAACTCTAAATAATTTAGGAGTCTCAGACCCCATCTTCATCCTAGTGTTACAAGAAATAAGTGTCCATAGTTAAAGTTAACGATACATAATGTTGATTGTAGGCAGGTATATTGAACCTTGAACACAATCTCGATCGCTTAGAAACGACGTAATTTTTTCTCTTCATTGAGAAAGTGGAAATAATTCCACTTTTGACTTTTGATAAGCTGCAATAACAGAGATGATCATAGCAAAGAAACATCAACCAAGCAATAGTTCTATACAATATTATTTCATCACAATAAAGCTAATTATTGCGTGCAGTATACTTCCTCTCAACATAAATTTTAATGAAATACGTTAATGCTATGTACCTTACATATAGCCGTTATAATCCGATTGTGCCAAAAATATTTATATTATAGTCTACGCAGTAAACATGCCAACCTAAAGTGCCCTTGTGAATAAAGAGTCACTTGAATATAAAATGAGCTTCATTTAATACGACACGCGATTTTAGGAAAAACTTAGCATAGTTTTGATGGCACTTTTACGATCGGTTTTTAAGTCCACAGCCACATATTAACCTTAACAAAAATATCTCTTGTTAGATCTACTCATATTGAACATGAGTAGACAGGCTGCTTGAACGTAGAAATTAAACCCTTTCACTAGTAATCCCGGTCCTCATGATCAGTATCATAATTTATTACAGTCTATCAAAATTCCACGGCTAAACGTAGGCTTTTCTCATAGGTTTCCTCATATGAGAGAGTAAGTACACTGCCAGATCGGAGTACTTACATTTGTTAACTGGTGCAACAAAAATAAAAAAAATATTTATTCTTTATATTTCAGGTATAATGGCCCATGCTGTATAATAAAGATAAGTGCTATTATCTTTATTATACAGCATGCATAATAAAGGTAATAAGCATTTTATTACCATCAACTTTTATTTTTATTTTATAACAAAACAATTTTAAGATGTCTACGTTACTTCAAGACAAATCTTTTTGAGTAAATATTTTGTCCATTACTATGACTCATTCAATCTTAAAAGTTTTGAGGAGTAATAATGTTTTTAAACAAGTAAAAAACACAAAGAAAACACAGTCCACCGCGTGGTAACTGTTGCCTGTAGACACTTATATTTATTATTATTCAGGTACGTTTATCTTCTGAAAACTGAAACGGGAATGCCTTATTACCAGTTATTTACACTCACTACTCAATACACAGCACCATTTTACTACTATTTTATTTTTTTATATTTGTATTCTGCTACTAATTTTCACTTCCTATTCGGCCTTAGGAATAATTTGCTAATGCTGCGATTTGAATACTATACATAAACCATTTATTGATCAATACATTTATTAATTTCTTTCACTTTAACTTTTGTTATGTGTTAGGGCCATGCTACAGTCATATTATGGTCGTATTGACCGGTGAACCACGCTCTCACGTACGTAACGTAAAATAGCAGCTTAATGTTGCTGTGTTAATGCTGCTGTGTGTGCTCGTTTGTCACCCTATTCTATAAAAAAAACTCTATTAGAAAATCACTGAACTCCATGCATTTTTTTTACATTCTAGGTTCTTAACCTAATCAATAGTGGTAGGTGAGAATTACAACTGACATCTTTCTAGTCCGACTACTTCTGCCAACATATTATGTATTGAAACAGACAAAAATAAGATAGCTCCTCCTATTTTCGTCTATTTCAATAATTAGTTTGTGTTATTATATATTTTTTTCAAATTCAAACATCAATTTTTTATAATTAAAAGCATATAGTAAAAACAGTCCTTAAAAATAATTAATTTGTCATGGTTACCTTTTACGAGACCCACGAGACGAATAAACTAATTCTATTCTAATTAAGGCGTCGATAGGTGTATTTTGAAAATGTTAAAAAATTAATAAAATTTATTTTTATTTGATAAAGTGGATAGTTATAGATGCCGCCTGTAAGACTTTAAGAAGAAAATATGGAGCGCAAGGGCTGCAAACTGCAAAAAAAGAAAAGGAAAGAATAAGTTGAAGTGAAATTAGAATGTATTGGATTTTATGAGAGGAATTTAATAAATGTTTATTTCAAGTCAGGAATTTTTTTTTATAGGAGAGGGGGCAAACGAGCATGCGCCTCACCTGATGGTAAGTACTACCGCCGCCCATGAACAACTGCAACACCAGGGAGGGAATTGCAGATGCGTTGCCGGCTTTTTAAAAAGGAATACGCTCTTTTATTGGAGGTCCCTAAGTCGTATCGGTCCAGAAAAATCGCTGATGGTAATCGATTCCACAAGGAAGTCATGCGAGGAAGAAAACATCTTCTAAATAGCACAGTGGTGAGCCGCCAATCATTCAGATGGTGTGGATGGTATCGGGAGTTCTGCCGCGATGTGCGTTCGTGAAATTTGGCGGCTGGGATTATTCCCAACAATTTCTCAGAACACTCCCCGTGGTAAATGCGAAAGAAAATGCAAAGAGATGCAACATCTCTTCGCAACGCCAATGAATCGAGCTGATCGGAAAGTGCTCGGTCGTCTACGATTCGAGCTGCTCTGCGCTGGATGTAGTCAAGTGAAAGTCAAGTGAAAGTGCCTCCGCCCATCTATGACCCCGACGGTTCACCGATTGGCGTTCACTAATCAGCTGGTGATCCTCAAGGTACCGCATGAGCTGGCAGTTTATAATGGAATCCATTATTTTGGAGAAAAAGCAGGTGATGGCGGTAGGCCTGTAGTTGGACGGGTCTGAACAGTCGCTTTTTTTTAGGGATCGGGTGGACAAAATCTGTCTGCCATGATTTCGGGACTACGCCGTTGTTTAATTAGCCTTCTTTGTTTAAAGTTGATTGCAGACGTCCATCTGATGATAAGTGGTTAATGTAGCCCAGACTAACTTATCATCATGTAGACTGTATGTTTGTTTTTCACTTAAGTTTTATAAAAAAAAAACGTTCGAGGCTGCTGCCCGTTACCGGTCTGAGTATTATATGTCTGATGTACACAAAATGGTTTAAATGTCTTCTGTCTGAAGTCAAAAGATCTTTCTGGATTTTGCCTAGTCGCCTCTTACGATGGGGTACCATGTACCCAGGTTACGAAATGGGGTGGCAGATTCTCTTACGCCGCGACCACAAACGAATAAATCTTTCTCCTCAAGTCCAAAATTAATAATTATAGCCAATGTTTGACTCCACTATCCCACTTGATGTTGCAGTAGAAGATGGTAACGCGTTTAAGTGGCAAGCGGTCGGCATGTTCCCCGGACCGACAATTCAAATGATCGCGACACAGGACAATTATTTCTTACGTTTACGCGAGCACTACACATTTAAATATAACTTGTTTTTACGGATTTTCTTGCATATATAGACTTATATAATTTTAATTACATTATATAAATTAAGTTAATATAAGCAATTAGATGCGTAAAAATAGTTTTATTTAATTCCAATACACCTTTAGTCTAATATTTCTTAAGACACCGCACTACATGCCCCGCTCTCTATTTAGACCTCGATTGCCTCGTTGGTATAGTGATCATAAGTGTGACTGCTGATCATATTGACCACGGGTTCAAATCACAGCGCGGGCCAAAAATCAGTTATTTTGTTTTTCTGTCAAGAAGCTCTCAGAAGCATCCCGGTGTCAGAAAATTTCACATTCATGACTGGAAAACCATGTAAAGCAGTTGGTCCTGCGTACAAAACTTAAATTCAAATGTAATATTAAACATTTTAAACCGCTAACCGCTAAGCTTAGCGGTTAGCCACCGTAGAGTCTATATCACCTGAGGATGCCTCGTGTAGAGGCAAAACACGTGTCGTATTATCGTCAGTGGTGTGTCTTGCCTAGTGTAGTGGTGTTGGGAGTAGCGGTGCCGGGATAAGTGGTGACGGGGATAGTACAATACAATACAATAACTTTATTTCAGGCATCAAGGACTTAAAAATGAAGAACATTGGCCCATAGCAATATATACCTTAACCTAAAAATATATATAAAATAAAGACTTAACACTATTTAGGGAACTTTCTTCTTTGGCGCGTCCCTGTATCAGCGAAACACTACCCCAGAGGGCCAGAAATCGGGAGCGAGGAATATCTCTTTGTGTTTTGCAGGAACCTGGAGTTCGTAGGATTTGAAGTTCGTTGACCTATTAGACTCCAGACGCTGCAAATGTAAAGAGATCGGATCCTCAATGCGGCATCGGCTTCGTTCTTCCACGAAACGCATGACGTCATCTCCCGACGTACTTTTGTTCAAACGGGAGATGTAGAGCTGTATATTTTGGCCGTCCCACGCTGGTTACAGACGGCTCTCGACCGACGTCTCTTCTCAACAAGAGTAAACCCGTCCTTATCAATTTTGTCTTGGGTCACCACTGGAACTGATTTTATTTCCACGTTCTTTCGCTTTCGACCACAAGAGGGTGCCGGTTGTAAAGATTTTCGGGCAACATCCGCAAACGTCTTCCCTTGTTTTGAGGTTGAGCTTCGGCGGAGGAGTACTAATGGGTTCAGTCAAGGGTTGAGGTGGTGATGCAATGACGACCGAGGTTGCCCTAGTTTCACGGTCATCAACCCGCTGACAGGCAGTATCGCATGACGGAGTCGCAATCATCGGTAAAAATATGACTACTATTACGGTTACCGCGTGTCGTATAAACATTCTGCGACTGCAGTGAATTCGCAGATGTTGCAATTATGTTGCGCAACATATTGACTTCGATCCTCAGCTCTGTTGCGGCGCGTTTCGATTCTTCAAATTTGGAACGGATGTCGGTAACATCGGCTTTCAACGTGGGTGATGTCTTTCAACAATCTGGTCACGTCTACGTGATCGAACGTCACGGGAGGCAGCTTGTTGAGATCACGCGCGACGAAAGTTTGGGATGGTCATCAGGGTCGGTCTCATTGAACAGCCTGAAGATGTCTTGCAGGTCTTTCTTACCGCGTCCATCCCTGTGACGTGTGATGAGACGGATTTGGCTCACGGGCCTGAATCTGCTTACACCTTCTTCGCTTGGATGATCTCGTCCTCGGTGAAGCTTGTCAACAGTATCTGCTCCAGAGACCACCTGGTCCATGACTTTCCAATTTTTGTTGAACAAAGGCCAGGAACTCGTGAACTACGACGGTTTCGGAGCGTTTAGGTTGACAAGCCATTTCGAAATTATTTTCGCGCAGTAGGTATGCTTACGCTAGTACGAAAATATTGTAGGTTCGGCATTAGAGCTGTCACGTCATTACGAAGCAACTGCACTGACTGGTAGTAAAATTGCGACTGATATGAGAGAAATAGTAGTAATATAGTAAAATTGTGACTGATGATAGTGCACGCAATTGAGCGAGGGGCTGAGAGGTGCTCTTCATTACTAGGTAAGACACATCATTTTATTTTTATAACGCGGATATTTGTGAAGTAAATTTTTTCTAAAAAGCTTTTATATAATGGATTTCCGCAAAGTAACGCCTGATGTCTAATTAAATATAAACAATATTGAAATTGGTCATTCATCTCTTAATAGCAAGCAAATAACAGTCTAAGCTTAAAAGTAGTCAGTTATAACTATATTTTACTGACACACATTTTAATTTTATTTACATGTACAGATCAAATATCATCAGATGCCATGTTTTGTGATTATTTTGACTCGATAGTTTTTTTTTATAGGATAAGGGTGACAAACGAGCACACAGTCCACCTGATGGTAAGTGGTTGCTGTGGCCCATAGACATCTACATCTATCCTCTATTACAATTCAAAATGTAGATGCGTTGTCACCCGTGAGGACTAAGATGGAATGCCTCATTTCCAGTAAAAAGGGCCTCCGGCCACCTGCACGTCACCAACGCGAAACGCAGAGGTAAACCTCTACTTCACGCTGGTTTTCTGTGAGGTCGTGGTACCACCCCGGTTCGAGCCGGCCCAATCCGTGCGACAGCAATAGCTGCCGCGTGGCTCTACCACTGTTAAATAATTACAGAGTGAATGCAGATATAAACTGAAAAATGGGTATGAATTAACACAAAACATTTGTCCCTGTTCCGATTCACGTAACAACCATTTACCTTTTATTTGCCGAAGCAAGATTCAACTTCGCAATATAGTAGACGTAAAATGATTGATTTGATGATTTATCTCAAGGGGCGTGATACCTCAGAAAATATAATTTTATTTTTTCACGGGATTTGCTGGAAAATAGATCCTCACTTCAGAAGCTACTAGAATCGTCATTGCGTATTCAATATTGTCTGTCCATTATGCAAGGTGTTAAAATTTGCAAGTTTTAGTCTTAGAGCATTAAACTAACAGGAGACGACATTGGAGAGCGTTCCCTGCTGTCAAAAGTACGAGAGCGTGGATCATTCCCGTTATATAAAACTAGTTGCGCCGCGTACGGCATCAGTTAACAAGTAGTCGTAAGCGTAAGTTGACCTCCAGAAAAATGCCGAGTTGCAGTGTTTTTTCTTGTAAAAAAAGATCACAGACCTCAAATTTACAAAAAGACGACACTACTTTTCACCTTTAAGTGTTTATTTTGATTTCAATAATTAATATAAGCATTAAATCACGAAAAATTCTGCATTAATATAGCTGAGCAGGGTGTGTTGCCAACTTAAAGTATTAATACTATAGTAAGGACTTTTGCACCACTAGGACATAATTAAATTTCTGCCTTAATTGTAGACAAATGTCGTTTCTCTTGTTTCTTATTACACAAGACAAAATCGTGTTATTGAATAGTCTTAAATATATTAATATTATTGTGATGTATTTGCACAACTATATTATTTCAAACAACATTAATAATCTTTAATTGTTTTTAACGAAGTGATAACATATATAAAACATTTTAAATAGATATTTTCATTTCATTATGTTACGTTATGAAACGAAAAGAAGGGTAAATTTCGAGTATATAAAGTGGTATCATCAAGGCAATAATAGTGATGTTCACTGTAATCTTTAGTGTCGATGTTTTTATTTGACTATAATTAATACCTTGATATATAATACCAAAGTGTTATTTAAAATTATTTTTTGTACAATGTTTAAAAAAGTTCTTTGGTTTAACAGTTTTCCAAAAGATCCTTACAGGCGCCAAGTTTGGATAAAAGCATGTGGCAATCATATAACCTGGGTACCTAAACGAACAAGCACTTATTTTTTCCGAGCATTTTGACCAATCGGTTTTCGTAATCCAATCAAATATAAAAGGAAAACTAAATGAAACTGCTGTACCGATTTTGAAATTATTGGAAGTAAGTTTATTATTTTGCTACAGGTTTATTTTACATTATGAAGGATAAAATTGGAAACATGTAACAAATCGAAATGGAAGGTTTAGTGAATGATATTTATTCATTTTAAAATGTTACTTACAAGCTATGTCGTCTTAGACGGTGTCACCAAATTGTTGTTTTCAGATGAGACACGAATTATTAGCGCTTAAATAATTAATTAAGGACAAACCAAATAATCTCAGTGTCATATTTATAATCTATTATTATTAAATATATACAGAGTACTACACTTTTGTACTGTAGAACACAAAATATTACCGCTTTTTACAACGACATTAATTATTTTTAATCCTAAGTAAAATGACGAAAAAAAGGATGTTTGGTTAAGCGTAAACTTCGGCCAAGAGATAGCAAATGTTTAATTTACACTCCCGCTCTCTTTCTTGCTCTAGTAAATAACGTTTCTGAGTGACCAAAAAGGATAGAAGCACAAGAAAGTGCGATTACGTGCTGCCAGATGTAGTTCAACCCTAAGCCTTAAAACGGTTTAACTCTATAGGTTGGGTAAAATCTGTAAAATTAGATCGTTTAAAACCCCTATACAGATAACCTTTCCGGTTGATCATGACATTAAAAATGGTAAAAATATTTCATAGACTAGGCATATTATATATTTTTAAGCATACAGGAACATTATTTCGATAATGGTTACGTTCCACATAACATTAAACTGGCAAACTTGGTGATGGAAAAATATGCAAGCACTAGAATTAGCTACCTCGCAAAAAAAAGAGTGATCCCAAAAAGTGTATTCGTCACATATATACCAAATTTATTCACTTTAAAAACCAGTTAAAATATAATATAATACTTTTTTCAATTTGTTTTAATTTTGGTAATTTTGTATTATTATATTGTAACTTATATATTTTTTTTTAATTTACTTTGAATGTAATATTACTCATTAAACATTTGTTCATTTTTATTTTATTTTATTTGCTAATGTAACTTGCATAAAATTTCATCGACATATCCATATCGACAAGGCACTAGTTGTTTATGGCTTATGCACTGTAACGATGAGCCATTTATAAGAGATTTTCAAGGTTGTGTGCGTTTTGCTTAATCGTGTGCTCATATTATGCTGTGTGCGTGCGTAACGACGTGGCCCAATGTTTACGATTTGCTTAATGTGCGTTACTTGTTCGCGTTAAATGAGATGTTTCATTGGTCCTCAGGGGTGACAACGTATCTGCATTTTGATTTTCAATCGAGGATAGATGTCCATCCACTTATCATCTGGTGTTTCATCACTTGTTGTCATTCGAGAATGGTTTAGATTCACAATTGGACTAGGTAGGTGGCACTGTTGTCGAGATATAGAAATCACATGTTTTAAGTGCATATGTGTGCGTCTAACAATGTACTTTTACAAGCTGATAAATAAGAAAGAAAGAAAAGTGTGTGCGTAACTGTGTGTCAAGAGTTTCAAAAATTCAAATTCAAAATTCAAATTTATTTAATTGTCATAAATAGGGTAAGTGATAGGTTTTTTACAATAAAAAATAAGTTGCTTAAAGACCTATTTAGCCATAAGATACGGCATGCAAACTTTTTCTTTAAATTTACCCAAATAATATAGGTGGTTTGTGCATGGTTTTGGTATCACTTAAAATGTACGCAGTGCTCCGTCTACCTTCTTTATTGACCTAATTCTATAATATCATGCACTTACGATGTTATTAAAATGAAAGTTTTTTTTTATAGAAGAGGGGCAAGCGAGCATGCGGCTCACCTGATGGTAAGTGACTACCGTCACCAGGGGAATTGCAGATGCGTTGCCGTCCTTTTAGAAAGGTGTAAGCTCTTTTCTTGAAGGTCTCTAAGTCGTCTCGATCCAAAAAAATCGCCGGTGGTAAACAATTCCACAGAGAAGTTGTACGAGGAAGAAAACTCCTAATAAAACGCACATTCGAGGACCGCAAAGCATCCAGATGGTGAGGATGATAGCGTGAATTTTGAGGCGATGTGCGTTCGTGAAATTTGGTGGCTGGAATTAATCCGAACAATTCCTCAGAGCACTCTCCGTGGTAAATTCGATGGAAAATCAAAGGGATGCAACATTCCTACGCAGTGCCAGTGTATCGAGCCGATCAGCAAGAACTCGGTCGTCGACGATTCGAACCACTCTGCGCTGGATGCGGTCAATTGGGAAGGAGATGGCACTGGGGGTGTCCCGGCCCAGAGAAGAGAAAAGTATTCCATGTGAGGCTGAACTTGCGCATTGTAAAGTTGCAAGCGATGTTCCGGCATGGAATACTGTCTCGCTCTGTTGAGCACGCCAAGCTTTCTAGAGGCCAATTTGGTATTTGGAAACTAAGAAACTGTACCACGTATTACCTATACAAAGTTTGTGTAAATCGTTGTATATATAGTAAATATAGTCGTATAGATCGTGCTACATACCCATAATATATCTGCAGCGTGGGTCCATTACGTAGAAAACCCTACCTTACTCGAAGACCTTAAAATTTATAAGAGGTCACAACTGTTGTGTTAATCCAAAAAATATAGCTTTCTCTTGAGGATTTCAACTAACTTAATCAAGAAAACGAAGTATGTTTCTGGGACGTAAAAGTCTTATTATCTGTGTGACAAAATAAAGAATATATTTGTCACAGAGTCACATATGTTCAATCCGAATAATACGCATTTTTGATTCAAGACACGTTTTTCATTTATTAGAGTGCAAATATAGGTAAAGATTTGGGAATCGTTTGGGAAGTATTAATATTTGGGTGTTCATATGTATTTAATAATATATCCGTTTAGTTGCACTTCTATATAGGCAGAATGTTTTTAATGTGAATTGTTGGCTCGATATAGGCTAAGCCTTTGGTTACAGTACAGTAGATTCGCGGATTCAAATCCCGCACGGAACAAGTGTTTGCATAGCCTACAAATAATTTTTTCCGGGCCTTGGTGTCAATCATTATGTATATAACACTCTTTAGTAACCATGTTTTAGGGTACCGTTGCTGAAAAGGAAAAACTTAACTGTTATGAAACGTTTTGTTGTCTGTCACTCTGTTTATCTGTCTACCTCTCGAGACCCTTTTTCTCAGGACGGTTTTAATATCAATATTAAGGTATGTCACATATTTTTAAACTAGCAATCTCAGTCACTAAAACCTAAATAGTAAAATCCCATAGAACAAGTAAAGTAAAAAGTCGCAAATTTGACATTAAAAGTATTTTTAGTAACTTTCCTTTAAATTCCTGTTACCGTTAATGTTACAGCCTTTTAAATTTCACTGCTGAATATGTTCTCCCCATAGTTTGTCTCATAAGGGAGATATTTGTCATTGTTGCCACGTTTAGCAAGCGGGTTGGCTATAATAATTTTTGAAGTGAAAACTTCTATCGTTGTGATTAAATACGGATATTACACGATAAAATACAGAGAGACAAGAACACACAATACACATAGACTTCGATGAATTTCAGAAAGTTATTACCGGAATACTTGGCCGCAACCCAATCAGCAGAATCGATGCGACAAAAATTATCTGACCTTTTCTGGGACAGCCGAATCCTGTTGACGTTGTATTTACATAAATAATGGAAACAATGAATATCTGAAATCGTATTTGTTCAATAACGTAGGGAATAATGATTACGCAATATGTAAGTTATTTAGTTAGTAAGCCGTGTAGTGGCGGTCAAGAATATCCACTACCCCATATCCTCCCGTGGGTGTCGTAAAAGGCGACAAAGGGAAACAGGTGGGAGATGGGCAGCAGCATCTTCCTGATAATAGCCAATATTATAATAAAAAAAAAAAAACTGCGGTTGCCAACCCGCTCGCCAAGCGTGGCAACTATGGCAAATACCCCCCTTATGAATGGATGTAATAAAGAGACGGCCCCCAGTCCCCGGCGGCCCCGCTATTCCTGGCTACGGTGGCGACCATGGTAACGGCGGGGCAGGGGGTGCTAAGAATCTCCGGTGGAGGTTTGGTTGCCACCTACGACGACTCGACCTGGCAACATACAACGCACGCACCCTGAGGACTGACGAGAAGATCGTGGAGCTGGAAGAAGAGATAGACAAGTTGCGCTGGCATATTATAGGATTATCCGAAGTCCGAAGAGAGGGGGAGGACACGGTAATCCTCGAATCCGGCAACCTTGCTCTATCACCGGGAGGGCGAACATCTGTCCCAAGGAGGTGTCGGATTTATCGTCCACAAGTCTCTCGTTAAACAACGTTGTAAAGATCGGGAGTGTGTCGACGAGGGTTGCGTACCTTATACTCAGAATCACCAAACGGTATTCGCTGAAGGTCATACAGGTTTACGCACCAACCTCGGCACACCCCCGATGAGGAGGTGGAGGAAATGTATGAGGATATCTCTAGAGCCATGCATTCCTCCAAAACCCAATATACGGTGTTAATGGGAGACTTCAATGCAAAACTAGGCACAAGAGAGAACGGTGAGCTGAAAGTAGGGAAATTTGGAATAGGGCAACGGAACCCAAGGGGCCAGCAGCTGGCCGACTTCATGGAGAAAGAGGGACTCTTTATGATGAACTCTTTCTTCAAGAAGCGGCCTCACAGGAAGTGGACCTGGTTGAGCCCCGACGGTTCGACAAAAAATGAGATTGACTTCATTATGACGACCAGACGACAACTGTTCAGTGATGTCTCAGTGGATCGCGAGGGTGAAAACCGGCAGCGATCACTGAATGGTTAGAGGCACACTGAACCTAAATGTTAAGTTGGAGAGGTCTCGTCTGATGAAGTCAACGCTCCGTCCCCCTCGTGCTCTAATCCAAAGTCCCGAAACCTTTCAGCTCGAGTTACGAAACCGTTTTCAGTGCCTAGAAGACTGCAATGAAGTGGACGATATGAATGACAAGCTCGTGGAAAACTGTCCATGCCGGTCGGAGCTAAGTTCTGCAAGACCGCCGCAGAAGAACACAAAAACTCTCCGATCACACTCTTAATCTCATGGCTGTTAGACGGGAGATGAGGCTACATTCTTCAACAGATTTGACAGCATACAGGCAACTGAACAGACAGATCTCCAAATGCATGCGGCGGGACTTACGCAACTTCAATACAGCTCGTATTGAAGAAGCGATCGAGCGGAACCAAGGCTCCAAAGTCTTTGCCAGAGATCTGTCTGCCAGAAAGAGCCAACTCTCAAAGCTGAAGACCGAATGTGGCAGCATCGTTTCCGGGGCAACCTGAGATTTTGAGTGAGATTGAGAGGTTCTATGGGCAGCTGTACACGTCATCGTTGGAGCCACACGCAAGTGTGAGTAACGATCCAAGAGCGAGTCTAATCCGACACTATTCCGAAGATATCCCAGACGTCAGTCTGAGCGAGATTAGAATGGCTCTCCAGCACCTTAAAAACGGCAAGGCCCCAGGCGAGGATGGAATTACAGCGGAGCTTCTGAAAGCGGGTGGAAGACCGGTACTTGAAGTCCTTCAGAAGCTCTTTAATTCCGTCCTCCATGGTGGCATAACACCGGAGGCGTGGAGCAGAAGTGCGGTGGTCCTTGTTCTTCAAGAAAGGTGACAACGCTCTCTTGAAGAACTACAGACCGATTTCCCTTCTGAGCCGCGTCTACATGCTGTTTTCGAGAGTCATTACGAATCGTCTTGCGCGCAGACTTGACGACTTCCAGCCTCCCGAACAAGCCGGTTTCCGAAAGGGCTTTAGCACCATAGACTACATACATACCCTACGGCAAATTGTACAGAAGTCCGAAGAGTACAATTTGCCACTATGTCTGGCGTATGTGGACTATGAGAAAGCCTTTGATTCCGTCGAAATTTGGGCGGTGCTGCAGTCCCTTCAGCGGTGCCAAGTTGACTGTCGGTATATCGAAGTGCTGAAGTGTTTGTACAGTAGGGGCTACGATGGCTATCCGAGTACAGAACCAGAGTACGAAACCCATCCAATTGCAGAGAGGTTGTAAGACAGGGTGATGTTATATCCCCGAAACTCTTCACCGCTGCATTGGAAGACGTTTTCAAGCTTCTGGACTGGAAAGGATGCGGTATTAACATCAATGGCGAATACATCACTCACCTTCGATTTGCCGACGATATAGTCCTTATGGCAGAATCGCTGGAGGACCTAAGCACTATGCTCAATGACCTCAATAGTGTCTCCCAACGGATAGGTCTTAAGATGAACATGGACAAAACAAAGATCATGTGTAATGTCCATGTCACACCTATGCCGGTAGTTGTTGGGAGCACTAAGCTCGAAGTTGTTGACGAGTATGTTTACCTGGGACAAATAGTCCGACTAGGTAAGTCCAACTTCGACCGAGAGGTCAATCGACGGAGTTCAACTCGGGCTGGGCAGCGTTCGGGAAGCTACGACACATCTTCTCGTCAGACATACCTCAAAACCTTAAAACGAAATTGTACAACCAGTGGCGTGTTGCCAGTGATGACTTACGGAACTGAGACGTGGTCCTTCACTGCTGGCCGTATGAGGAAGCTCAAGGTCGCTCAGCGAGCTATGGAGAGGGCTATGCTCGCGAGTTTCTCTGCGTGATAAACTTAGGAATAAGGATATCCGCAGTAGAACCAGAGTAACCGACATAGCCCAAACGGATTAGTAAGCTGAAGTGGCAGTGGGCCGGCCATATAGCTCGAAGAACCGACAACCGATGGGGAAGAAAGGTTCTCGAGTGGCAGCCTCGTACCGGTAGGCGAAGTGTAGGGCGTCCCCCCACGAGATGGAGTGACGACCTGGTAAGACATGCAGGAAGTCGATGGATGCAGGTGGCTCAGGACCGTGCTTGATGTGGCATTCTTTGGGGGAGGCCTATGTTCAGCAGTGGACTTGTGAAGGGCTGTAATGATGATGATGGTGAAGGAAAATCAAATATAAAAACTTTTTATTAGTCGTGTATTGACGGAATAAAAATATATTATCCCTTGGGATGGGCAGCAGCATTTTCGTAATAACTAAAAAAAAAAGACTGCGATTTGTAGCCCGTCCGCCACCCGTGGCAACAGGCAACGGTGTATTCAGCAATGGACTTTTGATAATATTTAAAGTAAAGCCAAGGAATTGTCCGCCGCGCTGCCCCAATGAGTGTTGCACTTTTGATAGGTTATCATAAATGGCTGAATTAAACTTTTCGTATAAACCTGTTTAATAGTTTTAGTAAGATTACGTAAAGTGACAGCATAAGTCGGGCTCCTCAGTTGTGACAAGGTTTTAGGGCAAGCAAATTCCACCTATTTTTATATAAGCCCTTTATATTTTATGCGTTAGAACCACGCTGTAACTATGTTGCATTTGCAGCAGGAATTACTCGATTCGACTGCAGAAGTACTACGCTCTCACAGAGTACCACCGTACAAATAGTAGCATGGTTTCACATGGTGAGCGTAAAGACCCGGTGACCCTTTTTACTAACGACAAAGTATCTTATCTTAATCCAAGGGGTGACAACGCGTCTACATTTTGTTTATAATCAAGGATAGATGTACCATCACGTAAACTGTATGCTGTCTTATATGACCCTGATTGATGACGCTTCTGTAGGCTCAACAAGACGATGGATTCTAGTGTATTAGATTTTCCTTTACACTAGGTGTATCATAGACCCAACAAACGGGTTCCCGCCTTGTCTTAGTACTTAGTAGCTGTAGTTTAGTTACCCGGGCTGAACAAAGAGGACACCCGTGGCTGATCCGAGGTGAAGGACTGGCCCAAGGTGGCCACTCCGAATTGTCTAAGCAAGCATAGATCGGATGTGTGTTGGTGGGCTGCGGGGAGATGTGTGTCCTCTCCCCCTACCGCTTCAGTCGAGGTGGAGTCGCAGGAGGAATAGGAGTGTTGGTATGGCGATGCGCCACTCGCTATTCTCAGCGACTCTGATGGGGCCACACCGTTGATGTGGTGGTGGTGGGGCTGCGGGGGAAGAGGAGTATCGGTGGCAGGTGAATCATGTTTGGCGGCGGAGCCATAGACCAGATCCACCGCTGGGGTCAGGAAGGCTAGTGCTTCTGAGTGCTCGTTTTTCCTGGCCCGATGGCCTTCGCGCATCAGACACTGGGGCATTCGTTACGCAGGTGAAAATGGAGACTGCGAAAGATGGTGCACCATGTGTTCTTCTTACCTGCAGAAGGCTGGCAGGTGCTTCTGGGGCCGCGGATATGTACGAACAGAAAAAGCTGTACCATACACTTAAATTTATTTATTAACCTTTCACTGTGAGCATCGGGGTCTCACTAACTTATCGAATTTGCTGAGTTCTTAGAATAACATATTTCCCATCACCCGCGGGTAGGCGTTGCAGTAGCTTCTATTTTAGTCATCAAATGCTCAATGAAGAAGTAGGTTGTAAATGCTCAATGAAGAAGTAGGTTGTGTCGTCCAGTGTCATAAACGTAAGTTACACGTATTTAAAGTTTAGACGGGGTCTGTAAGACTCTATTTCCATATTTCCTTAATGAATAATATTATACAACCTTTAATTTTTTATAAGACTTTTGTTGTTTAAAATGACCGAAAATAGTCGACCAAATTCTTCCGGGTCAAAACAGACATTAGAACAAAAAAGTGCAGTACAAAGATCAACATCAAAATAAGGAAATAAATCGAGGTATCTGTTACGGCGTGCAGCTGCTTATCTAACAGTAGAATCCACCGGGCCCATAGCGGAAGACCTTACAAGCAGATGCAGGTCGGGCCTCCTAAGGCCAAAGTGGAAAATCTCTAATAACAATAAACAATAAGGTGGAGCGTTCTATCCCCAACACGAATACAGAATATCGGTCGTTTCGCGTGGCAACAATTATTGCTAGAATATCAAATGCCGCACTAGTAGCTAATATTGTTGAATACGCTTATATACGGATTCATAGTCAAACACAAATAAGCCCCGGGAGAAGCTCTCTGGCAAGGAATGCGCGTTACGAATCCTAGACAATATATTTACTAGAAGCGCTTACACTATTCCGAGTTCCCGCACAAAAAATGACAGCGTGTTTTTGGTGATGACCTGCCCCCAAATGATACCCAAGCTGAAGAAGAAGAGCAAGGGAAGAGAAAACCTTATAAACTATGCCCAACGAGACTCCACAGAAAGACTGCCGACAAATGTGTAGCATGCAAAAATCCAATGTGTCTACAATTCTCAACCATTGTTTAAAGAATGGCAATAATTATAGGGTAATTGACCCTCTCCCCCCGATCGGGTTCCCGCCTTGTCTTGGCGGGGGGCTTAGTAGTGTTCACCGAGGATGACCAAGCCATGGGCTTGGTCATCCTCGGTGAACAAAGAGGAACCCCTTGGTTGGCCCGTGGCGTAGGGCTGGCCTGAGGTGGCCACTCCGAGTGGTCTTGGCGAGCCCACTTCGGATGTGTCGGTGGGCTGCGGCGAGAGGGGGCCCTCTCCCCCTACCGCTGTAGCCGAGGTGGAGTCGCGGGGGAATATAAAATATATTATATTTTAAGAAAAAAAAACATAATTGAATTTATAATAAATGATGATTATTATAATAAATAATTAGTTAATATAACTTTCACTGATCTCAGTGTCAATTAAAACCGGAAAGTTCCTTTTCATGAGTTTTTGTTATTATTTGTATTGTGTAACAAATGTTTCTCATATCTATTTAAATCATATTACTAACAACTGAAGCATCCATTCTAAATTAGATTTCATTTATTTATTTGCACAAAAAAAATATCAAATAACTCTAAATAATTTAGGAGTCTCAGACCCCATGTCCATCCTAGTGTTACAAAAAATAAGTGTCCATAGTTAAAGTTAACGATACATAATGTTGATTGTAGGCAGGTTTATTGAACCTTGAACACAATCTCGATCGCTTAGAAACGACGTAATTTTTACTCTTCATTGAGAAAGTGGAAATAATTCCACTTTTGACTTTTGATAAGCTGCAATAACAAAGATGATCATAGCAAAGGAACATTAACCAAGCAATAGTTCTATACAATATTATTTCATCACAATAAAGCTAAATATTGCGTGCAGTATATTTCCTCTCAACATAAATTTTAATAAAATACGTTAATGCTATATACCTTACTACCAGTCATAGCCGTTAAAATATGATTGTGCCAAAAATATTAATATTTTAGTCTACGCAGTAAACATGCCAGCCTAAAGTGCCCTTGTGAATAAAGTCAATTGAATATGAAATGATATTTATTTAAAACGACACGCGACTTTAGGAAAAACTAACCATAGTTTTGATGGCACTTTTACGATTGGGTTTTAAGTCCACAGCTACATATTAACCTTAACAAAAATATCTCTTGCTAGATCTACTCATATTGAACATGACTAGACAGGCTGCTTGAACGTAGAAATTAAACCCTTTCACTAGTAATACCGGTCCTTATGATCAGTATCATAATTTATTACAGTCTATCAAAATTCCACGGCTAAGCGTAGGCTTTCCTTATAGGTTCCCTCATATAAGAGAGTAAGTCCACTGCCAGATCGGAGTACTAACATTTGTTAACTGGTGCAACAAAAATAAAAAAATATTGGTAAATCCAATTGGGCATTCCTTAAACGCATTAAAAAAATTACGTATAACATGATTATACGGAATTTTTAAAGTAGTTTAAATACATTTCGACAGCACTATCGGCTTCAACACCCTCGAAAACCATGAAAATGACACCCATGATGAAAAAATTGGTACCTACTTCAGCCGCCATCTTGGATTTACATTTCGACAGCGCTATTGGCTTCAACACTCTCGAAAACCATGAAAATGACACCCAAGATGAAAAAATGGTACCTACTTCAGCCGCCATCTTGGATTTACATTTCGACTGCACTATCTGATTCAACACCCTCGAAAACCATGAAAATGATACCCATGATGAAAAAATTGATACCTATTGCAGCCGACATCTTAAACTTACATTTCGACAGCACTATCGGCTTCAACACT
This sequence comes from Parnassius glacialis, assembly GCA_033319125.1. NCBI lineage: Eukaryota > Metazoa > Arthropoda > Insecta > Lepidoptera > Papilionidae > Parnassius > Parnassius glacialis. The sequence continues at coordinate 16,747,050 of JAVANC010000029.1, forward strand.
CTCAAAAACCACGAAAATGACACATAAGATAAAAAACTTGATATCTATTGCAGCCGCCTCCTTGGATTTACATTTCGACAGCACTATCGGCATCAGCAACCCCGAAAACCATGAAAATGACACCAATGATGAAACAACTTATATTTGTTGCAGCCGCCATCTTCGATTTAAATTTCGATAGCACTATCGGCTTCAACACCCTCGAAAACCATGAAAATGACACCCGTGATGAAAAAATTTATACCTACTTCAGCCGCCATCTTGGATTTACATTTCGACAGCACTATCGGCCTCAACACCCTCAAAACCCATGAAAATGACACCCATGATGAAAAAATTTATACCCTTTGCCGCCGCCACCTTGGATTTACATTTCGACAACCCTATCGGCTTCAACTCTCTCGAAAACCATGAAAATGACACTAATGATGAAAAAATTGATACCTATTGCAGCCGCCATCTTGGATTTACATTTCGACAGCACTATCGGCTTCAACACCCTCGAAAACCATGAAAATGACACCCAAGATGAAAAAATTGATATATTTTGCAGCCGCCATCTTGGATTTACATTTCGACAGCACTATCGGCTTCAACACTCTCGAAAACCATGAAAATGACACCCATAATGAAAAAATTGGTACCTAATTCAGCCGCCATCTTGGATTTACATTTCGACAGCACTATCGGATTCAACACCGTCGAAAACCATGAAAATGACACACAAGATAAAAAACTTCATATATATTGCAGCTGCCACCTTGGATTTACATTTCGACAGCACTATCGTCATCAGCAACCCCGAAAACTATGAAAATGACACCAATGATGAAAAAATTGATATATTTTGCAGCCGCCATCTTGGATTTACATTTCGACAGCACTGTCGGCTTCAAAACCCTCGAAAACCATGAAAATGACACCTATGATGAAAAAATTGGTACCTAATTCAGCCGCCATCTTGTATTTATATTTCGACAGCACTATCAGCTTCAACACCCTCGAAAACCATGACAATGACACCCATTATGAAAAAATTGATACCTATTGCGGCCGCCATCTTGGATTTACATTTCGACAACCCTATCGGTTTCAACAACCTCGAAAATCATGAAAATGTCACCCATGACAAAAAAAATTATACTACTTACTTTTAGTACGTACTACTATTAGTTATTCTGTGCTTTTAAATATTGTAATAAAAAAAATCTTTTATTATTATTATAATCAAGTATTTAAGAAATTTGGTTATTCGAATATTGTGTATTTGTACAGCGATCTTTTTGAGCGGCTGCAAACAACCGAAACAATGTCCACTCCCGACGGCGACTGAAGCTGAACTAAACTAAACTAAACTACTCTGTGGCTGTAGCTCCCCATTTACAGAAATAATTTATATACGAAGCTACCAAAAAAAATTTCGCCATTTTGGAGCCGAAAAAAATTAATTATAGCTAAACAAAAGAAAATTACACTGCCATTTACATTCAGTGGCTTCCCACATGATAGATGAAGAGACTAAAAAATAGATTGAGTTAAACAATTGATATTTTCAAAAGTTATCGTGTTTACAAGCCACAGGGACATGATAAATCCACACCATAAGCCACTAAAACCCTTTTTTTTATTTAAAAATAGCAATTAATCGATTTTAATAAAAATTTAATAAGTTCAACAATCATTTATCTTTCTAACAATGTGCTTTTTATATCATTTATATGTATAATATGATTGCTAGATACGATTTTATTCGATAAAATGTTGGAATCTTAATTTTTAGGCGATAGTAGAACATACCTTGCGCTTTCGCTTAAGGTATGCAATATTTATTCTTTATATTTCAGGTATAATGGCCCATGCTGTATAATAAAGATAAGTGCTATTATCTCTATTATACAGCATGCATAATAAAGGTAATAAGCATTCTATTACCATCAACTTTTATTTTAATTTTATTACAAAACAATTTTAAGATGTCTACGTTACTTCAAAAACAAATCTTTTTCAGTAAATATTTTGTCCATTTCTATGAATCTATTCAATCTTAAAAGTTTTGAGGAGTAAGAATGTTTTAAACAAGTAAAAAAACACAAAGAAAACACAGTCCATCGCGTGGTAAGTGAATACTGTTGCCTGTAGACACTTATATTTATTATTACTCAGGTACGTTATCTCCTGAAAACTGAAACGGAATGCCTTATTACCGGTAATTTACACTCACTACTCAATACACAGCACCATTGTACTACTATTATATTGACGTGACAACGTCTTATAAATCGATGAAGCTCGCTGCACGAACGAAAAAACATGACTAATGCGGCGTTACCTAAGCGTTCCATTTAAAGTGCAAGCGAGAGCGCGGAACGAGCGACTGTGCGAGCGAATGTGGTGTCAATTGTTTATAGCAACGATAATTGCGGCAATAAAGGTAATGATTATTTCGATATTAAATATTTCTTATGATGTTGTCACGTTCAACTATCGTCAGTAAACCGACTTTACAGACAACCGATTTTTTTTTTATATTTTTATTAACCATTTATTGATCAATACATTTTATTTATTTCTTTCACTTTAACTTTTGTTATGTGTTAGGGCCATGCTGCAGTCATATTATGGTCGTATTGACCGGTGAGGGACCACGCTCTCACGTACGTAACGTAAAATAGCAGCTTAATGTTGCTGTGTGTGCTCGTTTGTCACCGTATTCTATAAAAAAAACTCTATTAGAAAATCTCTGAACTCTATACATGTTTTTTTACATTTTAGGTTTCTTAACCTAATCAATAGTGTTAGGTGAGAAATTACAACTGACATCTTTCTAGTCCGACTACTTCTGCCAACATATTATGTATTCAAATAGACAAAAATAAGATATTTCCTTTTATTTTTGTCTGTTTCAATAATTAGTTTGTGTTATTATATATTTTTTTCAAATTCAAATATCAATTTTTATAATTAAAAGCATATAGTAAAAACAGTCCTTAAAAATAATTAATTTGACATGGTGACTTTTTACGAGACCCACGAGACGAATAAAATTATTCTATTCTAATTAAGGCGTCGATAGGTGTATTTTGAAAATGTTAAAAAATTAATAAAATTTATTTTTACTTTCTAAGGTGGATAGCTATAGATGCCGCCTGTAAGACTTAAGAAGAAAATATGGAGCGCAAGGGCTGCAAACTGCAAAAAAAGAAAAGGAAAGAATAAGTTGAAGTGAAATTAGAATGTATTGGATTTTATGAGAGGAATTTAATAAATATTTATTTCAAGTCGGGGAATTTTTTTTTATAGGAGAGGGGGCAAACGAGCATGCGGCTCACCTGATGGTAAGTGACTACCGCCGCCCATGAACAACTGCAACACCAGGGAGGGAATTGCAGATGCGTTGCCGGCCTTTTAAAAAGGAGTACGCTCTTTTCTTGAAGGTCCCTAAGTCGTATCGGTCCGGAAAAATCGCTGATGGTATTCGATTCCACAAGGAAGTCGTGCGAGGAAGAAAACATCTTCTAAATCGCACAATGGTGGACCGCCAATCATTCAGATCGTATGGATGGTATCGGGAGTTCGGCCGCGATGTGCGTTCGTGAAATTTGGCGGCTGCGATTAATCCCAACAATTCTTCAGAGCACTCCCCATGGTAGATGCGAAAGAAAATGCAAAGGATCGGAAAGGACTCGGTCGTCGATGATTCGAGCCGCTCTGCGCTGGATGCGGTCAAGTGGAAGGAGCTGGCACTGGGGAGCCCCTGCCCAGAGATGGCAACAGTATTCCATGTGAGGCCGAACCTGCGCCTTGTAAAGTTGCAGGTGGTGTGCCGGCATGAAATACTGTCCCGCTTTGCAGAGCACGCCATGCTTTTTAGAGGCCAATTTGGCCTTCTCTTCCAAGTTACCACGAAACTGCACGTCACTCGATATATCGACTCCGAGGATTCCGATACTGGCTGAGGCAAGAAGAGGAGTGCCTTGAGACCAACGATATACGACAAAGGGGTATTTTTAACGGTAAAATAGGGACTAGGTTTAGTCGCCCCCTATCTTAGACTTTGTTCAGCAAAGACTCGACTTCAGACACAAGTTTTTTCCGATACTCGGCGACGTTTTCCCCAGAAATATAGGCGCGGCCGATGTATAGAGCATCACCAGTGCCGTCATCCGCATAGCAATAAATGTTACTGGTTTGCAACATATCATTGATATGCAAAAGAAACAACGATGGTGATAGAATGCAGCCTTGTGGAACACCAGCGTTAATAGGCTTGTAGTCGGAGCACGCACAGTCTACAACAACCTTGATGCTCCGATCTGCAAGAAAGCTGGTGATCCAATTGCACAATTTCTCGGGAAGCCCAAAGGAAGGGAGCTTCAAAAGAAGCGCTTTGTGCCAAGGCCGATCGAAGGCCTTTGCAATGTCCAAACTAACGGCCAACGCCTCCCCTTTGGACTCTACTGCCTCCGCCCATCTATGACCCCGACAAAAACCGTATTGGCGTTCACTAATCAGCTGTTGAATCTCAAGGTACCGCATAAGCTGGCAGTTTATAATGGAATCCATTATTTTGGAGAACAAGGAGGTGATGGCGATAGGCCTCTAGTTGGACGGGTCTGACCGGTCGCTTTTTTTAGGGATCGGGTGGACAAAATCTGTCTGCCATGATTTCGGGACTACGCCTTTGTTTAATTAGCCTTCTTTGTTTAAAGTTGATTGCAGACGTCCATCTGATGATAAGTGGTTAATGTAGCCCAGATTAACTTATCATCAGGTAGACTGTATGTTTGTTTTTCACTTAAGTTTTATAAAAAAAAACGTTCGAGGCTGTTGCCCGTTACCGGTCTGAGTATTATATGTCTGATGTACACAAAATCGTTTAAATGTCTTCTGTCTAAAATTATAAGATCTTCCTGGATTTTCCCTAGTCGCCTCTTACGATGGGGTACCATGTACCCAGGTTACGAAATGGTTTGAGAGATTTTCTTACGCCACCACCACAAGCGAATAAATCTATCTCCTCAAGTCCAAAATTTATAATAATTATAGCCAGTGTTTGACTCCACTATCCCACTTGATGTTGCAGTAGATGGTAACGCATTTAAGTGGCAAGCGGTCGGCATGTTCCCCGGACCTACATTTCAAATGATTGCGACACAGGACAATTATTTCTTATGTTTACGAGAGCACTACGTATTTAAATATAACTAGTTTTTACGGATTTTCTCGCGTATATAGACGTATATAATTTTATTAACATTATATAAATTAAGTTAATAAAAGCAATTAGATTCGTAAAAATTGTTTTATTTAAATCCAATACACCTTTAGTCTTATATTTCTTAAGACGCCACACTGCATGCCCCGCTCTCTATTTAGGCCTCGATTGCCTCGTTGGTATAGTGATCATAAGTGTGACTGCTGTTCATGTTGACCACGGGTTCAAATCACAGGGCGGGCCAAAAATCAGTTATTTTGTTTTACTGTCAAGAAGTTCTCAGAAGCATCCCGGTGTCAGAAAATTTCACATTCATGACTGGAAAACCATGTAAAGCAGTTGGTCCTGCGTACAAAACTTAAATTCAAATGTAATATTAAACATTTTAAACCGCTAACCGCTAAGCTTAGCGGTTAGCCACCGTACAGTCTATATCACCTGAGAATGCCTCGTGTAGAGGCGAAACACGTGTCGTATTATCATCAGTGGTGTGTCTTGCCTAGTGTAGTGGTGTTGGGAGTAGCGGTGCTGGGATTAGTGGTGACGGAGATAGTGCACGCAATTGAGGGAGGGCGGGAGGTGCTCTTCATACTAGGTAAGACACATCATTTTATTTTATAACACGGATATTTGCGAAGTAATTTTTTTTAAAAAGCTTTTATATAATGGATTTCCGCAAAGTAACGCCTGATTCTATTAATTATAAAAATATTGAAATTGGTCATTCATCTCTTAATAGCAAGCAAATAACAGTCTAAGCTTAAAAGAAGTCAGTTATAACTATATTTTACTGACACACATTTTAATTTTATTTATATGTACAGATTAGATCAAATATCATCAGATCCATGTTTTGTGATTTTTTTGACACTAAACTGTTGTTTAGTTCCAAAAAAGAAAATCACTAAATTTTGACTCGATAGATGGCGTTGTGTTAAATAATTACAGAGTGAATGCAGATATAAACTGAAAAATGGGTATGAATTAACACAATACATTTGTCCCTGTTCCGATTCAAGTAACAACTTTACCTTTTATTTGCCGAAGCAATTTCAACTTCGCAAACAGTAGACGTAAAATGATTGATTTGATGATTTATCTCAAGGGCGTGATACCTCCGAGAATATAATTTTATTTTTTCACGGGATTTACTGGAAAATAGATCCTCACTTCAGAAGCTACTAGAATCGTTATTGCGTATTCAATATTGTCTGTCCATTATGCAAGGTGTTAAAATTTGCAAGTTTTAGTCTTAGAGCATTAAACTAACAGGAGACGACATTGGAGAGCGTTCCCCGCTGTCAAAAGTACGAGAGCGCGGATCATTCCCGTTATATAAAACTAGTTGCGCCGCGTACGGCAACGATCAGAGTTAACAAGTAGTCGTAAGCGTGAGTTGACCTCCAGAAAAATGCCGAGTTGCAGTGTTTTTTCTTGTAAAAAAAAGATCACAGACCTCAAATTTACAAAAAGACGATATTACTTTTCATCTTTACGTGTTTATTTTGATTTCAATAATTAATATAAGCATTAAATCACGAAAATTCTGATTAATATAGCTGAGCAGGGTGTGTTGCCAACTTAAAGTATTAATACTATAGTAAGGACTTTTGCACCACTAGGACATAATTAAATTTTGCTTAATTGTAGACAAATGTCGTTTCTCTTTGTTCTTATTACACAAGACAAAATCGTGTTATTGAATAGTCTTAAATATATTAATATTATTGTGATGTATTTGCACAACTATATTATTTCAAACAACATTAATAATCTTTAATTGTTTTTAACGAAGTGATAACATATATAAAACATTTTAAATAGATATTTTCATTTCATTATGTTACGTTATGAAACGAAAAGAAGGGTAATTTCGAGTATATAAAGTGGTATCATCAAGGCAATAATAGTGATGTTCACTGTAATCTTTAGTGTCGATGTTTTTATTTGACTATAATTAATACCTTGATATATAATACCAAAGTGTTATTTAAAATTATTTTTTGTACAATGTTTAAAAAAGTTCTTTGGTTTAACAGTTTTCCAAAAGATCCTTACAGGCGCCAAGTTTGGATAAAAGCATGTGGCAATCATATAACCTGGGTACCTAAACGAACAAGCACTATTTTTTTCGAGCATTTTGACCAATCGGTTTTCGTAATCCAATCAAATAATAAAAGGAAACTAAATGAAACTGCTGTACCGATTTTGAAATTATTGGAAGTAAGTTTATTATTTTGCTACAGGTTTATTTTACATTATGAAGGATAAAATTGAAAACATGTAACAAATCGAAATGGAAGGTTTAGTGAATGATATTTATTCATTTTAAAATGTTACTTACAAGTATGTCGTCTTAGACGGTGTCAACCAAATTGTTGTTTTCAGATGAGACACGAATTATTAGCGCTTAAATAATTAATTAAGGACAAACAAATAATCTCAGTGTCATATTTATAATCTATTATTATTAAATATATACAGAGTACTACACTTTTGTACTGTAGAACACAAAATATTACCGCTTTTTACGACGACATTAATTTTTTTTTAATCCTAAGTAAAATGACGAAAAAAAGGATGTTTGGTTAAGCATAAACTTCGGCCAAGAGATAGCAAATGCTTAATTTACACTCCCGCTCTCTTTCTTGCTCTAGTAAATAACGTTTCTGAGTGACCAAAAAGGATAGAAGCACAGGAAAGTGCGATTACGTGCTGCCAGATGTAGTTCAACCCTAAGCCTTAAAACGGTTTAACTCTATAGGTTGGGTAAAATCTGTATAATTAGACCGTTTAAAACCCCTATACAGATAACCTTTCCGGTTGATCATGACATTAAAAAATGGTAAAAATATTTCATAGACTAGGCATATTATATATTTTTAAGCCAACAGGAACATTATTTCGATAATGGTTACGTTCCACATTACATTGAACTGGCAAACTTGGTGATGGAAAAATATGCAAGCACTAGAATTAGCTACCTCGCAAAAAAAGAGTGATCTCAAAAAGTGTATTCGTCACATATATACCAAACTTATTCACTTTAAAACTAGTTATAATTTAATATAATACTTTTTCAATTTGCTTTAATTTTGGTAATTTGTATTATTATTTTGTACCTTATGTATTTTTAAATTTACTTTAAATGTAATATTACACATTAAACATTTGTTCATTTTTATTTTATTTAATTTGCTAATGTAACTTGCATAAAATTTCATCGACATATCCATATCGACAAGGCACTAGTTGTTTATGGCTTATGCACTGTAACGATGAGCCATTTATAAGAGATTTTCAAGGTTGTGTGCGTTTTGCTTAATCGTGTGCTCATATTATGCTGTGTGCGTGCGTAACGACGTGGCCCAATGTTTACGATTTGCTTAGTGTGCGTTACCTCGCCTCCCGCTAGAAGTGGCAGACTTTTTTGTTTGAAACTTTATGCGCATGGCGTCTCCTGTTAGTTGAATACTCTAAGGTTTTAGGGGATAAATTGTTTGCGCCACATTTTTTAATATATAATGACGCCTACCATTTTGGACTTTATAACAATATATACTTGTAATGTCTTATATCTCTAAGTGAAACCAAAAAAAGAAACCTATAAAAGAGAATGAGGAAATGGAAATGAGATGTGTCATTGGTCCTCAGGGGTGACAACGTATCTGCATTTTGATTTTCAATCGAGGATAGATGTCTATCCACTTATCATCAGGTGTTTCATCACTTGTTGTCATTCGAGAATAGTTTAGATTCACAAATGGACTAGGTAGGTGGCACTGTTGTCGAGATATAGAAATCACATGTTTTAAGTGCATATGTGTGCGTCTAACAATGTACTTTTACAAGCTGATAAATAAGAAAGAAAGAAAAGTGTGTGCGTAACTGTGTGTCAAGAGTTTCAAAAATTCAAATTCGAAATTCAAATTTATTTAATTGTCATAAATAGGGTAAGTGATAGGTTTTTACAATAAAAATAAGTTGCGTAAAGACCTATTTAGCCATGAGATACGGCATGCAAACTTTTTTTTAAATTACCAAATAATATAGGTGGTTTGTGCATGGTTTTGGTATCACTAAAAATGTAGACAGTGCTCCGTCTACCTTCTTTATTGACCTAATTCTATAATATTATGCACTTACGATGTTATTTAAATGAAAGTTTTTTTTTTATAGAAGAGGGAGCAAACGAGCATGCGGCTCACCTGATGGTAAGTGACTACCGTCACCAGGGGAATTGCAGATGCGTTGCCGTCCTTTTAGATAGATGTAAGCTCTTTTCTTGAAGGTCTCTAAGTCGTCTCAGTCCAAAAAATCGCCAAGTTCGCCAAAAGTTGTACGAGAAAGAAAACTCTTAATAAAACGCACATTCGAGGACCGCAAAGCATCCAGATGGTGAGGATGATAGCGTGAATTTTGAGGCGATGTGCGTTCGTGAAATTTGGCGGCTGGAATTAATCCGACAATTCCTCAGAGCACTCTCCGTGGTAAATTCGATGGAAAATCAAAGGGATTCAACATTCCTACGCAGTGCCAGTGTATCGAGCCGATCAGAAAGAACTCGGTCGTCGACGATTCGAACCACTCTGCGCTGGATGCGGTCAATTGGAAGGAGCTGGCACTAGGGTGCCCCGGCCCAGAGAAGAGAAAAGTATTCCATGTGAGGCTGAACTTGCGCATTGTAAAGTTGCAAGCGATGTGCTGGCATGGAATACTGTCTCGCTCTGTTGAGCACGCCAAGCTTTCTAGAGGCCAATTTGGTATTTGGAAACTTAAGAAACTGTACCACGTATTACCTATACAAAGTTTGTGTAAATCGTAGTATATATAGTAAATATAGTCGTATAGATCGTGCTACACCCATAATATATTTGCAGCGTGGATCCATCACGTAGAAAACCCTACCTTACTCGAAGACCTTAAAATTTATAAGAGGTCACAACTGTTGGGTAAATCCAAAAAATATAGTTTTCTCCTGAGATTTCAACTAACTTAATCAAGAAACGTAGTATGTTTCTGGAACGCAAAAGTCTTATTATGTGTGTGACAAAATATAGAATATATTTGTCACAGCGCCACTAATAAAAACGAATAATACGCATTTTTGATTCAAGACACGTTTTTCATTTATTAGAGTGCAAATATAGGCAAAGATTTGGGAATAGTTTGGGAAGTTTTTTTTTAACAGTGGTAGAGCCACGCGGCAGCTTTTGCTGTCGCATGGATGGGCCGGCTCGAACCGGGGTGGTACCACGACCTCACAGAAAACCAGCGTGAAGGAGAGGTTTACTTCTGCGTTTCGCTTGGTGAGTGCAGGTGGCCGGAGGCCCTTTTTACTGGAAATGAGGCATTCCATCTTAGTCCTCACGGGTGACAACGCATCTACATTTTGATTTGTAATAGAGGATAGATGTAGATGTCTATGGGCCGCAGCAACCACTTACCATCAGGTGGACTGTGTGCTCGTTTGTCCCCCTTATCATATAAAAAAAAAGTATTAATTTTTTGGGTGTTCATATGTACATAATAATATATCCGTTTAGTTGCACTTCTATATAGGCAGAATGTTTTTAATGTGAATTATGGCTCGATATAGGCTAAGCCTTTGGTTACAGTACAGTAGATTCGCGGATTCAAATCCCGCACGGAACAAGTGTTTGCATAGCCAATAAATAATTGTTCCGGGCCTTGATGTCTATCAGTATGCATATAACACTCTTCAGTTACCATTTTTAGGTAACCGTTGCTCAAAAGGAATAACGTAACTGTTATGAAACATTTTCTTGTCTGTCACTCTGTCCATCTGTCCGCCCATCGAGACCCTTTTTCTCAGGACGGTTTTAATATCAATATTAAGGTATATCATATATTTTTATACTAGCAATCTTAGTCACTAAAACCTAAATAGTAAAATCCCATACAACAAGTAAAGGAAAAAGTCCAAATTTGACATTAAAAATATTTTAGTAACTTTCCTTTAAATTCCTGTTATTTTTAACGTTACAGCCTTATAAAGTCCACTGCTGAACATAGACCTCCCTCATAGTTTGTCTCATAAGGGAGATATTTGTCATAGTTGCCACGTTTAGCAAGCGGGTTGGCTATAATAGTTTTTTGAAGTGAATACTTCTTTAGAATCGTTGTGATTTTAAATACGATATTACATGATAAAATACAGAGTAACACGAACATTTCAATACACTTCGTTGAATTTCAGAAAGTTATTACCCGAATACTTGGCCGCAACCCAATCAGCAGAATCGATGCGACAAAAATTATCTGACCTTTTCTGGGACAGCCGAATCCTGCTGACGTTGTATTTACATAAGGAATGGAAACATTGAATATCTGAAATCGTATTTGTTCAATAACATAGAAATAATAATTGCGTAATATATGTTATTTAATCCGTAAGGAAAATCAAATATAAAATCTTCCTATTTGTCGTGTATTGGCGGGGTAAAAATCAACTACCTTATATTATCTTTTGGGATGGGCAGCAGCATCTTCGTAATAACTGGAAAGAAAAGACTGCGATTAGTAGCCCGCCTGCCACCTATGGCAACAGGCAACGGTGGATTCAGCAATTCAGTAGTGGAGTTTTGTTAAAAGTTAAAGGAACGGCAAGGAATTGTCCGCCGCGCTGCCCCAATGCGTGTTGCACTTTCGATAGGTTGTTATAAATGACTGACTTAAACTTCTTGTAAAAAATATGTTTAATATTTTAGTAAGATTACCTTAAGTGACAGCATAAGTCTGGTTTCTTACTTGTGAGAGGGTTTTAGGGCAGGCAAATTCCACTTATTTTTATATAAGCCCTTTATATTTTATGCGTTAGAGCCACGCTATAACTATGTTGCAGTTGCAGCAGGAATTACTCGATTCGACTGCAAAAGTACTACGCTCTTACAGTACCACCGTAAAAATAGCAGCATGGTTTCATATGGTGAGCGTGAAGACCCCGTGACCGTTCTTACTAACAACAAGGTTTTTTTTTTATCTTAATCCAAGGGGTGACAACGCATCTACATTTTGTTTATAATCGAGGATAGATGTACCATCACGTAAACTGTATGCCCGCTTATATGACCATGATCGCAAATTAATTTCTGAACTTTAGCCGTATAGACATAATAGTCGAAAACAGATTTAATGCTAAAGAAAATACGTAAAAAAGGAAAAGAAGAAAACAAAAAAGGAATGACGGACGCTATCGCTTGCATGCATACTTATTGTCAAAGAATTCTAAAAACTACTTATTCTCGCTGACACCAATGAAACTGTTGCTTGCAATTTTGAGTGCTGATTTACCACGTCTAGAGCACGAGCACGTGCTAAGAAAACTTGCATGTCTGGGAAACGAAAAATAATATTTCGAAGAAATGTGAAGCCCGCCAACACGCATTGCAGCAGCGCTACAGGCTCTTGTCCTTAATACGTCTCAAAAATGAGAGGATACCTATGCTCAGTAGTGGGACGGTAAAATTTGTTCCTTAGCTTTATCAGTGTGAAAATTTCAAACCTGTACAACACGGGTGATTATTATCATATTACCAGATTTTATTGACGGCTTACATGTGTACGTGTGTATTGGTTTACATGTGTATGTATACATGTGTATGTATGTGCAATGTTAAGGACCATGTTTTTAACTCTCCACGTGCTAGGGTGTGAAAGAAAATATCTAATTTAAAGAAACTTGCGTGTCAAGTAAAATAAACCAATGTCGATGTTGTGGTACCTCTGTTTACACGCATTAGCATACCGCAGTAAATTATTATTTCGCCACATTATTCGAAGAAATAGATGTTATATATATATATATATATATATATATATATATATATATATATATATATATATATATATATATATATATATATATATATATATATCTTATATACATATATAAGTTTAACAGGTAGTCCTTTCATTATTCGGGCAATAACTCACACGCTTTTTCAGATTCTTAAATATCGATTAGAAAATCGATTTTAACTGTCGACTACTTCCTATCCCTGCCCTACTTTGTTCCCGTTATCTTGCTTCATTCTTTTATTGTGCGCGCAGTAAACCGCACGCGTCGGTTACAATATTAATGCCAAAACGAAGTGCCGAAGACCAAATTGCGTTTTATAGGAAAAAGATTAAGAAATTACAAACTAAAGAAGACAAACGTCGTAGGCGAATCATTGTGTACTTGGATTCGTCAGATTGCGAAGAAAAATCTGGTAAGCTGTAGTGTTATGGTACTTACATATCATTTTACACTGTTTTAAATTTATTTTTTCATTCTGTTTTTGATTTTCTGCATTCATATTTTGCATCACCTTTATTTCCATAGGATCCTGTAACGTTTTTGGAACATAATAGCACAATAACAGGTCATTTTCACTTCGTATTTTCACGCTTTTTAAATCGGTGTCAATAGAGTCTACCTTTTTTTATCTTTTATTTAGTTCTCCGTAACTCTGCAATTTCGGGTTTCATGCGCGCTGTTGCACTACCTTTTTTACTATATCAATAATATCTCATTACTTACTTAAATCTTGCCGTTTTTCAATTATGAGCCTGAAACCAAAAATTGAAATGTTTTGACATCGTTGTTTATTTGGTTGTCATGGCAATTTTTATTCAAATTCGTTACCAGTCTGATGTTTTTATTTCAATATTTCCACATAAATACTCTTTTACTCTGGGCCATTTACAAAAATTTGCTTTTAATTTAAATAATTTTCCGTTCTCTCTAAAAAGGTATAAAAGCCGAATCATCGGTCAATATAGGATTCTCGCTTCAGCTTCCAAACTTGAATCATCTCCTAAAGGCCTTATCCCGGGGCCGCACTGCTCCGGGATCCTGCAAGCCTCGGTCTTCACCTGAAGTCGTCGCCTAGTCAACTCCAAGCGCGGGACCGCACTGCTCCGGGATCCTGCAAGCCTCTGTCTTCACCCGAAGTCGTCGACGTAGCCTACTCCAAGCACGGGGCCGCACTGCTCCGGGATCCTGCAAGCCTCTGTCTTCACCCGAAGTCGTCGCCTAGCCTACTCCAAGTGGGGGCCGCACTAATCCGGGATCCTGCAAGCCTTTGCCTTCATCTGGAGTCATCGCCTGCGCCTCCATCTACGAGTGCCCGTGCTATCTTTAGCCACTGTGCGTGCTTCCTCCATGCGCTGCGAGACTCCAAGCTCAGCGTGTGCCTACTCCTACTCCAAGCGCAGCGTGTGCCACTTTGACCTTCAGGCTCCGCTTCAATATTCATCTATCTTTATTTTCTATTTAATATAATTCACGTCACCCATCACCATCATCATACTTCATTTTTTTATATTAAATTGTAAATATCTTTTTGTAATTTTAAATATATTATTTTCTTGTTCTATTTTTTTTGTTTCGTTGTGGTTAGGTTCTTCTTTTTTTTATTGTCGCTTTACGACATTTTGGCGCCCAACGTAAAAGATCTCTTTCTCTCTTAATTTTTTTCTCTTTTCTTCACATTTACTGCGCCTTGTCCATTTCCTTTTGATTTAATTTCTTTCTCTTTCGTTCTTAACTCATTATTCATCATTCATTTATTCATCCTTTTCATATCTTCCAAATTCTAAAACAAAACTTCATCTAGTTTTTCAACTTATCTGGATTATATTTAGACCTACATATAACACTTCACTTACATTCATCACTTTAATATTTTTATTCTAGATAACTTAAAGAGGTACAATTTTTAATTAAATTTTTATTTCTTAAACTTAACTTTGCACTTAATTATAACAATGAAAAGGGTTATTAAGTACGAATTCCTTAACAAGGCCGAACTCGAATACGAAGTGAAGATTAGATGTGAGGAACCAGCTAGTACTGTTTTGCTTCTAAAAAAACAGGTTTTGTGTTTAGTTGCGAATTCTCACCCTGAAGATATTCTGACTTCTCCAATTCCGATCGAGGATGAAATGTCTCAAATTGATTCTACTTTGACCTACCTGGACTGTAAAATTGAAAAATTTTTACAAGGTGAAACCAAATACTTACGACTAATAGAAACTTTTATTAATCATGTTTTTAAAGATTAGAGCGAATAGATACTGACTTATATCCAGACTTTAAAGCTAATTTCGATACTTTGAAGATGAAATTGAATTGAAATTGATGACACTATTACTAAACAATTCGAACCCTTGACTCCACCTTATACTGAAAATGACTCTCCATCACTTGACCCTCCTGTTGACCCGACTGTCATGGAACCTCCTCTTGTTTCTCAAACTTCTGTTATGATCCATACCCCGTATCCTTCGCCACCACCTCAATATTTTTCTCCAATTAACGTCTTCAAAGATCTGAAAATACACACCTTCAATGGTAAAATCTGTCCAAATTCCTTTCTTCAAAAACTTGAAGAATACTGCTTAGCTCGTGGCTTGTCCAAAGACTTATTGATTTCTCAAGCGTTCGAAATTTTCACCGACAATGCTCTTCATTGGTTCAGATTTAAATACAAGGTGGCCCATAAGTCGTTAGAAATGTAAATTTCGAATAAAATACAAAAGGCGCGCATGAGTGGCGCGCGCGGTGCGGGGGGAGTACCGACGGTTTCTGGAAATTCAGTCGCCATGGAGCGTTTCACCGGTGTGGTCCGTGCATTTTGTGTGCGCGAGTTTTATCGAAACAATGATTCGGCTACCATTACGCGGCGTAAATTTCGAGAATATCAGAATTTACGCAACTTTAAAGACATTCCAAGTGTTCAAACGATTAAGAACTGGGTTATTAAGTTCGAAGAGAGTGGTTCGACGTTGGATAAACAACAGTCAGGTCGACCAAGGTCGTCACGGGCGGAAGAAAAAATCGATGTAGTGAAACACTCGATTCGTGAAAATCCTACCCAGTCTACTCGTAAGCGTTCCAGTGCATTAAACTTACCCAGAACATCGTTACAGCGAATTTTAAAGAAAGATTTACATCTTCACCCGTACAAGATTTAGTAAGTACAGGAATTAAAAGATACTGACACTATCCACAGACTAAATTTCGCAAATGAAATGTTGAACCGCTTTACTTCGTTTAATAACGTGTTATTCTCTGATGAGGCTCACTTTCACATCAACGGCCATGTCAATAAGCAAAATTGTCGCTACTGGAGTTGAGAAAATCCAAATAGCAAACATCAAAAGCCCTTACATAGCCCTAAAGTGACAGTTTGGGCGGCTATGTCAGCACATGGCATTATAGGCCCTTACTTTTTTGAGGATGGCAGAGGCCGCGCGCTTACTGTTACTTCACAAAGGTATGTAGCTATGATCCAGGACTTTTTTACACTAGAGTTGCAGAATTTTCCAGGCTTCAATACGCGGACCTAGTTTCAACAAGATGGAGCAACTGCCCATACCTCTAACGTCGCTTTGCCGGTCGTCAGTCAACTTTTCCGTAATAAAGTGATCTCTCGAAGAGGAGATATTCCTTGGCTACCACGTAGTCCAGATCTGACCCCAATGGACTTTTTCTTATGGGGTTATCTTAATACTAAAGTGTACGAAACCAACCCGTGGACAATTGACGTCCTGGAAGAAAATATCCAAAGAGAAATGGCAAACATTACAGAGCTTACTTGCCGCGCAGTGATGGATAATTTTAAACGTCACTTACAGGAGTGCCGCGATCGTAACGGATTACATTTAGATGATGTAATTTTCAAAAAATAATTCCCATTTTATAAGGATTATGACAAAATAAAAACATTTTTCATAATGTCATTAGTTTTTTTTAAATTATTTTTTTACATTGCAAGGGACTTATGGGCCTGTATAATCAGAATCCAAACTTAACTTTCCTCTTTATTAATCAAAGACTTTGGTGGTTTTGACTATGATCATAAACTTCTAGAAGCGATTAGGAATCGAATTCAAGGCCGTGATGAACCTATCGTCATCTATATTTCCATTATGTCTGGAATGTTCTCTCGTTTTTCGAAGAAACTTTCTGAAACAGAACAATTGGAGATTATTTTGAGGAATATTCGCCCATGTTATTCAGTCTTCGTAGCTTTAAAAGACATTGACTCTATCGACTCTCTTCTGGCTACTTGCCAAAACTACGAAAAGTTCCTATACAGAGACAAACAATTTAAAGAACCAAATGTACAACAAAGTCCTCTTATTTCTGAATTCAATTACAAGCATTCCACTTCAAGTTCAGTTGACTCTCCAAATTCTTCCAATAACTCACCACCTTCTCCTCCCTTCATGAATGAATTCACTTCATCCTACAAATACCCTTCTATACAAGTTAATAGTCTCTCTCAAACTAAAGCTCCTCAAGAAAGCTCTTTTTGTGTTCGCTGTCGTAAACAAGGTCATACTTTGAACACTTGTACTCAACCACGATTCGTGATTTGTTTCAAATGTGGTCTTAAGGGTTTTAAAACTGAAGATTGCCGTACTTGTTCTCCCAAACCACATACTAGTTCAAAAAACTAACTGCTGACTTGAAAAGTAACTTAAACTTTGATAATGACGATTGGACTAGTTGGATTAAAACAATTCAAAACTTCTTTTCTTGTTACAAAATCTCTTCTACACTCTACTCCAAAGAACAAGATCTTAATCGTCCATTCGTTAATGTCAAAATTTATGACTTAACTTAATCTGGTTTACTAGATTCTGGCAGCTCAGTAACTATTCTGGGTAATAATTCTCATTTAGAAATTCTTAAACTGGGCTGTAAACTTTTCAAGTCAGATCTTATTACTGTCTCTACTGCTAATAATCAAAAAGTTAATTCCTTGGGTTATTTTGACTTACCTGTTAATTTCAATAATCAAACTCATTTGATTAAAGCTTATGTTTTCCCTGAAATATTTCCTTCGCTAATACTAGGTATTGACTTTTGGAGAAAATTTAATCTTTTACCTAGTGTTTTATCTTCTCTTAACTTTACATAATCTAAATGCTCTGCTATCGAAACTAAAGATATTAAAGTTTTACCTTATGAGCATTTAACTCCTAACCAAAAGAACATCGCTAACGACATCATCCAACGCTTCAAGACAATTTCTTTTGAAGAAAAAGGTATCCTGGGAAGCATACACTTAATCACCCACAAGATTGATACTGGTGATTCTCTTCCAATCAAACAAAGATGTTACAGACTGTCTCCTGAAAAACAAAAGGCATTAATTAATGAAGTTGACAAGATGCTGGGATGGAAGGTCATTGAACAATGCGAAAGTCCTTGGTTATCTGCAGTTCTCATCACTCCGAAGAAGAATGGTGAATGGCGCTTCTGCGTAGACAGCAGAAAGCTTAACTCAGTTACACGTCGTGATGCTTATAGTCTGCCACTAATAAGCGAAATTTTGGACAACCTGAAGAATGCCAAATACTTATCAAGCATCGACATTGCAAAAGCATTTTGGGAGATTCCCTTGAATCCTGCTGATAAAGATAAAACTGCATTTTATGTACCTGGAAGAGGTATGTTTAGATTCAAGGTAATGCCTTTTGGTCTCACTAACTCACCTGCAACTCTACAAAGATTAATGGATATGCTTTTTACTCCTGAATTTGAGAACAAGGTATTTTGCTATCTGGATGACATCGTTATTATTAGCGAGACTTTTGATGAACACATATCGCCTCTCATGAAAGTTCATGAAAAACTTTCATATGCTAATCTGACTATTAACTTTGAGAAGAGTCAATTCTTCAAGAAAGAACTGAAAAACCTTGGTTTTCTAGTGGACGAATATGGTCTACGTGCTGATCCAGATAAAATAAAAGCTATTTTAGAATATCCTGTACCTACTTGCAGAAAAGAAGTACGAAGATTCATAGGCACCTGCAGCTGGTTCAGAAGATTCATTCCAAACTTTAGCACTATTGCCTCTCCACTCAACCAACTAACCTGTTCCGGGAAGAACGCTCCTAAATTTTTATGGAATCCACAAGCTGCAGCTGCTTTCCAGAAACTTAAAGAAGCTTTGGTAACTGCTCCTGTCCTTGCTTGCCCTAACTTCGAACTACCCTTCTCTGTACATTGTAATGCATCAAATTATGGCATAGGAGCAATGTTTACTCAACATCAAGATGACAAAGAAGTCGTGATTGCTTACATGAGTAAAGCACTAAACAAAAATCAACAGAACTACTCAACTACTGAAAGAGAAACATTGGCTGTAATAACTGCGTTAGAACATTGGCGATGTTACCTAGACAATGGTAAAGAATTTACAATATATACTGATCATGCTGCACTTAAATGGTTTCAGAACTTATCAAATCCATCAGGAAGACTTGCTCGCTGGACTTTACGCTTATCATGCTTTAACTTTGTCCTAAAACATAAAAAAGGAAAGGATAACATTGTTCCAGATTTATTATCAAGACATAAGAATCAAGAACGTCCTGATACACGAGAAACTTCACCTCAAGGCGTACATCCTATTACGATTGAAGAACCACCTGATTGTAGACTTGAGCACTACAACAAGATTTTTCTTGGATGCTCCAACAACCCAGACGCATATCCCAACTACACTATCAGGGATAATAAACTTTACCGCTGCATCCATTCTCCCGATCGTCTATACGATGACTTTATTTGGAAAGAAGTTCCACTACCTCAAGATAGACATGCACTTATTGAAGCTAACCATGGTTCCCCTTCAGAACTCCATCTTGGTATCTTCAAGACATTCAAGAAAATATCTTTAAAGTACTATTGGCCTGGTATGTTTAAGGACATTGCCGAATTAATCTCGACTTGTGAAACCTGCTTAACCTACAAACACCCTAATCAATCTCCCTGTGGTCTTATGGGTAAACCCAAACTTTGCTCCAGACCTTTTCAAACTATATCCTTAGATCTTATGGGTCCATTGCCTATGACTCGAAGACGAAATCAGTATATTCTAGTAATTAACTGCAATTTTACTAAATTTACTATGAATTTTCCCCTTAAACGTGCTACTTCAGCTAATATTATTAATGTTTTGGAAAATTCAGTTTTTCTAGTTCATGGCATTCCCCAAACTATTATAATGGACAACGCTGTTCAATTTCAGTCGCGAGAATTCCACTCATTTTTAAATTCTTATAATGTTCCTTGTATTTTTCACACAGCTTTATATTGTCCTCAGGTTAATCCTACGGAGAAGTATAATAGTACAATTATTACAGCTCTAGCATCTCTAGTAGGAGACGATCATAGATCCTGGGACAACCATCTTGCTAATATTCAGTACGCAATGAACAGCGCTACAAATGTAGCGACTGGTTTTACTCCAAACTTTTTTGTTTTTGGTAGGGAAACAATACGCTGTGGTTCCTTTTATACTCCAACTCAGAACCTCGAGGAATTGATATTTATGCCTCGTGATATTTACGCGTCTAATGCTGGTCTCCTCTCATCTATCTTTCACAAAGTTCAAACTAAACTTCACATAGCTCACGCTAAAAATAGCGCTCGCTATGATCTTCGCCGGTCTTTTAAAGAATTCAATGTGGGAGACACTGTTTGGCGTAAAAACCATGTTTTAAGCGATGCCGGCGCATACTTTAATGCTAAACTTGCCCCTAAGTTCATCAAGTGCAAAGTGATAGCTAAACTGTCACCACTAGTCTATGTGCTTGAAGACCCTAATGGAGTTAGAGGCAAGTGGCACATCAAAGATGTAAAATCAAAAGTTCTTTATCTTTATCTTCACTTGGGAACGGCTGACTACTCTCTTAATTTTCTTTATCTTTATCTTCACTTGGGAGCGGCTGACTACTCCCTTAATAAATTTTTTTTTTTCCACGCAGGAGCGGATGACAACTCCTTAAATAAGCCTGAATGTCCTTTCGAAAACACACTTTTAGAGTGGTAGTCATTGAATGTGAACTCCACCCTTACCTGTATACAGATGATGAATGTAAGAGATAGTATATCTGATTTTGCCTGTTGATGGCTGTTTCTGCAAAGCTGTGTTTTTATGGTTTATTTTAGAATGTATATGTCGAAATTTTTGCTGAGTCAAAAATTTTCCAGGGTCGGTGGGAAAATGTAGTGTTATGGTACTTACATATCATTTTACACTGTTTTAAATTTATTTTTCCATTCTGTTTTTGATTTTCTGCATTCATATTTTGCATCACCTTTATTTCCATAGGATCTTGTAACGTTTTTGGACCATAATAGCACAATAACAGGTCATTTTCACTTCGTATTTTCACGCTTTTTAAATCGGTGTCAATAGAGTCTACCTTTTTTGATCTTTTATTTAGTTCTCCGTAACTCTGCAATTTCGGGTTTCGTGCGCGCTGTTGCACTACCTTTTTTCCTATATCAATAATATTTTATTACTTACTTAAATCTTGCCGTTTTTCAATTATGAGCCTGAAACCAAAAATTGAAATGTTTTGACATCGTTGTTTATTTGGTTGTCATGGCAATTTTTATTCAAATTCGTTACCGGTCTGATGTTTTTATTTCAATATTTCCACATGAATACTCTTTTGCTCTGGGCCATTTACAAAAATTTGCATTTAATTTAAATAATTTTCCGTTCTCTTTAAAAAGGT
The DNA here is from genome assembly GCA_033319125.1 of Parnassius glacialis. Lineage (NCBI taxonomy): Eukaryota > Metazoa > Arthropoda > Insecta > Lepidoptera > Papilionidae > Parnassius > Parnassius glacialis. The sequence goes on from JAVANC010000029.1 coordinate 16,768,822, forward strand.
ATAAAAGCCGAATCATCGGTCAATACAGGAGTCTCGCTTCAGCTTCCAAACTTGAAGCATCTCCTAAAGGCCTTATTCCGGGGCCGCACTGCTCCGGAATCCTGCAAGCCTCGGTCTTCACCTGAAGTCGTCGCCTAGTCTACTCCAAGCGCGGGACCGCACTGTTCCGGGATCCTGCAAGCCTCTGTCTTCACCCGAAGTCGTCGACGTAGCCTACTCCAAGCACGGAGCCGCACTGCTCCAGGATCCTGCAAGCCTCTGTCTTCACCTGAAGTCGTCGGCGTAGCCTACTCCAAGCAAGGGGCCGCACTGCTCCGGGATCCTGCAAGCCTCTGTCTTCACCCGAAGTCGTCGCCTAGCCTACTCCAAGTGCGGGGCCGCACTACTCCGGGATCCTGCAAGCCTTTGCCTTCATCTGGAGTCGTCGCCTGCGCCTCCACCTACTAGTGCCCGTGCTATCTTTAGCCACTGTGCGTGCTTGCTCCAGGCGCTGCGAGACTCCAAGCTCAGCGTGTGCCTACTCCTAATCCAAGCGCAGCGTGTGCCACTTTGACCTTCAGACTCCGCTTCAATATTAATCTATCTTTATTTTCTATTTAATTGTAATTCACGTCACCCATCACCATCATCATACTTCATTTTTTTATATAAAATTGTAAATATCTTTTTTAAATTTTAAATATATTAATTTTCTTGTTTTATTTTTGTTGTTTCGTTGTGGTTAGGTTCTTCTTTTTTTTTATTGTCGCTTTACGACAAAGCTACATTTATTTACGTTAGTTTATGTGCTTATCCAACTATTACAAATAATTTATGTAATTTACGTAACTAGAGTTGACCGTGAGTCAACCAAAAATGAATTATGGCCTGAGAGTTAACCGGGAGTTAGCCGAATGGTACATTGCTTAGCATATAATTGACCGTGAGTCAATCAGCTAGCAAAAACTACGTTCGAATCCTATTATTTAATTAAAAAGTTAAAATATGAAAATTTAACGCTGGTGGTGGTGTTAAATAGTATTTGTTTGTATTTTTTTTATAGGATATATATTATACCCACTGGTGGGTATACTTTATGGATATATAGTATACCCACTTTCTTACAATAAAAATGTTTGTCCCAGAAATCGGAACCAATGTTACCGAGAACAATGAAAATACCTTAAATACCGTTCAGTTGGATTATAACCACGTTGATGAAAATCTTCCAGATTCAGCTCAAAGTGAGACCACAGGAAAGGCGCCGATATTGGGACAGCCGTTGCCTTCTTTAGACCCAGAATTTTTAATAGCCTTAGGAGAGCTAGTTCCTGAACAGGTAACATATGGGGAAGATATCCATCCAGATTTGGCCCAGAGATGGGCACTAATCCTCCAAAGAGGTCTAACAGAAAAGGACCAAAAGGACAAAATAATCAAGGACTATGCCACCCCACAAAACTGCAAGCTGTTTAGTGCGCCTATTTGAAATCCTGAAATAGCGGCTGCTGTTTCCGAATTTGCACGATCAGGGAATAAAAAAAATTGAAAATTTGCAACAACAAATAGGGGTAGGCCTTACCGCCATAAATAAAGCTATTACTATTTTGCTTACGAGCGATAACAAGCATATAATAAGCAACAGGCTATAAAATGTTTGTCAGATGCATGTAGGATTTTATCCGATCTACACACTTCAGAAACTCAAACTCGAATCAAGTCTTTAACACAGGGATTGGAGAAGACTTTTGCGAATGTAATTCAAGATAGTGAAAACGATGAGATGCTTTTTGGTAGTAACTTAAAAAAAAAACAGAGCATCTAAAGCTATCGAGAAACAAGGTTCTCAAATTAAAAAACCGGACACAAAGGCTCCAGGTCCATCATCTTTTCGCTCGACAAGGCCGCAGGAAAACTGGAGAGGCCCTTCTCGCTCAATGCACAAAGGGGGACGAGGAGGGTCCAGGAAGAACACCCCAATGAATGCTTGGCTTCAATTCAACAAGAACTTGGAACAGACCATCACGTGCAGGCCCTCGGACATAAAGGTACATGCCGGTAGATTAAAATATTTTTACAATTGTTGGTGTAATATAACTAATAATAGAATAGTTTTAAATTTGATTCATGATGGTTTCCCCATCCCGTTTTGTAAAAAAGTAAAAAATATTACGGACACTCGCCATGAGTGGTTACCGACCGAAAAAACACAATTTTTTAAAGCTATCGAAAAATTAATTGATCTAGAGTCCATATCCGTTTGTAAATCATCCCAAAATCAATATATATCTAATATAATTCTAGCACCTAAGCCTAATGGTGACTATCGTTTGATTTAAAATTTTAAATCATTAAATAAATTCGTAGAAAAGTTACATTTTAAAATGGAAGATTACAGAACTGTTATCCTGCTCATATCGGAATGGTGTTACATGGCCACCGTAGATTTAAAAGAATCTTACTTACTAGTTCCAATTAAATCGAATCATAGATAATTCTTAAGATTCCAATTTAAGAAAGATAATTCTCAATTAGTCACATATGAATTTAATGTGATGCCTTATGGCCCCTCGGCAGCCCCGAGAACTTTTACAAAAATAATGAAGGTAGTTGTAGGCTATTTGAGAAATCGGGGCTTTAAATCGGTGGTATATTTCGACGATATTTTACGTTTAGGATCAAGTTTTAAAGAATGTCAAAAAAAATGTTACGGAAACTCTTAAACTTTTAAAATGTCTAGATTTTATTATTAATTATGAGAAAAGTAATTTAAATCCTGCAAATGAGTGCAAATATTTAGGTTTAATTTTATCTCTATATAGTATATATGTCCATTAGTTTACCGATTGAAAAGCAGAATTATATTTTGCAACTTGTCCAGAAGTACTTGTTACTGCCTCAATGTACCATTAAATTTGCACATTTAATAGGAGTCCTAACAGCAGCATGTCCAGCTGTTAGTTATAGTTGTAAGTATACAAAAATGTTACAAAGGGAGAAACATTTAGCTTTGCTTAAATTTCATAATAATTATAACGCCAAATTCACTCCTTCTACCGATATATTACCAGATCTACTTTGGTGGTCTAAGTATATTTACATTTATAAAAATAAAATAGAGAGACCAACATTTCTTTTAGAAATATTTTTTGATGCATCAAAACAGGGCTAGGGTGCCTTCTGTAATAATGTACGCACTGGGGGTAAATGGAAAACGGAAGAACTTGAGTTTCATATTAATTATTTAGAATTCAAAGCAGCGTTCCTTGGTTTAAAAATATTTGCTCGCGATGAATGTAACTGTGCAATATTATTGCGATGTGACAATACTACCGCAATAAGTTACATAAATCGAATGGGAGGAATAAAATATCCCCACTTAAACAAAATCACACGAGATGTTTGGCAATGGTGTGAGCAGCGAAGAATATGGCTGTATACATCATATATAAACTCAAAGGATAATAAAGAAGCTGATCAAGAATCTCGCAATAAAAATGCAGACACGGAATTAGAAATATCTAAGACAACATTTCAGAATATTACCGACATTTTAGGAAAACCAGACGAAGATCTCTTCGCTTCTCGCGCCAATGCCAAATGTAAAATGTATGTGTCGTGGAAACCAGATCCCGATTCTTTTACAGTAGTTGCTTTCACTATAAGTTGGACACCATACTTCTTTTATGCTTTCCCACCATTTACATTAATTTTGAAGTGCCTTTGAAAGATCAAGACGCCGACGAAGAAGACGACGAAGATCAAAGCCTCTCAAACTTTTCTTGCAGGAAAAGTAAACAGTTCCAACTTTCCCTGGGAGTCACGAGGCTATCTGGGACGCATTCCTAAGAAAAGGAACTCCTGAAGCAGCCTTAGACATAATGTTGTCTTCATTGGCGCAAAACACCTTACAACAGTATGGTTGCACTTATAAATTGTGGTGGAAATATTGCAATGACTTAAATTTTAAATCCTTACAATACTTGTGCGGAATCAATAGTTCTATCATTTCTTACATATCTTTTTATCAGGGTGCTACATATGGCTCACTCAATAGCCACAGGTCTGCTTTAGCTTTATTAATTAAATATTGACGTTAGTAATAATAACTTATTAAAAAGATTTTTTAAGGGAGTATACAAATTAAGACCATCGTTTCCGAAATATATTAGTACATGGGATCCGCAGGTAGTACTTAATTACATAGCACAATGGAAACCTCATGACCAGGTGTCTATTGAAAAATAAATAAAAAAACTACTATTCTCTTGGCTTTATGTACGGCCCATAGGGCGCAAACATTGTCCTTGATAAAAATTAAGAATATTAAAATAAGTCTCAGTGATATTAAAATTGCCATTTACAATTTAGTAAAAACTTCTGCTGCGGGGCACGAACAACCATTGCTGGTGCTTCCCTATTTTAAGGAAAATGTAGACATATGCCCAGCAACTGCTATCAAAGACTACATTTCCCGAACGGAACAGTTGAGAACTAGTAAGTTAGATAATTTATTACTAACGTTAAAACGTCCATACCGAGCGGCTACGAGTCAGACAATCGCGCGATGGGTTAAACAAGTCCTGGCGGAAAGCGGAGTGGATGTGGCGACGTTCAGCGCTCACAGTACGAGACACGCTGCCACATCCGCGGCTAGAAGCGCAGAAGTCTCACTCGATGTAATCCGAAGAACCGCGGGTTGGACATCAACGTCTATTTGCTAGGTTTTACAATCGACAAATAGTAGACAATAAGGAATTCGTAATAGCTGTGTGTATTAAAGATTAATTTCACAATGTAAAATTATCATATTATAAATTTTCTGAGTAGCTGTAAACTAATCACGTTTTTTCGTTATTAATTCTAAATTGGTTGATAACATTTGGTCTTATTTAACCTTTAATATAGAATATGTTTCGGCAAAACTAATCTCTAAACATCTACCTGTTAAAATTATATATGTATATAAAATACATATATATAACATCTATTTCTTCGAATAATGTGACGAAATAATAATACATGATCAAACGAACTTCTAAGTGAAGTTCGATCAGTATTATATGAGTCACTTTATTCGAAGATATAGATAAAGTTCCCACCCGTCCCAGCCCGAGAGGGTTTTGCCGAATCAAGAATATATTTACTGACATCTCTGAAAAATGAAGCAAGATGACGGGAACAAAGTAGGGCAGGGATAGGAAGTAATCGACAGTTAAAATCGATTTTCTAATCGATATTTAAGAATCTGAAAAAGCGTGCGAGTTATTGCCCTAACAATGAAAGGACTACCTGTTAAACTTATATATGTATATAAAATACATATATATAACATCTATATCTTCGAATAAAGTGACTCATATAATACTGATCGAACTTCACTTAGAAGTTCGTTTGATCATGTATTATTCTTGCTCTTAACTCAGAGAAAATATGAGCGGACCCCTCAGTCCAGTAATGAGGCTTTGGCTGTTACTTTTCCACTTACAGCTATTTAAGGCAAAATGTGAGTTGACTTACATTACTCAGTGTAAGACTAACGTGTTTGCCTTTTAGTACCTTTTCAATTTATTTTTTCAACACTGGGTGTTTGTTAAATCTTTGTCAATTGTCGTTGAAATTATCTTGCCTTTTTTTTACTTTTTTCTAAGTATAAATTATTCAGAATTTTAATTACAATCTATCGATACGAAAGTATGAAGCTTTGAGAAAGATTTCGAACAAACTTAAGGCAGCTAAATTACTTCCGTTCTAATTAAAACGTGATAGAAGAGAGCGCATGCTGTAAACGATCTACTATTTTTAAAAAAAATTAATACAATATTGTCGTCTATTGGATCTGTCTTTGTGTTTATCTCACTACACAAGAAAGAGGATAACGTTCTTCAAGTAAATTTACGAATGGTATTTTGTTAAGGTGTTTTTTTTTCATAATTGCAATGTGGCTATACGTAGTAACAGCAGGATATATTAGCGTAAAATATGTCGATTGCCAAGTTTCGACAGCGCTTTTTAGTCAGTAATAAATGTAGTAGCAATAAAGCATTCCATTTTAGTTCTCATGGAAGTTTCAGTTGGCTAGAGCATCCTCTTATATTGACGCTTCTGTAGGCTCAACAAGGCGATGGATTTTCGTGTATTAGATCTGTCTTTACGCTAGGTGTATTATAGACTATCCAACGCACGGGTTCCCACCTTGTCGTGGCGGGAGAACTTAGTAGCTGAAGCTTGGTTACCCGCGCTGAACAAAGATGACTCCCGTGGCTGATCCGAGGTGAAGGGCTAGCCCGATGTGGCCACTCGGAGTTCGCTAGGCGAGCCTACATCGGATGTGTTGGTGGTCTGCGGGGAGATGTGTGTACTTTCCCCCTGCCGCTACAGTCGAGGTGGAGTCGCGGAGGAAGAGGAGTGTTGGTATGGCGATGTGCCACTCGCCCTACCCTCCGCAGGTGAATCTTGGTTGGTGGCGGGGTCATAGACTAGATCTGCCGCTGGGGCACGAAGGTTAGTGCTTCTGAGTGCTTATTTTTCCTGGCCCCATGGCCTTCACGCATCAGACGTGGGGGCATCCGTTACGCTGGTGAGATTGGAGACTGCGAAAGATGGTCGCCATGTGTTCTAGTGCGCCTTACCTGAGAAGGCCGGCCGGCGCTGGTGGGGCCGCAGATATATGCGAAAATAAAAAGTGTACCATACACTTAATTTTATTTATTAACCTTTTACTGTGAACATGGAGTCTTACATACCTTTCGAACTTTTTGATTTCTTAGAATATCCATATTAACCATCACCGTGGGTAGGCGTTTCAGTAGCTTCTAGTTTAGTCACCAAATGCTCGATGAAGAAGTAGGTCGTATCGTCTAGTTTCATAAACGCAAGTTACACCAATTTAAAGTTTAGAAGGGGGCTGTAAGACCCCATGTCCATATTTCCTTAAGGAACAATATGATACCACCTTTATTTTTTTTATATTTTTGTTGCTTAAAATGGTCGAAAATAGTCGACCAAGTTTTTCCGGGTAAAATTAGAACAAAAAAAGTGTAGTACAAAGATCGACAAAAGTATTGCGCTTAGATGATCCGCCTTCTGGTGATCAAGGTTAGCATATTATATGATCAACAACAAAATAAGGAAATAGATCGAGGTATCTTTATAAAGAAATTATCTCATTCTCTAGTAGTTCTGTATATGCACAGACGTTATATCTCGACCAAAGCATTACCAATAGAATTGATAATCACCATAAAGCGCGTTTTTGGTAGTGACGCGCCCCCAAATGATAGCCAAGCTGAAGAAGAAGAGCAAGGGAAGAGAAAACCTATGCCCACCAAGACTCCACAGTAAGACTGCCTACAAATCTGTAGCACGCAAAAATCCTATATGTCTACAGTTATCAAACCACCTGTATGGCTATAATTATAGGGTAATTGATCCTCTGTCAGTTTTTATTTTAGTTTTAGTTTGCAATTCGGAATGAACATTGTTGTTTTTTAATTGAAAATGTATTATATTTTAAGAAAAAAGAAAAATAAATAATTAGTTAAAAGAACTTTAAGTGATCTCAGTGTCAATTAAGACCGAAAAGTGCCTTTTCTTGATTTTTTGTGATTATTTGTTATTTGTAATAAATGTTTCTCATATATATTCAAAATCATATTAACTACAATTCAAGCATCCACTTTAAATTATAATTCATTTTTTTAATTACAGAATTAATATCAAATGACTCTAAACGATGTAGGAATCTCAGACCCCATGTCCATCCTAGTATTACAACAAATAAAAGTCCATAGTTAAAGTTAATAGACACGATACATAATATTGTTCGTAGGCAGGTATGTTGACCCTTGAACACAATCGCGATCGCTTAGAAAGATATTTAAAAAAAATCTTGTGACGTGCTTATTTTTCCTCATTAAGAAAGTGGAAATAATTCCACTTTTGACTTTTGATGAGCCGCAATTACAAAGATAATCATAGTAAAGGAACATCAACCAAACAATAGTTCTTAACAATATTATTTCATCACAAAGAGGTTATTATTGCGAGCAGTATATTTCCTCTCAACATACATTTTAATAAAATACGTTAATGCTATGTACTTTACTACCAAACATAGGCGTTATAATCCGATTGTGCCAAAAATATTTATATTATAGTATACGTAGTAAACATCCTAGCCTTAAGTGCCCTTGTGAATAAAGAGTCACTTGAATATGAAATGAGCTTTATTTAATACGACACGAGACTTTAGGAAAAACTTTACTTACCATAGATTTGATGTCACTTTTACTATCATGTTTTAAGTCCACAGCTACATATTAACCTTAACAAAAATATCTCTTGTTAGATCTACTCATAGATAGGCTGCTTGAACGTAGAAATAAAACCCTTTCACTGGTAATCCCGCTCCTTATGATCAGTATCATAATTTATTACAGTCTATCAAAAGTCCACTGTTAAGCGTAGGCTTTCCTCATAGGTTTCCTCATATGAGAGAGTAAGTCCATTGCCAGATCGGAGGACTTACATTTGTTAACTGATGTAACAAAAATATAAAATAATTATTCTTTATATTTCAGGTATAATGGTCCATGTTGTATAATAAAGGTGAGTGCTATTAACATCAACTTTTACTTTAATTTAATTACAAAACAATTTTCAGATGTCTACATTACTTCAAAGACAAATCTTTTTGAGTAAATATTTTGTAAATTTTTATGACTCGTTCAATCTTAAAGGTTTTGAGGGGTAATAATGGTTTTTAAACAAGTAAAAACGACAAAGAAAACACAGTCCACCGCGTGGTAAGTGATTTTTTTTTTTTTTTTTATAGGATAGGTTGACACATGAGCACACAGTCCACCTGATGGTAAGTGGTTGCTGTGGCCCATAGACATCTACTTCTATCCTCGATTACGAATCAAAATGCAGGTGCGTTGTCACCCGTGAGGGCTAAGGTGGAATACCTCGTTTCCAGTAAAAAGGGTCTCCGGGTCTCTATACACACCATACGAAACACAGCAGCATTAAGCTACTATTTTACGCTGGTATTCTGTGAGAGCGAGGTCCTTCCCCGTTTGAGCTGACCTATTTGTGCTGCAACTATACAACTAATATAACTACAGCACTGAATAGTGTCGCATGTTTTTTTTTTATACGAGAGGGGGCAAACGAGCATGTGGCTCACCTGATGGTAAGTGACTACCGCCGCCCATGGACAACCGCAACACCAGGGAGGGAATTACAGATGCGTTGCCGGCCTTTTAAAAAGGAGTACGCTCTTTTCTTCAAGGTCCCTAAGTCGTATTGGTCCGGAAAAATAGCTGATGGTAATCGATTCCACAAGGAAGTCGTGTGAGGAAGAAAACATCTTCTAAATCGCACAGTGATGGACCGCCAATCATCCATATGGTGTGGATGGTATCGAGTGTTTTGCCGCGATGTGCGATCGTGAAATTTGGTGGCTGGGATTAATCCGAACAATTCCTCAGAGCACTCCCCGTGGTAAATACGAAAGAAAATGCAAAGGGCATGCAACATCTCTTCGCAGTGCCAATGAATCGAGCCGATCGGAAATGGCTCGGTCATTGACGATTCGAGCCGCTCTGCTCTGTCAAGTGGAAGGAGCTGGAACTGAGTACCCCTGCCCAGAGATGGGAACAGTATTCCATGTGAGGCCGAACCTGCGCCTTGTAAAGTTGCAGGCGGTGTGCCGGCATGAAATACTGTCCAGCTTTATAGAGGCCAATTTGGCCTTCTCTTCCAAGTGATCACGAAACTGCACGTCACTCGATATGTCGACTCCGAGGATACCAATACTGGCTGCGGCAAGAAGGGGAGTGCCTTGAAACTGAGGAGGTACGACAAAGGGGTTCTTTTTAGCGGTAAACGCGCAAACTTTTGTCTTCTGAGAATTAAACTGGACTCGATTTAGTCGCCCCCAGTCCGAGACTTTGTCCAGTAAAGACTCGACTTCAGACACAAGTTTGTTCCGGTACTCGGCGACGTTTTCCTGAGAAATAATGGCACGGCCGGTGTATAGAGCATCATCAGTGCTGTCATCCGCATAGCAATGAATGCTACCAGTTAGCAACATATCATTGATATGCAGAAGAAACAGCGTTGGTGATAGCACACAGCCTTGTGGAACACCAGCGTTAATAGGCTTGTAGTCAGAACATGCACCATCTACAACGACCTTGATGCTCCGATCTGCAAGGAAGCTGGTGATCCAATTGCACAATTTCTCGGGAAGCCCTATGGGAAGGGAGCTTCGAAAAAAGCTTTTTGTGCCAAACCCGATCGAAGGCCTTCGCAATGTCCAGACTAACGGCCAACGCCTCCCCTTTGGACTCTACTGCCTTCGCCCATCTATGAGTCAGGTAGACCAAAAGATCACCAGCTGATCGAACCCGACAAAAACCGTATTTGCGGTCACTAATCAGCTGGTGATCCTCAAGGTACCGGATGAGCTGGCAGTTAATAATGGATTCCATTATTTTGGAGAACAAGGAGGTGATCGCGATAGGTCTATAGTTGGACGGGTCTGAGCGGTCGCCTTTTTTAGGGATCGGGTGGATAAAAGCTGTCTTCCATGAATTCGGGACTACGCCTTGGGAGTAGGAGTACCGGAAAAGACGCGTTAGGACCGGTGCCAACTCCGGAGCATAAGTCCTCAGCACAATTGGGGGGATTCCGTCAGGCCCACTCGCCTTCTGTATATCTAGGAAGAGAAGTGCTTTACGAATCGAGCGCTGTGAGAACACCACATCCGGTATAGAGCACTCACACCGCGGGATGATCGGCGGTGTTTCCCCCCCCTGTCAACAAGAGTCGAGTTAGACGCAAAAAGGGAGCCTAAAAGGTCGGCTTTGTCTTTTGCGTCTTGGGCCAGTGACTCGTCCTCCCTGTGCAGAGATGGTAGTGATGGCTTACAGAAATTCCCTTGGACAGCCTTGGCGAGAGACCAGAATGCACGGGTTCCCGAAGGAAGGCGAACTAGTTTCTCGCCAATTCTGCCTATGTGCTCTGACTTAGCCTTGGCAATAACACTTTTGAAGGACCTGGAGGCGAGGTTATACTTCTTTTTAATTATGCTGGTGTTTACACCCCGAGTCGCCGAAGCCGCAGGCCAGGCTTTATAACACTCCTGATTACTGCGTAATGCAGTCTTACAGGAGCGACCAAACCAAGGCTGAGATCTGCCTCCGATGGGTACCACAGATGATGAAATAAACAGTTCCATTCCCTGTAACACCACATCAGTGACAGAGTCAGCAACAGCGCTGGGATCATCCGGCGAGAAGCAAACCCGCCGCCATGGGTAGGATGAAAAGAAAGACCGCATTCCGTCCCAATTCGCCGACCTGTAAACCCAATCCGCCAAACACGGCGGCAACCTGCAGAACGCAACCGCGAAGGGAGCGTGAGTGGCACCATACTCCGGATCAGACAGTGGTCCGAAGAGCCGAGAATCGACGGAAACCTGATATCCGTCCGGATGAGAGATCAGCAGAAGGTCCAACAGGAAAGGTGTATAATCCTCCAAATCTGGAATCCGCGTAGGCGAAGTAACCAGTTGTGTCAGACCATATGCCAAGGCAAAGTCATAAACAGATCTCCCCGCATGATCGGTTAAACGTGAACATGCATCCATGAACACCATCGGCATGGTGGGCGTTAAAATCGCCAAGGATCACGATCTCTGCGGATGGGACCTGTTGTAGCAAGAAGTCTGTAGCCATTTGGACGTGGTCGATGAGTCGGTCTGTTTCAGCATTACCGCTATGGGACCTATAGAGGCACCGGTAGACGCACGGATGGTCGTCGCTGTCTACGCGTAGCCAAAGGATGGACAGGTCTGAACCTTCAAGACTGCCGAGGCGTTGCAAACATTTGTCCTCTCTCACATACACGCAAACTCCAGCCCGAGGCACAAAGGAGTGCTCCAATTTGTACCCCGGGTAGGAGAGATCCAAAAAATCAGCCGGAGAGGAAACCTACGTCTCGGTCAGGAAGAGCAAGGCCGGCTTCGCCGTCTCGAGATGGTAGTGGAGTGCGTTTAGGTTAGAGTGAAGTCCTCTGATGTTGCAGAAATTCACGGATTGCGTGGCAGGTGTCGCCTTGGTGTTGTTGCTCAGTTTTCCCCGAGCGGTTATGTTTTTGAGCGGAATTTTAGCCCCCCCCCCCGCCCCCCCAGAATCCGCGGAGCAGCCTGAGCACCTATGCTCAGGATTGGAATAACATTGTCGTGGATGCTCAGCGAGGGATTCTCTAGGGGTACTTGTACCCTCCTGGGGTAGTCTATCGTGTAATTCCGCTACCATGTTGATGGGGGGGGGGGATTGCGCCCCCGGCCACCTGCACTCACCAGACCACACGCAGAAGCAGAGCTTCTACTTCACGCCGGTATTCTGTGAGGTCGTGGTACTAACCCGGCCCGAGCTGGACCATACGTGCAACAGCAAAAACTGCTGCGTGGCTCTACCACCGTTATACATGCACACACTTATATTTATCATGGAATAATGTTTCGGGTACGTTTTTCTCCTAAAAACTGAAACGGAATACCTTGTTACCGGTTCTTTACACTCACTACTCAATACACAGCACCAGTGTGCTACTCTTATATTTTTTTATATTTATATTCTGTAGGGTCAAACCTAATAATTTCCACTTCCTATTCCGCGATAGGAACAATTTGCTAATGCTGCGATTTGAATACTATACATAAAATATGATTATTACATTTTATTTCTTTCTTTCACCTTAACTTTTGTTACTTGTTAGAGCATGCTACGGTCTTATTATGGTCGTATTGACCGGTGAGTCGCTCACGCTCTCACATAATACCAACGTAAAATAGCAGCTTAATGTTGCTTTGTTAATGCTGCTTTATGCTCGTTTGTCACCCTATTCTATAAAAAAAACTCTATTAGAAAATCACTGAACTCGATACAGTTCTATTTTACATTTTAGCTTTCTTAACCTAATTAATAGTGGTAGGTGTGAAAATACAACTGAGGTATTTCTATTCCGACTACTTCTGCCAACATATTATGTTATTGAAACAGACGAAAACAATAGAGTTTCTCTTATTTCCGTCTGTTTCAATAATTTGTTTGTGTTATTATATATTTTTTTCAAATTCAAATATCAATTTTTATAATTAAAAGCATATAGTAAAAACAGTCCTTAAAAATAATTAATTTCACATGGTTACCTTTTACGAGACCCACGAGAAGAATAAAATTATTCTATTCTAAATAAGGCGTCGATAGGTGTATTTTGAAAATGTTAAAAAATTAATAAAATTTATTTTTATTTTATAAAGTAGATAGCTATAGATGCCTCTTGCTAGACTTAACAAGAAAATATGGAGCGCAAAGTCTGTAAACTGCAAAAAAAGAAAACGATAGAATAAGCTGAAGTGAAATTAGAATGTACTGGATGTTATGAGATTGAAACGGAATTTGTCTTTTTGTTTTTCAAGTCAGGGAATAAACAAAGTTATAAAGATGTTCGCAATTTACACCTACTTGTGCAAATATATGATAATATTATGATAATTTTAGATGTATAGAAAATGAATACCGAATGTAGGTACTCGTTTCTCATGTATTGTAGTGTCCTGAGTAACGGGCGAC
>JAVANC010000029.1:16782549-16829696 GCA_033319125.1 Parnassius glacialis
CATACCATCATTCGACGTCTTGGCGTGTTTTGTGCGAAACCAAATTCAAATATTACAACGCTCATATAATGCAAAACAATAAGCTAAAAAATGCATCTAGCGTCGAAAAGATGCTCCTTCAAGGCCAACAAAATTGCTAACATATGTTAACACCGCACCTGCATTTTCATACAACGCCTGTTGTTTATGTAAAACTCAACCTGGTAATTTATATAACTGTGCAATTTTTCGTTAGCGCTCACAGAGCAAACGCTATAAAATAGTAAAGGCTAATAATTTATGCTTAAATTGGTTAAGTAACAAACATCTTGTGTCTAATTATAATTCTGATTCAGTGTGTCATACGTGTCGTAGTAGACGTTACACTACGCTACATTTTGAAAATAAACCCGCATCCAGGTCGAGCAAACCTGTGAGTAACTCTTCGCCCACTGTGACCGACACGGACGCTCCGCCCCATATAAAGTCGAACCGCACCCACAAGAGCCAAACAGGTGCATTTGGCACCTAGTATTTGGGGTCGCCTCACGTGCGCCTTAACGACATTGCTTTGTGCTCAACTTTGTAAACAACCAATGTAGCTAAATTTGTCAGCAGTGTTATGGCTGGGTGTTACAGCTGGGCCTTTAAGTCACATTAAAAATATTAGTATTACTTCTGGTATATTTCCTAATAGCCTGAAAACTGTTGTAATAAAACCGCTTCATAAAAAAAAATAACAAAGAACATAATATTTCCAAATATAGGACAGTAGCATTGATCCCAATTTTTTCTAAGGTGTTTGAAAATATAAAAAAAAAATAAACTTTCACATATAAGTAAATTTTATTATATTATTTCTTTTTTAAAATGCGACGCAGCACACATAATTTCAAACCTAGAAGTTTCCTCCGCAAACTACGCTGATGCCTGGAAGTTTATACGTGGTAGAGCCATGCTGCAGCTATTTTAGTAGTATAGTTGTAGCACGAATGGGTCGGTTCGACCGAGGAAGTACCACGCTCTCACAGAATACCAGCGTTAAATAGCAGCTTAACACTGCTGTGTTTCGTATGGTGAGTGTAGAGTACCGGAGACCCTTTTTACTGGAATTCCATCTTAGTCCTCACTGGTTACAACGCGTCTGCATTTTGATTCGCAAACGAGGATAGATGTAGATGTCTATGGGCCACAGCAGCCACTTACCATCAGGTGGACTGTGTGCTCGATTGTCACCCATTCCTATATAAAAAAAGTTGCTGTTCAGCCGTTATAACCATAACCGCATTTTAATAAACCATCACCTCAACTCATTGTTTAGTATTACGCCACTTACACGTGAATCGAAAAAGTCTGCAATTTTTAGACTATCATGTAAGAAAAAATTTATGCGCTCTAGTCAGCCTTGGTCAACCAACAGATAAGTGGGATGTGCTTGTTGTTTTTATGTTATCAGCGAAATTGGATAGTGTTACATTAATAAAATGGGAAGAACACCGAAATAATATAGATGTTGATGTGTCATCTCTAAATTAATTTCAGAAGTCATTAATAGATCGTGCAGACGTTCTTGAGGCTTTGAGTCGTAACAATAATGAACTTGACAGTAATCCAGCAAAAAAATTACGTTAGTTTCAAAAAACTATCAGGTACATAATAGTCAAAATAGAGGGCATAACAATTAATTCACGAAATCATTCAAGAAGTTGTTAAATTAAGGACGTCATTTTTGTGCGTTATTTGTAATGAAAACCCACAGAATTTATGACTATCCTTTATTTGAATCTAAAGGAATCGATGAGAAATTAGAAGAAGTAAAAAGATATAAATAATGTATGAATTGTTTGCGGCAAGGGCACCCTGAGAACGAGTGTCGCATGGAGCTATGCCGTGCGTGCAAAAAACGGCACAGTAGCATGTTACATATTCCAGAATCAGTCAATAATAAACCTAGCAAGCTAACAGCTTAGCAAAGTGGCGAAGCAATCAGCTTTGTAGCGGTTTCTAACGGTTGCCGTTGAGCAATCAGTTTCAAAATAGGAGGTTCAGATGCCTGGGTGATCAGTAATCGATTGCTGAAAACAGAATTTGAAAATTCGAAACCGTTCTTGAGAAAATCGTGGGACAGACGGACAGACGGACAGACGGACATACATCGTTAAATCAGTAAGTGTCTTCGCAAGCTTCGCCACTTAATAAGTGGTAGACAAAAATACAATTTTGTTCAATTAAAAACATTTACTAAACCCTCTTCTGTCACCCTGTATTTTTTCTTTTCAGATTAAATGAACAGTTATTGTGATTTTTTAACTTAAATATCCAAGAATTTAGGCATTTCAATAACAGTCTTAATACGTCATCATATAATATTAAAATAAGCAAGCAAAGTTCAATGACAAAAAATTCATTCAACATATGGATAATTATTAAGTGGCGAAGCTTGCGAAGACATTGATTTCACGATGTCTGTCCGTCTGTCCGTCTGTCCCACGATTTTCTCAAGAACGGTTTCGAATTTTCAAATTCTGTTTTCAGCAATCGATTACTGAGCACCCAGGCAACTGAACCTCCTATTTTGAAACTGATTGCTCAACGGTAACCGTTAGAAACCGCTACAAAGCTGATTGCTTCGCCACTTTGCTATGCTGTTAGCTTGCTAGGTTTATTCATTACAAAATGTTAGTAATAATTTAACAAAGTTTCGGGACTTAGAAGAAATTCCTTTAAAGACAGTTTGGAGTGAGAAGGACAAAATTTGCGAAAATCGTTTCTTAACAAATATGAGGCATGACGAGTTAGGTAGAATTTGCGTTAAATTGCCTATAATAATTGATTCACTGAACTACTTAGGGTATATTTACGATCTAGTTAAAAGACCGGTTAATATAAAAGTTTCAGCGAATGCAAAAAATATTTAAATAAATTATAATTTCATAAATAAATGAAAAAATTAAAAAAAAACTCATTCGTTAATATTAACCCTTTCGCTGTCCCGTGCACTACATATAGGTCATTGCTATTGTGTCTGAAAACTTTGAGGAAATATGTACATTCTTTGCGCAAATCGAGGCGATACTTAATAGTCGTCCTTTGTGTCCCTTATCATCCTCTTCTAATAACCTTCTATCCAGGTATATATTCATAGGCTATATATTCATATATATATATATATATATATATATATATATATATATATATATATATATATATATATATATATATATATATATATATATTACATCTCCAGGGCACTTAATTATAGGAAGACCTCTAACTGCATTGTCAGCTTCTAATTAAATCAACATCAAGGAAACAAGCTTACAACGTTATGCTCATCTTGAAAAACTCCGTCAAAATTTCTGGCAAAGATAGCAAAAGGAATACATATTTGAACTTCAACAGAGATCCAAGTGGACGACTAACACACAAATATTGAAGGTTAAAGACTTGGTGTTGCTTCAAGAGGATCACGTCCCACTACTTTGTTGGCACCTAGGTCGAGTGATGCGCCTGTTCCCTGGACCAGATGGTGTATCGAGGGTTGCGGATCTTAGAATAACAAAAGGATGTGTGTGACAACCCCTAGTCAAACTGTGTCCTTTTACTTCATACGAGGAAAGCATTGATTGAAAGTGTTCTTTCAACGGCCGGGAGGATATCGAAGCGACATAACTTGGTAGCCCATGAGAGGGACAAATAGAAATTAGAAAATTTCAAGGAATATTCAAAATTACATCGGAAACGTTGTTGGCTAAAGACGTTGGATCGTGATGGTGTATAAAAGGTTGCGGGACATCAGAACAACAAAAGGATGTGTGCGACAACCCTTAGTCAAACTTTGTCCTCTTTACTTCATACGACGAAAGCATTGGTAGAAAGTGTTCTTTCAACGGGCGGGAGGATATCGAAGCACCTGTTAAGATAAAATAGTGAAAGATTGTGGGCACTTTCAAGTAAAATTCATAGGACAATACTAGACACTACAATTAACACTCTCTAGTAACGTAGTCTACTAGCAGTAGCAGTCTTATCAATATAAAATATTAAAGTTTTTAGTTTAATTAATCTATTATTTGCCAATTAATATTAACTAAAGACATTAATCTTGAGCTAAATTTTATACTATTCGTAAATACATACTTATCTTATTAATTAACAATATAAACGTAAAAGTCTGGATATTTAGACGTTTTCAGATATTTGTTACTCAATCATGATAGATTGACTGAACCCATATGGGTGAAATTTCGCATAAAGATAGAATATAGTCTGAAACAAACAAAGGCTACTTTTATCATGGAAATAATATTATAAATGTGTAAGTCTGGATGTTTAGGTGTTTTTTACTCAATTGCGTCAGATCGGCTAAACGGATATGGAGGAAACTAGATACAGAGATAAAATGTAGTCCAGAATAACACATAAGCTACTTTTTATTCCGGAAATAATATTATAAATGTAAAAGTTTTGGTATGGATATGGATGAATTATTTTATCCCGGAAAAAGTACGGTTCCCGTGGGATAGAAAAATACATATGTAAAAGGCCTCAAACAATACAGCCAAACGTATTCATGCGCATTAATTTTTGTACATAGTACAGTAGTACAGTAGCAATAATTCCTACAAATGTTGAAGTTGATAACAACAAAAATGCATTCTCATTCCGAAAGGCAAAAATGATATGCTTTATTACCATTTAAATGGATCTCCGGTTCTCGTCATTTTTCATACAATACATAATATTAGCATTATGTTGCTATTTCGCACTGGCTTTCAAAAGATTACAAATTACATACAGATTACAAATTGAACACCAGCGTTACATTAGTAGCACTGTGCAGCACGTTTAAAATCGTTTGATGGTTTTTTTTTTATAGAAGAGTTGGTAAAAGAGCCTACGGCCCATCTGATGGTAACTGTCGACCGCTGTTCACTAACAACTGCAACACCAACGGATTGCAGGCGTGTTGTCGGCCTTTTAAAAATAAGTAAGCTCTTTTCTTGAAAGTCTCTAAGATGTATCGGTCCGGAAAAATCGCCGGTGGTAGAATACCAAGAAATCAGTAATGGAAATGTCTATAAAAATATGGTGCTATAGTAGGGAACAGGAATATTTTTTATCTTTTGAAGGTTCCGTACCTCAAAAGAAAAATCAGAACCCATGTAGGATTACCTTCGTGTCTGTCTGTCCGTGTATATGTCCGTGTGTATGTGACCCTTTTTCTTAGGAACGGGTAGAGATATCTAGTTTAAATTAATATCAAAAAATAAGGTTTATAATCCCTTGGAGTTGTAAAATACTCAAGCTTCTAAGTAAAATCAATTAAAAGACATGATCGTTTATGTCACGCTTTGATTCTCGCAAACATACTCATCAAAATCTATACGGTAATTCCCCTGACCTAGAATCATGAAATTTTTATGGCATTTCCCATAGACGTTATACGTTATACGTGGTAGAGCCATGCTGCATCTGTATTATAATTGCAGCACGAATGAGTCGGCTCGACCGGGGAACAGCCACCCTTTCACGAAATACCAGAGTAAAATAGCAGCTTAATGCCGCCGTGTTTCGTATATTGAGTGTAAATAACTGGAGACACTTCACTGGAAACAAGGCATTCCATCTTAGTTCTTAGAGGTGACAACGCATCAGCATTTTGATTCTTAATTGAAGTCTATGTGCCCCAGCATCCACTTACCATCAGATGGACTGTGCGCATGTTTGTTACCTTTTTTCCATAAAAAATGGTATTTTTGAATATTTTTGAAATGAGTTGTTGAATTATCTTACACAACAACCATTGGCAATTATCATTGCTTACCTATACACTTACATACTAGATGTCATAAAATCCTTACACAACATGCTATAATATGCTATAATAGTCATTTTATGAAACTATTGTCATTATAACCAAAGCGAATCTACGAAAAGAGGCAAATTTTCGTATTTCCTTATTTGTTTTTTTACATAATAAGTATTTCATCCCGGTATAACGTTCATTGTGTAATTGTGTTAAACTAGGGAAGAATACAAGTTTGAATAATACACCATTTAATTTTCCTTATTTTAGAACATCCCCTTGACAATGAAGACATTGATAGTCATTTTTTTTAAACAGATATTGTTTCTGGTTTAAAATATAGGGTTTTCGGAAGGTCGATGCAAAGCATTAAGGGGGACGGGAGGACGGGTAATCGATATTTAGTTATAGTTAAAATTTAGATTTTTATCAAATATCCCAAAATGTGGTAATTAATCGTTCATAACGTTCATAACGATTAAAGCGGATAGAATTAGTAAATATAACCTTAACCTACTGGAGGAAGTGCCAATAGTGAAAACTGACACAGACATAATTAGGGTTCCGTACCTCAAAAGGAAAAAACGGAACCCTTATAGGATCACTTTGTTGTCCGTCTGTCTGTCTGTCTGTCTGTCAAGACCCTTTTTCTCAGGAACGCGTAGAGGTATCAAGCTGAAATTTATATCAAATACTCAAGTCTACTGTCCCTTGGGGCTGTGAAAAAATCAAACTTCTAAGCCAACGCAATCAAAAGATACAGCCGTTTATACCGCAAATTTTCGATATTCGCAAGGGAATCAAAAGTCAAAACCTACAGGGTACTTCCCGTGAACTGAGAATCTTAAAATTTGGCACGAAGCAACGTATTATAGCAAAGATAAAGGAAAAATTGCGAAAAGCATAAATTTTTAGTTACATCATATAATAAAAATATTTTTAATAATTTTAAACTCATATACCTACGGATTTGTTCGGAACCCTCGGTGCGCGAGTCCGACTCGCACTTGGCCGGTTTTTTTTCATAATGACTGCGAGTTATAGTCAGGTATAATCTAGATAATTGTTTCCTAACAGTTGGATTGTAAGAGGCGGGCCGATGCCCTGGCTTGTTCGATCTCTGGATTTGACTCCTGTGGATTTTCATTTCTGTGCTGAAGCCAAAGAGCTGGTTTACACTAAATAAATAACGATTCGTAATAGAAAAGATTATTAAAGTATTTAAAAAAAATAAAAAAAGAGATATTATTAAAATTTACAATCACTGAAGTACGAAATAGGGCCCGAAAATGTACCAGGAACAAAGGTTCACACTTAAAACATGAATAATAAATGATTTAATCATAAAGATTATTTTATATATAAACCTGTTTTAAAATATAAATTAATATAATATTACTGGGAGTTTTTGTGAAAACAGACTTCGTTTTGGTTTAGATACTCTAGTTCTGTGAAATACGCAGATATATTCATGTACGATACACTAATAGGAAGGGCATGAGCTTTAGGTGTTTTTAAAAATGTTTGTATATGTAAGTCCGCTATCGGTTTTTTAAACGCGTAAAAGAAAGAGCTACTTTAAATCTCCTTAAAATGTTTAACTCATCGGCTTGTCCAATTTAGTAAGTGATGTAGATACAGTTTATGGTATTGGTGTTTATCGATTAAATAAACATTAAGCTGATATATAAACAAGGTTTTATGTACTGATGGTAGTCTTCAAAAACAAAAAAACCACAGCTATCGACTCACCTACCAAACTTAGCAGCTATGGCAAATATCCTTCTTATGCTATAGGAAGGACTATGTTCAGCAGTGGTCTTTCATAGGCTGTAATAATGATAAGTACAGTGATGATGGCTTTGTATGGTTTCTATTAATTAATATAAGTGTGGATTAGTAAGTTAATAATTATATTATCTGACTTTAAATGGATCACCACCCTCAAAACCCGATTATGTTGATAACTTTTAACGTTATCGTCAATGTTAAACTCCTAAAACATTTAAATGGTCGTGTCGTACATACTAAATATCAAAATAACGACACACCACTTCTTTAAAGTAGTAGAGTCATGCTGCAGCTATAAGATGACTGCAACACTGGGTCAGCTCGACCGGAGATAGTACCATACTCTTAGAGAATACCAGCGTAAAACAGCAGAATAATGCTGATGTGTTTCGTATGGTGAGGAGTATAGAGACTTTTTACTAACAACGAGGCATTTTTAATAATAGCCTTCAAGGGTGACGAACAATTTGATTTTTACCGAGGATAGAAATGTAAATGTCTGTGTAAATGGGCCGCAGCATTCGCTTACCATCAAGTGGATCGTGTGCTCGTTTTTCAACCTTATTTTATAAAAAATTGTACACAACAAAATACCAAAATAAAAATGAAGTAGTCTTTTGAGAGAATCGTGACATTTACGACTTAAAGCGTTAGATCAAAATCAGTCTATTTAAATGCATTGAAGATTGATGGACGTTACTGTGTTATTTTATTTTTTAAGTTGTAATATAGATACAAACAATGTTTTGTGTCTATTATAGTACAGACTTGTTATCAGTATAGATATCAATATACGAAATTTATAACAAAAAAAAATCTAACAGATCTAATCCCCATGGTGTAGTGCTAGCAACGATGGCTTCGTTTACTCTCTGTATGCTTTACTTAGCTTTAGATCGAGAAAAGTACCAGCCCTCTTGTATCCAGCGGTGATGACTAGTCGTGGCAACAGTACCTTAAAAACTTTACTGCGCGTGGACTTTATGTTAAATAGACAAAAATTCAGACCTGCAACAATTATTAGTAGGCTATGCAAGCACTTATACCTTTTTATTCCTAATCAAAAATCAAGAAAGTGATAGCTTCTTAGTGCATATATGATATTTTTATATGCTTCTATATCAGACTTCCCAAAAAAAGTGAATGTAAAACTCCAGTCTGTATAAGTAGGTCCTATTGCTAAACACAGTCCTTCTTCTTTTTCCGAGAAGGATTTTTGAAATATTTGTCCACCGCGTTTTAATGTGTTTTAGTGAACTTCAAGCGTCACGCAGTCTGATGATCTCGAAATCTTTTAATACTTGCACATGCATATTTCTTCATGATGTTTGGCCTCACTGCCTTGCTCTTAGTTTTGAAAAAAAAATAATTTAAATCCAAATATCATTTACTTTCTTATATCGAAAAGAGCGTACTCCTTTTTAAAAGGCCGGCAACGCATCTGCAATTCCCTCCCTGGTGTTGCGTTGTTCATGGGCGGCGGTAGTCACTTACCATCAGGTGAGCCGCATGCTCGTTTGCCCCCTCTCCTATAAAAAAAAATCATTAAATGTAATTTTCATACGTAATGAGTTGATGATTTCATGACTATTGTCAATTTCACACTGGTGATGCTGTTTTTAACCACTAGTTAATGGGTAGAGTTTTATTACCTCTTTAACAATCAGGGCATACAAGTGCAAGTGTCGTTGACCTTTGAAACGGAAGGTAAAGAGGCAGAATAGTACACATTCTCCTAAATGCCACAATAATAATATTCGATAATTATCATACTTATATTCCCTTCATCGGAGCATTTACGATTTGTAGCTACAATAACTCACAGACGACGAGCTGAATTACTACGAGTTAAGACAAATGTGCCCCATGAAAAAGATAAGTTGATTTGTAGCTGTAATATATATGAAAGTCGTGACTAATATATCGATTTTGTTACAGAAGAAATACTTTCAGTAGGTACATATATTTTTGAGACGTGGTTGCTCAGGCTATTGGTTGTTGCACGAATGGGAAGGTTCGACCGGGGTATGACCACGCTCTCACAGAATACCAGCATAAAACAGTGGCGTAATGCTGCTGTGTTTCGTACGGTGAGTGTAAAGAGCCGGAAACGAGGCAATCCACATGAGTCCTCAAGGGTGACAAAGCTTCTGCATTTTGATACTCAACTGAGGATAAATGAGCCACAGAATCCACTTACAATCTGGTGGACTGTGTGGTCGTTATTCACAAAATGATAAGTATTGTTCTATGAAACTAAATAAAATTTGGATTTTTAATTTAAATTTTAAAGACCCGATAGGAACCACAAAAAAGGTGTTATTAATTAAATTATTTAAAAAAATATTAATTAAAATCCAGCCCAAAGAGGAACTTTTAAAAGAAGAAGTAAGTTTTTTAAAAGTTATGTTCGAACTGCAAATACGAAAGAGAAAAACAGATTATTTTCTTGAATCTTTTTTTAAATATTTCTGTAGGAGTATAAATATTAATCGTATGATTTAGCTGAAAGTTTTTTAGTGAAATTTAAGAACGTAAGCGAACGTCACATTGTACTGATAAATTATGTTAGGCAGTAATTTGTCCTGCTTTTTTGCGAGCCACCAACCCCTCACATATGTTCAATAAAACGAAAAAAATCTTTTAAATCTAACGAAATTTTTATTGTTTTCAAATATTTTATTACATGGTACGCCCCATGTAATAAAATATTTGAAAACAATAAAAATTTCGTTAGATCAAGTCGACTCGTTCATGAAGATGAAAGATGAAGTACACGCTTCATAAACGAGTCGACTTGACCGGGGAAGAACACTCACACATAATACCAGCATAACTGGTATGCTGATGTGTTTCGCACAAACACTTTTTTTATACAGAATAAGAGTGACAAACGAGTACACAGTCCACCTGATGGTAAGTGGATGGTGTAGCCCCTGAGGACGCCTACCTAAGATGGAATGCCTAGTTTCCAGTATAAAAGTTCTCCAATTCTCTACACTTACCATACCAAACACAGCAGTATTAATCTGCTATTTTACTCTGGTTTTCTGCGAGATCGTGGTCCTACCCCGTTCAGTTTATTTATTGAAACTTTTATAACACTTGGAAAGCAGTGAATGTCTTAAATATCAATGACCTATTTAATTATCTAAAATGTCATTTATTAAGTACTCTATTCGTCGACGTTATCTTAAGAAATATAGTAAGTGATACTAGCAAAAATGTTTGTAAAGTTTTTCATTACAATCATAACAAAATCCTGCCGTGATGACGTTTGCAGCCTATAGACGTCCCAACAAGAGCCGGCTCTGGAAAGTTTGCAGTCCCAGCAGTGGTATCACTGCATAAACCGCTGGCAAAGTAAAATTACAGACTATATACGTCCCACAGCTGGGCGCAGGCCAGTTATGAAGCAATTCGCCTCACTGCTCAAGTACGCGATAATTGATTTCAAAAATTCACGTTTTTAAAATTTTGAAGCGTCAGTAGCCTAATGGCAGCGCGCAAACTGCGATCTCGAAAGGTCGTGGGTTCCAATCCACCTTTCGACTACTATCGCGAACCACTTTGATCACAAGCATTTTAAGGTTACCAGAAGTGGTTAAAGGGTATATTAGTAATGTCTAATAGTATTACTAGTATTTTACAACAAAAAAATATTTTCATTCTTCCAACATACCTACGTATATCTCTATCTATACGTATACATATACTTATCTACGCGTGGTATGGCCACGCTGCAGCTAAAAGTATGGATATCTATGTGCCTCAGTATCCACTTAACATGCGGTGGACTGTGTGCTCGTTTGTCACCCTTATTATATAAAAAGTACCGGTTTCTTCACGATGTTTTACTTCACCACCAAGCACACAATACATCTACGTCTTACCGAAACCGAAATCTATATACCCAGAATATACTTCAACATTTTGATCCTTCTTACACGATTAGAAACTCAAGAATCAAAATGTTATGACGCTGTGACTGTATCACCGGACCCTAAAATAAAAAAGGTAGGCACTATTAACGGGGAACAACCATCTCACCGGCTCTCTAAATGATAATTTATCGTAATTATTGCATACAATATGAGCAATAAAACAATTTTCATTTTGTTTTACAAAACCGTACAATAAAGCTTTAATAAACGTTAAATACTGTGTAATAAACGTAATTAGGAAAGCATTATTTATTTATTAATGAAATACACTATATTAAAGTTGTGATAATGAATGTAGGACTTATGACGATATGTAATGATTTGAAGCATTTACATGGAAATCATAGAGAGAGTTTAGGTACAAGTTATGGCGCAGCAACCGCCTAGAGTACCTATTTTTACAAATTGCGCAACTAGCAGTAATCGTTCTGCCAAAAGACTAATAGGCACTTTGGGCTTTGGCAGCTTGGTGTTTTGCCACAATGATATTTTTTTATGTATATATATATATATATATATATATATATCAAAGTTCTCCACAGCATGTATGCGCGCCAACTATACACTTAGAAAACCTATCTCGGATTATGCAGAAGGATCTATTTAGAGTTTTGAAAGTTTAATTACAACAGGGTACATCATTTTACAACGAAATCCCGGAAAATATACAAAATTTTACCTAAAAAAGTTAAAAAACTTATTAAAATAAGTTTAATGATTTCTTATATTTACGCGAATACTACATATTTAACCTTATAACTACTTACATCCAACAAAAGTTCTTGTATTTTAAAATTATAATCCGACGTATCCATGACTACCGTGGCATTTCCCTTCTCGCGCGGAGAATCGTGAGTTCTGGTTTATTGCGTACGTTATTCAACGCTTTAACCAAAAAACATCCTAATTTCAATAGAGAAGATGGCTGGGTGATACCATCCGCTTGGGATCCCATAATTAATAAAATTAAATCCCAACCCAAGCATACAACTGCAAGACTTCATGATACTGTAAATTCATACTGCGCTGATCGGAACAAAAACTAATAATTTTAATCTGAACGTAGCCGTGGTTACCTATGATATTGAGATGTCATACACCTCAGTCCCCCCCGTGACCACGGGTGCTGAAAAGTGCCCGAAACATCGGGAATATAAAATTATTTAATATACGCGATAAAATCCGTAAAATTAGTTTTATTTAAATAAAATAAGTTTGTTTAAAAAGCATTATTATATTAAGGAACTTATGGATGCTACCAAGCTATTTCTATTTTGTTTTGTGTTGTTAATTGTAACATTTGATTGTAATCTGTTATTTTTTTTAAAGTCCCGCTGAATTTCTTGCTGGTTCTTCCCAAGATAGAGGTATTTTTCCGAATCCCGAAAACCCGTATACAAAACGTGGCGACTATGGCAAATATCCCCTATACTTAAAGCATTCTATGGGAGTAGCCAATCTTCAAGGAAATTTTGATAGGCTGTTATACGGATAATGATGATGAAATCCCACGTGAGCGTTAGGGAGAAAAATAAAAAAAAGTTAACGTAATTAATAGATGGATGAAAAACATATCTCTTATTCTGAGGTAGTCGGGAAAAGGGTAAATAATATACAAACTAGAACAGTTCTTTAAAACTTTTCTAGTTAAACTTGTTTTCTCTGAAAGGTAGAATCATCTCAAGCGAAAGTATTAAACAAATTTATTGCTTTATATTTTCTTCTCTAAGAAGTTTCTCTGGTCACTTGACTCGCGGGCTGAGCCAATTTACCTCACTTTCACTGAATTACGCGGCCTAAAAAAACAACTTAAATCTTGATTATGTTTTATCAAGAACATTCAGTAGTAACATTTTTTTAATTGTAAAATGGGTGAAGTCTTTTGTGAAATACTTATTATGTACATTATTGTATGATGTTTTTGGTGACCATTTTGATTGCCTTCAAATTTCACTACTAGTCTAAAACCACTGGTCTTATAGACGAGAAATATTGTATAAGAAAACTTCTTTGTGAATTCAGCGGGTAACAAAACAGGTATATTTCTTCGGCTATCATTTGCACCTGACGCATTTAGTAGTTCGTCCATCCGTATAACACAACTAACTACTAGACCTGTAGCCATTGAAACCTTCCTTATTAAATTATGAAAACTTGTAAATATTATTAATAAATATGTGAAAATTAATAAACAAATATCCGTGTTCAAAATAAAATGGTAAGTATAAACAACTTTGATTAATATCTTTTTTCCTCCCACAATTACGTGCAGTACGAACATTTTTATTTAAACTTAGAGCAAACCATAAATTCCAAAGCAAAAGCACAACCACAAGAAATCCAGAGGATTAAAAAACTGACAATATTGATTAAAAAGGATAAGAAGACGACAATATAAATAATTTTTAACAGTGGTAGAGCCACGCGGAAGCTTTTGCTGTCGCACGGATGGGCCGGCTCGAACCGGGTTCGTACCACGAACGTACTCACAGAAAACCAGCGTGAAGTAGAGGTTTACCTCTGCGTTTCGCTTGGTGAGTGCAGGTGGCCGGAGGCCCTTTTTACTGGAAATGAGGCATTCCATCTTAGTCCTCACGGGTGACAACGCATCTACATTTTGATTTGTAATAGAGGATAGATGTAGATGTCTATGGGCCGCAGCAACTACTTACCATCAAGTGGACTGTGTGTTCGTTTGTGACCCTTATCATATAAAAAAAAATGGTGAAATTTAATGATAGCAATATCCAAAGTTAATTCAAAAATAGCCATCTCAATAAGCAAATCTAATTCGACGTTTCTTCTCTATTAACCATTTTAAGTCAACATTTCATAATTCATTACAGCCTATCAAAAGTCCACTGCATAACATTAGCCTCCTCCATAGATTACCTCATAGAAGGATTGGATTGGCGACTACAGTCTATGTATTAGACTGAGTCGTTTTTGGGACGATGGTACTACTCGTCTCATGTTTCGGTTTCTCTTTGTCACTTCTTACGACCCACACTGGATGACTTGAGGTAGTGGATTTTCACACCACCACTACCACTATCATAGCATGTAATAATGACCTCCAGACTGAATTTCGGTCACGGCAGCCAGCCTCAACGAAGCTTAGCTCCGCGTGGAATAGGATTATAGGGTTCTAATTTATGTGCAAGCACGAGTGCCCTCTATCTCCTCACTATCATAGATATAACTATGTTAAATAACCAACACGACAGGGAGAGAGATCAGGCGCAGGACCAACGACATTGTGAGCCTTCCGAGACACAGTGGTTAAATACCGACAACTTCCTGACTCCTCGATGCTACTGACAATTTCTTGACTAAAAAACTATAGAAATAAAAGTATGGTTATGTTTAAGAGACATAACTTGGTACTATAAGTACCCTTTACATAATATTAGTGACATTATTGACAAACTAGGTAAGATTACTTACATTTCAACCTTGAACTTAGCTAGTGAATACCACCAAATTAAGATCAATTAATCAGATAGACAAAACGGCATTCAGTACAGAGAACGGACACTATTTCACTATTTAAACGTGGTAGAGCCATGCTGCGTTATGTAAAAGGTTTTGCGAAAATCACTCAGCCCCTTACAACATGCCTAAAAGAAGAAATAAAATTGTTATAGATCAAAAATACATTGATGCATTTCAAAAGTGTAAGGACTGACTGCTGTGACTAATGCATCTTTACTCCAATACGCAGAGTCATACAAACCTTATGTTTTAACTACAAATGCTTCTACTGTTGCTTTAGATGTGGTCTTATTGCAGGGGCCAATACGATCCGATAAGCCCATTGCTTACGTTAATAGAACTCTCGGCGACACTGAGACTAGACATAGTACAATGGAGCTTGAAATACTTGCCATAATATGAGCGGTAAAACATTTCAGACCATACCTTTACGGGCGTAAGTTGACCATATATACCGATCATAGACCACTAGTTTAGCTTTATTTGCTCAAAGAACCCAGCATTAAGTTGACCCGTTGGCAGTTACGTCTTCAAGAGTACGATTTCGATATTGTATACAAAAACGGAAAACAAAATAGTAATGCTGATGCCCTCTCTCGGATAAGACTAAATGCCATAGACTTTGATGACTCACAATAACTGGTAGTAAACCAGGACCCTAAAGATTTAATTTATTTCGAAAACATTCAACATAGAAAATATTTCTCTGCAATTATTACATAGCTATTTAAAAGAAGAACGGTAGAATTTATTGAATGTACAGAACGTGTTATATATAGAAGATGAGACAGAACAAACGTAAATCATACTGCAACGTCATGAGGGACATACGGATCACAGAGAAATAAAGTAAACAATGAGTAGAATTAAAAGAAATTACTATTGGTAGAACATGAAAGAGACGACTACTGCATTACTTAACGTTTGTGATGCCTGCAGAAAAATCAAGGGTGAAAAAAAACCGATAAACCATTACTTTAATTAACTCAAACCCAAAACGCCCCCTTCCAAGGAGTTTTCATGGGCCTTTATTCAACTGAATCCATTTATTACTTTACTTTGAATGATGCATTTAGTAAGTTAGAACAAGCTATGGAAAGCTTAAATAGATCCGTACCGAAAATCGTAAGAGCACTTATTAAATATTTTTCGATATATGGAATACCTAAAAAAATATCTTCTGATTCCGGTGGTGAGTTTAATAATGAACTCATTTAGGAACTTATGGCTATGTATAACATACTACTACACATTACTACTCTGAATAGCCCAAATAAAACAGGCATAAAAGAGATATTCCGTTCCACAATTAAAGGGATATACAGATTGGCGAAACACGAACGAAAATATACATACGCAGCTGCAGTAATGAGTTACTCAATTATGGCTTATAACTACACCATACATAGTACAATCAACTTTACTCCTTTCGAAATCGCTTTCCATGTTGATTCAAATTCAATATACGCCGCCAATTTCTAGAAATATAATACCTGACAACTATTAAAAGATCATGCTAAATGTATTAGATATCTACATAATTACATATCAGCTAAAATGTTAGAGAGAAAGGAAAAGTTAAAGGAACATAAGAGCGGTGAAACAGAAATTTTAGAATAGGAAATGTTATATACGCCAAGGAATCTAACACTAGAAGAAGTAAAGATAAACCGCGATATAGAAAATCTGTCGTTAGTGGTAATATAGAAAGAAATATAGGTCCTGATAGGATTGGTAATAGAAATACCTCATTGCCAATTTAAACATTAAATGTCCTCCACTGGTAGTTTATAATAATTCCAACGATGGTTAAGAAAGGATGGGCTCTTTAACTTCAAAAACTTGGAAAAAACCCAGGAATCCTGCTTGCCAAACTGGTTCGTGCCTTCTTGCAAATAGACAATTGGTTTATTATTAAAACTTTAAACATAGAAGGTATAGGTATTGATTTTGATTTTAGTGTATTAAAGTATGACGAAATCGTTGCGTTGATAACTCTTAATAAACTAACTCTTAATAAATCTATATTCATGTAGTTTTAGGTATTCGAACACATGTATGGTATTTAAGAGAACCACCGAAGAACTGATTAAGTCTATGGACAATAACAAACAAATTGACGTTATTTACACGGATTTCAGCAAGGCATTTGATAAAGTATCTCATTGACACCTTCTTCGTAAGCTTTCAGCCTATGGTGTGCATGGTGCCTTGCTGGAATGGTTCAGTTCTTACCTAACTCACAGGTCTTTCCTCGTTGTAGTTAATGGTTATTCATCTAAAATCTACAAAATATCATCAGGAGTGCCACAAGGCTCGCACCTCGGCCCTGTCTTATTTAACATATTCGTCAATGATGTCTCTGTTAACCTTAATAATGTTAAATCTTTTTTATATGCTGACGATCTTAAACTTTTGCGTGAAATCGATTCCATGGAGGATGTGAATCTCCTGCATGCTGACTTGGATAAGTTGACGAGGTGGTGTCACGAAAACAATATGGTATGGCAAACAAAATATTATAAATTCGTCATACCAAATCAATGGTGTCAAATTACGAGAAGTTGACAATGTTCGTGATTTGGGCGTGCAGCTAGATAAGAAGCTTACATTTATAACACATTTTGACCATATTATAAAAAAAACGTCCGGAATGCTCGGTTTCATCATACGCAATACAAATATTTTCAAGACCGTTAAAACTAAGATGATTCTTTATAATAGCTTTGTGCGTAGCATTATGGAATACTGCAGTGTTGTTTGGAGGCCCCATTTCGCAACACATACGTTACGCTTGAAAAGGGTTCAGAAAAGGTTTCTATGGCACGTAGCGTTCTCTGTAGGTAAAGCTCGATCGCTTAAATCGTACAAAAGTAGGCTTCTCGCTTTTAATTTACGGCCGCTTGAAGCAAGAAGTGACATTTTAGATTTAATGTTCGTATACAAGCTGTTCCATAATATGATAGACTGTCCTCCTTTGTTAAATTCCTTTTCCTTCAGAATACCTTCTCGGCTTCCGAGAAAGCCTGTTCAACCTATGAACCCACCATTGCGTAGGACTAAACTTGGTCATTTCTCTCCTGTTCCTAGATTGAGTAGACTTTACAATGAATGCAGCACATCGGTAGATCTTAATTTTGATTATTTAAAACTTTTTCGTAAGCAGATCAGGGACTTTATCACAATAAAATATCTACTGTAATTCGTTAAAAAATAACTTAAAATAGGTTTTTATGATTTTTGTTTTCTTTTACATATAAGTAACTTATTATTATTAAGCGCATGATGTGTTCCCCTATAAGTAGTTATGCACTTAGTTTAAGACATGTTGGATCTTGTATTTTTTATTCAAATGTATTGTGTTATAACTGTTGGAGAACCTAATAAATAAAATAAAAAAAAATAAAAAAGAGATGCAACTATAGAACAATTTTGGCAACTTGTACCATCCAAAAGATTTAAACGAGGCATGATTGACCCGCTTGTGTCTATGATAAAAATATTTACGGGAAATTTGGATCATGACGATGCCATCCGGTATGACTAATTGATTTCTAAACTAAACGATAATCAGATAGTATCGGATAAAAAAATTACATTGGTCTCTAAAATCTTGGATAGTTTCAATAACAGTACCTTACATAAAAAAAACTTTAATCATTTAAAGAAAATTGAAAGAATTTTTAAAATTCTTGAAGGAAAATCCACTTATTCTACTTATGTTTTAGGTATGTTTGACTTATTCTTGAGTTATTTTAGAACTATTGACGTAGTAACAGGAGAAATCAAAACTGCGTTAGCGTTCAGTGAGGTATCTGATCTGCATCAAGAAATGTGTAACTCTACGAAATTGTGAAATTTATTACAATCAATTAAATCAATCGTGATAACTGAAGATTTCTTATATTCTGTATAAAATAACTCAGTTAAATTAGAAAATAGTATTAAGGTTAAAGCTTTTATAAAAGATAACCAGATCACGTTTATACATATAAGAGGTCCCTTTAGTAGAGAATAAAACATATATTTACTTAAAAATTTATTTATTGCCAATTGCTATTGCAAATAAAACTATTATAGTTATCCTTAAATACCCATACCTATGGCGGTGAAAGAAATATAATACTTGCCAGTCTCGAGAGCCTGTAAACAAATTGGTTCGGATAACCAATTCCTGTGCAATAACAACGATCTGCTGCTGTATACAGAACAAAGCTGCGTGGAATAGCTCATGGAATTTCAATCAAACCTCAATGCCTGTGAACAGCATACTGTTCACATTGAAGATCTTAAAATCCAACGAGTAAGCCACGTAAGCTGGATACTATACGTGAGAAACCATGGGCTACAAACGACAAAGTGCGACAATGACGTCACTCTTGAACCGTAACGTGGTACTTACATAATCAACATAGAAGATTTATGTGAAGGCTAAATTAGAAATATTCATTTTAAATACCACCAATGTTCCTCAGATGGCCTAAATTTTTGAATTTCCCCAGTGACTAACTTACTAGATCTGAAGATTTCGTAGCCTCCCATTGTCGTGAAGTGAGTTTAAAACGTATAAATTTAGATGACACTAAACAATTGGACCAACTAGTAAAATTTAACAAAATAAATCTCAGTGAACATGCAAGTGCTATTATTATTAGAAGTGTTACTTTAGCAACAATAATTTTGTATGTAATTGTAAAAATTATTTTCTGTATTGTAATTATAATTAGATATAAACTATGTGTAATTAAGCGAAATCATCGGATTCCTGAAAATGCCGATAATTTCGCGCTTGAGGAATGAAGAGTCATAGATTCAACCACACACAAAGTAATACAAGTACATGCATAAATCCTATTGCTGACTTTGCACCCTGTGTGTGGCCTATATCGTGAAACTTTAGTAAGCAAATGTAATAAGGTTTGCATGAAAGATGTATTAGAATAAGTTTTCCTTCATTAGAGTACATGAGCTTCTTTATGGACATGTCTTAGTTTTATTTTAGTTTTAACTTTCACCCCTCCCGTTAACTTGACTAGGTACCTTCAACATTTGTTTACATACTTGTGTGAAGAAGAAAAAGAAGAAGTCATAAAATTACTTGCGGCTACCATCAATATAAATCGAACAAAAAGATATTAACTTTTGGATTAAAACATTTTACTTTACACTTTAATGGTACGTTAATATCGTAGATCAAATTTCATTGCGACATTTAATTAAAACAAAGGAATCAAGCGCCAAACAGACTTTCCCAAACGTAATAACCTTCACAATATTCGAAGATTATATGTGGGTAATAACAAGGACTTAATTCCGCTTCTAATGTCGTTAAATAGGACAAGATAAGGCCAATTCTGTGGGATATACAACAGAAAATTCCAATTCTGATCTCTGAAATAGATCAGGATAACGTTAATTGTTAACAATAAATAATAAGCGGCCAAGTGCGTGTTGGTCTCGCCCATGAAGTCTTCCATAGCAGCAAGTAACATAATTTACGATTTATGACGTTAAAAAAAAAACTACTTACTAGATCTCGTTCAGACCAATTTTCTGTGGAAGTTCACATAGTAATGTACATCATATATTTTTTTTAGTTTTATCATTCTCTTATTTTAGAAGTTATGGGGGGGGGGGGGCTCACATTTTAGCACTTGGAAGTGTCTCTCGCACAAACTATTCAGTTTAGAAAAAAATTATATCAGAAACCTCAATATCATTTTTGAAGACCTATCCATAGATACCCCACATGTATGGGTTTGATGGAAGAAACGTTTTTGAGTTTCAGTTCTAAGTATGGGGAACCCCCAAAATTTGTTGTTTTTTTTTTCTATTTTTATGTGAAAATCATAATGCGGTTTACAGAATACATCTACTTACCAAGTTTCAGTAGCATAGTTCTTATAGTTTCGGAAAAAAGTGGCTGTGACATACGGACGGACAGACAGACAGACAGACACGAAGAATCCATAAGGGTTCCGTTTTTTGCCATTTGGATACTGAACCCTAAAAATGTGAGAACAGATTTTCAACTAGCTCGCTTGCTTACGCAGTAATAAGACAGTGTAACGAACTATACATCCAGTATAGACCAATTACAGTACGACCACACCGTAACACGTCCCCGCCACAATCACACACCAGTGTAGCTTGAGAGACGTAAATACATGATAGTACCAAAGTATGCAAACCAACATCAACACCACCCATCTAGACTTAACACAGGGAGTCTCTTAGCAACACCACCCTGCGCCATAAGAACCACCCTATGGACAGAAGCACGACACTATCTTAGAACTCCTGTGTAACGTGAAGGACATAATTACATGATAATACCAAATTATGCAAACCAACGGTAATACCACCCAACCCGACGTAATACAGGGCAGCCTCTCAGCGACAATATCCTGCACTAGGAGAACCACCAACATGGACAGAACCACGACACTACCTTAGCACTCGTAGAATGACTAGCAGAATCTGCCTCACTCGGCACCTAAACTGAACTTTATACTGCACAAACGAATGGGTGTTTCCTGATCCACCCTCAATTCTATCCTGCCACTATACCTATACACTATACTATACCTAACACGCTCCGCTAGAGTGATGCAACCTCTTGCTCACTTTTGATCCAACTGGTATTTTATGTACATCTACATGTACATATTTTTAAACCAAACTAATCTGTGTAATGTTTTTATAGTTTTAATTTATTCATAAACCCCTACTGTAAATCGAAACCAGTAAAGTAAATAATCTGCATTAAGCTCTGTTTGTTAGTCGATGAAGAACCTAGGTTAGACATCAAACACGTTTCCATTGACCTTATCTAGAGCCGGCGACAAATAGATTGATTTAATCTGATTCAGAACAAACAAACGAGGCGGATTGCAAATATAGGTTAATTTTACTTTTAGAGGTTTACTTTTAGATGTCTGTTTGTGGTAAATATATACCTATTATTTGTAATTTTAATCTTTAAGATTTTTTTATTAGTAATTTCATTTACTATCTAGTCGAATAGTCCTGCGTTTTTCTGTACTATATGTACCATTTTTAATTCAATGTCACCGAATTTCATTTTTAATTTATTAAACGAAGAAAAAAAATGAAAATACATTTCAATTGAAGCTACGTACTTTTCATATTATATACGAAATGTCACTAAATTAAAATAATTTTTGATGCATTTCGCATTCTTATTTGATTTTACATATGTGGTTTTCTTGAGAACAACTTGAAATTGTGAAATCAGAATTATTTGCTCTCATTTTAGCTTTTAAATAGCGACTCGACTCGACTTTGCACGGATGTGGTTTACCAGTAAGTGTACTTACAAACTTGATGACTCAACGTCAAAAAGGGGTGTACGCAACTATTGATCATCAGCATGATGACTACGATGTACTAAACGTCATAAAAGTAGTAGAGCCGTGCTGCATCTATATTATGGTTGTAGCCCGAATAGGTCGCGGAAAAACCACGCTCTTGCAGTACGCTAGCGTGAAATAGCAGCTTAATGCTACTGTGTTTGGTATGGTGAGTGTAAAGTACCGGAGACACTCGACTGGAAACGTGGCAATCCATTTTATTCCTTTCATACCTACTCAATCGTCCACGGTGACTACAGTCCCCAAAAAAATTATTGCCTCACCTGTCAGTTCAGTCACCAAACGACAAACGAAACGAACGTTTAAACGTGTACAGCACAAAAGATAACTATTATTAATGCAGTAAAAAAATTATAGATGGTGCTATTTAAAATTTGTCATCTGTAAGAGTGAATTTTATCTTTATAGTAGTAACAACATATTTAGAAAAAAAAGTTCGGCATTTTTGTTTGTTGATTGTTAGTGTGGGAAATTAGATCAAAAATGTGATAACTTTTCTGTTTTATACATTATTTCTAATATTATTGTACAACAAACTAATTGTGAAGATATTTTCATTAAGAAAAATGTATCATTATGACAATTCCAAAACGTTTACATATAATAATTTAGCTCGAAATTTTAATCACTATACGCGATCATCGTTTATTGATTATATGTTGTTTAAAATGTATTCTAATCAGTTTTTTGTGTTAAATGAATGCTAAATATAAAAGAATGATTCACAATTAAAACGCTGATTGCTATTTATAAACGAAAAATCTGTTGAGATGTGCCTAGAAAAAAAATAGTGACATTTATTGCGCGGACAGGTGAGGCGAGAATCATTTGCGCGGGGTGGACGGTTACACGGACGGATCACAGCATATCTGCCTTTTCAGTGTTGATGGAGGATCGATGTAGATATCTATAGGCCATGTGGACTGTGTGTTTATTTATCACCCTTATTCTATGAAATAAAAACTACATACAAATCTCTAAATGCTTCATATGAAATTAAGCAAATTAAGATGAAAATGTATTTAAGAAATTGGTTTTGACAATGTGTTACAAAAAATTATAGTAGAATGCGAACTTTATTTAACTGGTATCAATTATAAAATCCAATTAGCGCAAAGCTTAAACCCGTCCAATCATTCACTGAAATTTTTATTTCGTGTATTGTTTTAATATACAATATAAATGATACCTAAATTAAAATATTCGCGAGTTCTAATTTGGTCGACTTTTTTTTTAAATTATTTTCAATCTTATCTTTGTTCACATTTATTTATAGGGTAGGGTGACAAACGAGCACACAATCCACCTGATGGTAAGTGGTCGCTATGTCCCATAGACATCTACATCTATACTCAATAAAGATTCAAAATACAGATGCGTTGTCACCCACGGGTGAGTGACAACGCACTTATGACTTGAGGACTAAGACGGAATGCCTCTTTTCCAGTAAAAGGGTCTCACATCTTTTGATAAAGCTCATTACATGTCCACTTTTGAACATAATAGATGTATAAGTCGATTATATTGAGATAATAAAGATAAATAACATTTGTAATATAATTGAAAAATGGGTCAAAAATTTTCTACGTTAATGGGAAGGGTGTACTTGTATTACTGGAGTGTGTTTATGTAATGATTGCTTATATGAAGGGCGTTGCAGAGGGCACATACCCATGGGTGTATATATATATATATGAGGTGGTCGTCTGACCAACAGCTACTAGTATTGTTGCACAAAGTATTGTCCTATATTAGGGACTTATGAATATCTGTGATACAAAAGCATTAATATAGAAGGTATCTATGATGCATAAGCATTATGATAGCAGAGTTATGACAAGTCAATACTATAATATATATTAAATATCTTAGACATATGGGACTTCAAGAAGACATGTATAAGAGGTATAATAGTAATGGTCTATGAATAAAACCCTCTCAGAAATGAGAGGAGGCCTGTGACCAGTAGTGGGACGTAAATATGCTGCAAATTTACTTTTTACTTTTACTATGAAATAAAGCAAATATGTGGAAGGTCTCAATTATGTAAAAGCATTATGTAAAAGAAATGGGACATAGATGGGGTGGTCGGCTGACCGACTGCTACTAGTACTGTTGCGCAATGTATAGTCCTATATTAGGGACTTATTAAGGTCTATGGAACTAAAGCATTAGCATATAGAATGTCTCTATGATATATAAACATTATGAGAGCAGAATTATGACTTGAAGAATTATTACTAAAATCTTATAACTGCTGTAATAATAAGATAATAGAGAACAATAAGATTCCACCAACCTATACAATGGCAGATAGATAGGAGGCTGCGTGTTCGAATTCTGTCTGGTGTTTACACGCATGGACATGCGCGACTTCAGTCGCTCTTTGTGCTTACGTACTACCAAGGGGCCAAGTCCTCTTTTACGGGTACGCCAGTTATTTTTCTGTGGACTACGGTCCAGTTTTCAACTTAATGTCACCTTCCGGGGGGAACGCGTTGGTTGGTTGGTGCCGCACACGGCGTGTGCAAAGAAAATCCCACATTAAAAAAAATAATTTTTTAAAATGTGGGAGAGCGAAGCCCTTGTATTTGGTATGTTATATAAACATTTTGAGCATTTTCCAAGCGGGAAGGAGATTATTTAATAAGTAATTGGCTGTTGTGAACCTGATATAAGTGGAATAGGGACGATTTAATGTTCTTATCCTTTTTTGAGCTCTGTCTTCGTGAACGGGGTTCTTTAACTTATAAGACACTACCAACGGCTTTCGACTGCTTAAATTAATATTCATTCTTGCAAGAGATACCAAAAAGAACCAAGCTACTATACAAACAACGTAAATAATGGTCCTAATTAAGACGATCACGCCATAAATTTATTAAACGGCCTATATTTAAACCTTTAGAGAGATCAATATATGGTAAAAATACTGGTCACTTAAAATAGATATATTTTATATGTCTTATTGATATAGATTCTAAATAAAGACAAAGAGGAGAGGGCGGAGTGTTATAATATCAATGATATGTTGCAAACTGATAGCATTCATTGCTATGCAGACGACCGCACTGGTGATGCCTTATACACCAGCCATGCCAATATTTATCGGGAAAACGTCGCCGAGTACCAGGACAAACTTGTCTCTGACGTCGACTAACTCTAGTCCATTTCAATTCCCAGAAGACACAATTTTGCGTGTTTACTGCAAAGAAAACGGCAGACTTATGGGGGATTCCCGTTAAAGTTATTTTATTTATAATAGATACACTAGCATTTTATTTAGTCACTATACGAGATTTAATACTAGCGTTGAATCTGGTGTGTTTACTGATTTAATTAATCATTGTAAATATATAACTTTATGTAAATCTAGTAGTACATTAGACTCTGCCAATTCAGATAATTTCTGTACTACTAACATTGAGTAAAATTTTTGAAAAAATAATTTTGGATCAGATGTTAAGTTTTTTTTTAAATATTAATAAATTGCTTCAAAAAATCAATTCGGTTTTACTAAGGGTTGCTTGACAACTGACGCTTGAGTTAAGCTTACTAAATATATTTTTTGTACATGGGGAGAGTTGAGAGAATGCTGTGGGTATGACCTTTTCAAGTCCTCCGACTGTGTTCACCATGAAAGTAATTGAACGCAACAGTTATTATCAATGGTAAAAGCTTTTCCGGGTCACCTGTAATAATGGGTGACACTTAATTCTCGGCAGATTCCTTTTTATAGTGTATATTAATGACTTAACATCCCTTGTAGGGGATAATCATGATGTAGTATTATTTACTGATGATACTTCCTTGATATTCCTACGTTACATCTTAGTACTCAGAGGCGACAACGCATTTCCTTCCGTTCGTCCTTCGTTGGTTGACTTGACACTTGTTCATGAACTGTAGCCACTTACCATCAGCTGCACTGTAAGTTCGTTTGGCATTTCTCTTTAAATAAAATAAGAAAACCCACTTGATCGAAATGCAATAAAATATTGAGAGTGGCCGTATGAGGAAGCTCAAGGTCGCTCAGCGAGCTATGGAGAGGGCTATTCTCGGAGTTTCTCTGCATGATAAACTCAGAAATGAGGATATCCGCAGTAGAACCAGAGTGACCGACATAGCCCAACGGATTAGTAAGCTGAAATGGCAATGGGCCGGCCATATAGCTCGAGGAACCGACAACCGATGTGGAAAAAAGGTTCTCGAGTGGCAGCCTCGTACCGGCAGGCGAAGTGTTGGGCGTCCCCCCACTAGATGAAGTGATGACCTGGTAAGATATGCAGGAAGTTGATGGATGCAGGTGGCTCAGGACCGTGCTTTGTGGCATTGCTTGGGGGAGGCCTATGTTCAGCAGTGGACTTCTGAAGGGCTATAATGATGATGATGATGATGATGTGTTATCTACCACCACCCCCTGTATTATGATATACAAAAACTATTAGGTTCCGTTTTAGTAAATTTGGCTCTTACTTAAAATGTTAAGATTTATTCTGATTCTGGTATCTGAAAAACTGATCTTTATTTTAAATAAGCTTGAGATTAATGATCAACTCGATGCTTGACAATAAAATTATTCCCAAGGCTATGCGCATCACATAACATCACAAGATGTTAAATAAACACGAAAATATATAAATATTGATCTCTAGGGAAAGTTTTCTTTTGATGATAATAAAGCTACCTTGTTTGTTTAAATAATAACTTTGTTTTATGTCGTATTTGTAATTTCTGGATGTAAGACGTTTTTTTTTTGGGTAATATGCAATTGTATAAAATTATTATGTAAGAAAGCATCGTCTAATTTAAATGAATCAACTTAATCAGAATTAAAAAAATTTAAAAAAATTACTTCGCAAACATCCACGCTTTAAAAAAAATGATACGTCTTACCTCGGTATGAAGAGCACCTCCCGCCCTCCCTCAACTGCGTGCACTATCCCCGTCACCACTAATCCCAGCACCGCTGTTGTGTGATGGGAGTAGAGCCACGCGGCAGCTTTTGCTGTCACACGGATGGGCTGGCTCGAACCGAGGTGGTACCACGACCTCACAGAAAACCAGCGTGAAGTAGAGGTTTACACCTCTGCGTTTCGCTTGGTGAGTGCAGGTGGCCGGAGGCCCTTTCTACTGGGAATGAGGCATTCCATCTTAGTCCTCACGGGTGACAACGCATCTACATTTTGATTTGTAATAGAGGATAGATGTAGATGTCTATGGGCCGCAGCAACCACTTACCATCAGGTGGAGAGTGTGCTCTTTTGTCACCGTTATCCTATAAAAAAAACTGCTTTTATTTTTGTGTACGTACATTTTATTTTCATAAATTTATTGAGAGGCGAAAGTTAATATATTAGTAGTTATATCGTTAATTGTTAAAAATAATAAAAGTGTGCGAGCGGATGTTCAACTTGCTCATTTGCTTACTCAATAAATCATTATGAGTAATAAGACAACGTAACGCACTATACATTCAGTATAGTGAAATTACAGTTCGACCACACCGTAACACGTCTCCGCCACAATCACACACCACTGTAACGTGAGGTACGTAATTACATGATAACACCAAAATATGTAAACCAACAGCAATACTACTTATCTCAATCTCAGCAACACCAATCCTCCTTGACTGCACTAGAAGAATTACAACAACGAACAAAACCACGACACTATCATAGCACTAGTAGAGTGACCACACTCGTTGAATGACTTGAGCGGAATCCCTCACGCACGGCACCTGCAGTGAACGTTATACTGCACAAACAAGCGGGGGTTTCTCGATATACCCTCCGTCTTTCTTTTTGCACTAGCCCTCGGTGTTGCGTCAAAGTGAGTGACAACCGATTACTTCGTCAGATCGCGTTTTGCATATCCGGTTGACATTCACTCTTAAATAATCTTCGGAATAATTAGACGCGCCGTCACGGCCGGACTGACATTAGCACGACCTCATGCTGCTTTTGGTGTAGAGTTATTCTGTAACAATAGAAAAATAAAACCGGCTGGGATTACCACTTTCATTTGCTCGTCCTATTCTGACATGAATAGGTACACTGTCCCTATCTTTGGACATTTAGGAACCCACACACATATAGGCAAGGCGCTTACGTTTGACCTCATGCAAACTAACACTGGCTAAGGCGTCCTTTCGACCAACCATCATCTCCTATGATGACTTGGACTGGACAACCTAGCCCTCGACTAGCTAGCTCATAGAGCGGCAGCGTCCCTTCGACCAGTCTTCATCTCATATGACAACGTGGACCGGACAACTTGCTCTCTATCTGTCATCTTATATGATGATACCTAACTCAGAGAGTGACAGCGTCCCTTCGACCAGTCATCATCTCATATGACAACGTGGACCAGACAACTGGCTCTCTACTCGTCATCTCATATGACGACACCTAACTTAGAGCGACAGCATCCCTTAGACCAGTCGTCATCTCGTATCGACAACATGGACTGGACAACTGGCTCTTTACACGATATCTCATATGACTACACCTTAGACAGTTTAATAGCATCAATTAATTCCCATAACCGACATTACTAACCTTAAAGTTCCTCGCGTTCTGATGCTAAGAGGGTTGCTGAGCTTGCCGTTTCGGTACGACCGCTGGACACCGATATTGTGTCCTCATCTGATGTTAGTGTCCTATCATATTGGCTTTGCCCCGCCGTCACGAAGCCGTCACATATGCCAGAATCGCACCAACGATTCTCCACATATCCACCGCCAAATATGCTACAACACGTGAGGGGCTCCGCGCACCAACACAGGCCAGAGTCGCACCAACGACTCTTTATACATCTATCGCCACATATGCCAGAATCGCACCAACGATTCTCTACATATTGCCGCCAAATATGCTACAACACATGAGGGGCGCTGTGCTCCAACACAGACAAGAATCGCACCAACGATTCTCGAAACTCTAGCACTAAATGTGCTACAACAC
This sequence comes from Parnassius glacialis, assembly GCA_033319125.1. Classification (NCBI taxonomy): domain Eukaryota; kingdom Metazoa; phylum Arthropoda; class Insecta; order Lepidoptera; family Papilionidae; genus Parnassius; species Parnassius glacialis. The sequence continues at coordinate 16,811,930 of JAVANC010000029.1, forward strand.
TTGAAGCGTTCTGTGCACCAAACACAGGCAGGAATCGCACCAACGATTCCCTACAGACCCATCGCCACATGTTACTCATGAGGTGCGGTCTAAAGTTTGGAGTATGAGCATACAAGCCATTCTTTATCAGATTTGATCTCACTACCACTGTCATCAACTATGACATCTAACTCTCGAAGAACTTTGTGATCGGGGATCTTCATCACATGATCATGGGGGTAGTTGGTACTTTGTACACTATACTTTAACCAATTTCGGTTAAACTTACAAAATTACTTACAATTTTGCCACAACACAATCTTTGATGAGAGGGCATTCGGCCCAGAATCATAATAAAATGGGTACGACTCACCAGTATTCATCGGCAAACCGCTGAGATTGCTCACATAGCAAACGTCAACACGTCGCTCACTGTTTGCCTCTACGGCAGGCATAAGGCAAGCGCACGTGGCTATTAAAACAAACCAGCACACGCCATACTTAGCTACCATGTGGCAAGCGCGCGTGACTAAAAGAACACAGCACAGGGCGTGCCGCACCCGCACCAGCGAGTTGTCGCGCCGCACTACGCACTCGAAGTGCTAACGGAATCAACAGGAGCACCTGAGGGTTCACAAGCATCGTTAGGGTTGTCGTCATCGTGATCTGCGTGAAAAACAAGTTGTTAATTGTCAGGACAACTTACACAGTTACCTATCCTTTCATCCATCACGCATACGAGGCTCTCAAACAGAAATACGCTCCCATACTGCTGACTATAAAAAGAACTTCGCTTTCACAAGTATCTGACACATACTCTTTCTTGAACTTAACCACGTGAACCTCACACTACTTCTACGCATACAGAGTAAAAGACTTCAGAGGCACCACCATGTAGCATACGCGCGCTCCGTGATGGCGCCTGCGAATACGCGCGCATACGCGTCTGCCGAAACCAGGCCGTGCTACAACTGGACCTGGCCTTTCGATCAGACTAGCAAGGCACACACACACTCGCCTTACGCTCGTGCACATGTAATCACATCATGCTGTAACACAAATGAAAACATTAAAAAGATTCAGTCTGAACTTAATTTTAAAAAAATGTAGCACAACCATTCGCCTTTCTAGGGCACCATATACCGAGCTGCGGCTACACGACCTCCTCTGGTACGGTCCGATTCTCTTGTAAACTTAAATACTCTCTTCGATGTCAGAAGTAATTTGCTCTACTTCAATTTCATCAATTATACTTTGGTTTTCCGGCATTTTTCGTAACCAACTCGTATACCAGATGGTGATCGGTAGCAGCGGAAAATAATGTGTCTTCGGCGTCATAAGCCGACAGCATACTTCCAATCAAGAGCGAGCGCCAAAGCATAACGCCTTCCACTAAACCCTCAACATTAAATCCCAATTTTGTAGACTACGTAATACTCGGAATAAACTATAACACACATTAGAACACATTAGAACACAAAAAGGCTACTTATTTTTTTAATTCTTAGCACGTTAAAGTTAAACATTTTTTTTCGGTATACCGACATTATTATACATTTTGAACTTTAAAATTATCCCATGTAAATCACACCTCGTGTATTAAATTATAACGTAACTCGAGCAAATTAAACTTCCAATGAATGCAAACTAACTCATTTAGAGTACCTCCAACATTTCTTTCGACATTTGTTATCATATTTGGGTACGTTATGAAATAATGAAAGTACTTGCGCGTACTTTTTATTATAAATCGAACAAAATTTTTACTTTTGGCTTATAACATTTCACTTTAAACTTTTACTCCACACTTTAATGGTACGTCAAAGTCGTAAATAGGACAAAAACTTCATTTAACATCAAACATAGCGCGAGGAGAGAGAAATAGTCTTTCACCAACGTAATAACCCTCACACTATTCGAAGGTTATATGTGGACGATAACATGGACTTTATCCCACTTGTGATGTCGGAAATTACAACAGGAGATTGTTAATTGTTAAAAATAATAAAAGTGTGCGAGCAGATGTTCAACTTGCTCATTTGCTTACGCAATTAATCATTATCAGTAATAAGACAACGTAACGCACTATACATTCAGTATAGTGAAAGTACAGTTCGCCACACCGTAACACGTCTCCGCCACAATCACACACCAGTGTAACGTGAGGTACGTAATTACATGATAATAATACCAAAATATGTAAACCAACAGCAACACTACTTAACTCAATGTAACGCAGGATAGCATCGAAGCAACACCAATCCTCCTTGACTGCACTAGAAGAATAATTACAACGAACAGAACCACGACACTATCTTAGCACTAGTAGAGTGACCACACTCGTTGAATGACTTGAGCGGAATGCCTCACGTACGGCACCTACAGTGAACTTTATACTGCACAAACAAGCGGGGGTTTCTCGATATACCCTCCCTCTTTCTTTTCGCACTAGCCCTCGGTGTTGCGTCAGAGTGAGTGACAACCGATTACTTCGACAGATCGCGTTTTACATATCCGGTTGACATTCACTCTTAAATAATCTTCGGAATAATTAGACGCGCCGTCATATTAATTTCCTTAAATTTTTGTCGCAGAGACTCTTTAGATTTGATATCATAAATTGCTCTTCTAGCCCTCTTCTGTAAAACAAGGATAATTTCATTGTAAGTCACATGTCCCCATTGCAATATTTTATTACGAAATTATTCTATTGAAATAGATATAGTAAACTAGTCTAGCTGCTTCAACACTGGAAAGATTTCTAACCTTTTTTACAATATATGCTGCAGAACGAGGTCTGCTTGTTAGTTTTGAAATATGGGGCCCTATTAAAACTTCGCGTCTGGTGTCAATTTAAGAAAAATGGTGGTATCGACAAGACTCCATTCCTCCCCATTTATAATTACATTTTAGTATTTAAATGTTTGACAATTAGAGTCGTGAATTTCATACAACTCGTATTAGTGCCATTTAAATGTGAACTCCTAACATTAATATTTTATTAATTGTCGTCTTAATTTGAAAATTGAAGAAGTGTCATCAGCAAATAATACTATAATATGGTAAGATATAAAGTATTATGTAAGGTAAGTCAATAATTTATACAAGAAACAGAAAAGGGCCGAGAATTGAGCCTTGAGGTACGCTCATTTATACTATAATATATACCTATATATAACCTTTTATAAATATTTCTAGGTTATATATACCTATATATAACCTAGAAGAGCTCATAATATTAATGACAACTTTCTGCGTTCTGTTACTTAAATATGAAACAATTCATTTAGGAGCATTACTTCTTACACCATAGTGTTGTAGTTTCCTGATTATTGTTTCAAGGTGAACACAATCGAAGACTTTGGATTAGTCACAAAATATCCCCTTAGCATTTTGTGAATTCTCCTATGCATTGAAAATATATTTAATCAGCTCGACGCCAGCATCAGTTGATGAGCGAGATCTTGTGAAACCGAATTGATTTTTATGAAATAAACTACTTACATTAAAAAAATGACATTTGATCAAGAATAATATTTTCAAAAATCTTACTACTAATCTACTACGTTGGTAGTACAGAAATAGGTCTAAAATTGGCAGGGTCTAATGTACTACCAGATTTAAATAAAGGTAGTACTGTACTATGCTTCAATTAATCAGGAAACACACTAGATTTGATATTAATATTAAAAAAATTAGCTAGATAGGGCACCATTGTATCTATTATAGACGCAGAAATTCAAACGGAAATCACCAAACAAATCTGCAGTTTTGGTGATACTTTATCAAATGTAAAATTCTTTGTACACCCATTTAGATTTTGTTTTAGTAATGATTCGGCGACGGCAGAAGAAGAATTCAGTGACTTAGTGGTTAAGATCGGAATATCAGTAAAATATTTTTCAAAAACCATTGCAACGTCCTGGTCTGATTCAATTAATTTGTTGTTAAAACTTAACTGGTACTTTGAATTGCGAGAGTTGATCTTACCAGTTTCGCTATTAATTAATTATTAATAACTATAATAATAAAAAAAATAAAACTAGAAACTTAATTATCATATAGTCCTACTCCCCGCGGTATCGTGCCAAGAACGCTCCCGGCATTTCCCCGCTGAATGGCTATACTTAGCCTTTGAGCGAAAAAAGAACCAGCCCTCTTATCACCAGCAGCAACAGCCAGCCGCGGATGGAATTCCTTTAAGAACTTCACCACACGTGGACCCCACGAACCGATAGACTCTACAGCAAATATGTAGTCATCTCTCAGAGACTCATACTTGCGCCACTTACTCAGTTCAGCTGCCTCTGATGCCGCCCCGGCATTAAACGAGGTACCCTTGAGATGAGAGGCCGCCAGAGTGTCTACGCAAGTAGCATCCCACACTAGGGTTTTACATCTCTCCCAAGGGACCAATGTCATACCGTCGGGTCTCCTGCCATCGTCTCTAAATATTCCACAAGGCTCTAAAACCGAAGGAACATTTATAGAGACAAGAGCCCTTCGGATGACATCGTTCAAAGAACTGTGTCGTGAAAACCTACCAGCGCTTTTCTTACATGAAAGTCCGTGGAGCCCAAACTTATCGACGCTGCTACCACAGGGGCACTCATGGGGTTGACAAAGCGCCGCTCCTAGTCGGATTCCTATGGCAATACGCAAGCTTTCCCCATCAAGTAATGTGCCGAGATAACTTGATGGTAAATCGTGTAACCAGTGACTAGATTCCTTAGTCGAAACAGCTAGAAGGCGTGCCTTATCCTGGTCACTATGAAAATTATGAAACAAATCTTTCTGCACGCCCCGTACCATTGGAATATCCTTAGGTTTACTTCCAGTGGAACATTTTCACCGGGACAGAGCGTTTGCCATGTCTGCCCTGCCTCCGTAGCAAAGCGTAGGTCTACTTTATTATTTAATTTTTTTTAATAGGATAAGGGCGACAAACGAGCACACAATCCACCTGATGGTACTCGTAAGTTGTTGCGGCGGCCCATAGACATCTACATCTATCCTCTATTACAAATCAAAATGCAGATGCATTGTCACTCGTGAGGACTAAGATGGAATGCTTCATTTCCAGTAAAAAGGGCCTCCGGCCACCTGCACTCACCAAGCGAGGTAAACCTCTACTTCACGCGGGTATTCTGTGTCCCATCCGTGCGACAGCAAAAGCTACCGCGTGGCTCTACCACTGTTAAAAACTGAATTATGTTACATAAGTCACTGACACTATGCACGGAAGCAAGGAAAGCAGGCAATGCAACGCTAGAAAGATTTCTCACACCAATGCCACCAAATTTTATAGGTAAAGTAGCTTGAGTCGAGGCTGTTGTATTTAAAGTTAAATTTAGAATTTTTTCTATAGCTATTTTAAGATTATTATCAATATCTTTTAAAATATCCGAACATTTCCAGACTGGATTCAAACGAAGTAAGTATGTAAATCTAGGTACAAGAAGACAATATTTAAAAATAGTAAGAGCTATGTGAGGGTTTAATTTATACAATTGATCAACGTGGTTTAAAAACTGATCAAATTTGGTTTTTAAAACAAAATTAATACTATCGAAAAACAACGGGGCACCTAGTAGGTATAGTGATTCCGTACTGACAGTTTTTATTCCTGGAGAAACATGATTGAAATTTTGAATTAAACTGTCTCTATGAGAAGTAGATAAATTATTGGAAAAAAATATTTCACATTTATTGCTATTTGATTCAAGACCAATATTTTTAAAATTTTGAAAAATATGAGTAAGATAACTGAGGACGACATCTGCTCTACCTCCCAGTGTACCGTCATCCAAGTACCAGACATTCAGCTTGGATTTCAAATTTGAAATAATGGGTTGAATTCCTAAACTGAAAAGTGCTGGACCTAGTGGGTCACCCTGCTGAACACCGACAGCAGAATCCATAACATGGTTTTCGTAAAAAAAGTTAGTATTTTGACTATAACATTGCCAAACGTAATGATAAATTTCGGGGATATTTTTAGCTACTTCTTTCAGCAAGGTTACCCTATCGATAGAGTTAAAAGCTTTCCTCAGGTCAACCTTCACAAGAATATCTGCATCAGAGTTTGTTAAAAATGTACGCACTTAATGTACCGCCGCCTCACAGCCACCTCTAGTGCCAAAGCCTAGTTGGGTAGGCTGACATTTGGTCTTAAGGTTAGATATTATGTGCCTGCAAGCTAATTTTGAAGTTTAGCGGTTTGAAGTTAATAGGACCAATACCGTTATCCTTTTTTTTAGGCACATATAAGAATGGAATGAAATTTGGATTAACATTACCAGAAAGCATAAAGTTACATAATTTTGTAATGTCTTTAAGAAGTACTCCGCCGATGTCACCGGCAGAAGCGCTTAATTAATTAAATTAATAATTAAACTTCACGTCATTTTAATTTTATAAGAAGCCGTCTTTTGTCTTACACCTCTCTACATTCGCGTAGGTTTCGTACTCTGGTTCTGTACTCGGATAGCCATCGTAGCCATACTGTACAAACAATTCTGCACTTCAGATACCGACAGTCCACTTTGCACCGCTGAAGGAACTGCAGCACCTCCCAAATTTCGACGAAATCAAAGGCTTTCTAATAGTCCACATACGCAAGACAAATTCGCGGATTATACTATCCGGTCTTCCGTACAATTTGCCGAAGGGTATGTAATGTGGTCCATGGTGCTAAAACCTTATCTAAAACTGGCTTTATCGGGAGGCTGGAAGTCGTCAAGTCTATATGCGAGACGATTCGTAATGCTCTCGAAAACAAAATGTAGACGCAGCTCAGAAGGGAAATCAGTCTGTAGTTCTTCAAGCGAGCGTTGTCGCCTTTCTTGAAGAACAAGACCACCGCACTTCTGCTCCACGCCTCCGGTGTAGTGCCACCATAGAGGACGGAAATAAAGAGAATCTGAAGGAATTTTAGTACCAGTTTTCCACCCGCTTTCAAAAGCTCTGCTGTAATTTTATCCTCACCCGGGTACTTGTTGTTTTGAAGAAGCTGGAGAGCCATTCTAAACTCGCTTAGACTGATGTCTGGGATATCATCGGAATTGTGTCGGATAAGACTTCCTCTTCTATAGTTTCTAATATCCGAATGTGGCTCCAACAATAACTTGTACAGTTGCCCATAGGACCTCTCAATTTCACTTAAAATCCCCTGGCAACCAACGGCCAAAAATCTAGGAGTTACATTCGACGAAGCTATGACATTCGCGAAATACTACACAAAACCATGAAATACACCAGAACTCGGTGGTACCAGCGAAACTCTGACTTACACAGAGACTGTCAACTTTAAACAATCTCTGAGTATTTCAAGGAAATGTCTCGGCGCTATTTCGAAGGGGCCGAGACACATCCCAACCCGCTCATTAGCGCCCACCTATGCCCTGACTCCGAACATTACGGATAGCCTCTGGAGGTCCTGCAACGTTCTAATCGATATATAAGAACTTAAAATAATAAATTACATATACTAATAGCTTCAGAAGTTGGTGCAAATACATATAACTTATAAAAGTCTCCAGAAGCTATTATGAAGAAATTGTTTTATTCTTTGTAATTTTTGAAGTAGGTTTTAAATTTTTGTTAAAATTCAAATTTTTAAAATCTTTTTCGTGGATACGATTAGGAAAATCCATCACATTACAAACTCGACCCTCTATTTTGTAAACTAATTTTTTAACCAAATTTATAAAAAAAAATCATTAAAATTGTTATACAATTATTCTAAATATATCGCGTAACATACGTACGAAGAAAGAATATACTGAACAAACTATTTTCCCTATATACCAACTCTACCAAGATGAGGCGCCGGCGACTGGCTGATTGTGGAAAATCCTTTAAGACATGGTGAACTTAAATTTCACAGACTCGAGACATGTGTGACTTTGCGATCACTAATCTGCCTGTTCAGTTCCTATTGCTAATTTACAAAAATTTTAAGTGCATTTTTTTTATAAATATATGTGACAAACGAACTTACAAACCACCTGTTGGTACGTGACTACGACAGCGTGGCTACAGATGCGTGGTCACCACTTAGAACGAAGATGGAATGCCTCACAGGTTTACAGTTTAAAAAAGGTTGAATCATATAAATAACATATCCAATATTTACATATTATAATAAAAGAAAATTAATAAGTGCACCTCCGGGTGTACCGACACTATCTTAGCAAACCGATTATACAGTTACAATTGAAACTGTCAAATTAAACATCTTGATCCCGCCTTCCCCTGCCACCCTTCTGAGAAGTGTGACAACTATGGCCCTCTGAAGAAATCTATTGATGAGGTATATATAGGTAATGAATTTTTGATGGCCTGTAGTCCAGGGATGGAGACATTATTGGTGAAGTGCTGAATAAACCAATACACTGCCAACCATAGACGAATGTGTAAGAAAGTTGTTCAATGGTTCAATGGTTAGATTTAATACAAAAAGTACAAAACTAAAGAATACTAATAAATTTTTACGTAATAGCTATATTCTTAATTTTTTTATGTACAAAATGGACATAATGGTGGCATTATAATATATAGTATTTAGTTAAATAAAAAGTTACAAGTGATAGAGCAATACTTCTGCTATATTATGGTTGCAGCACGAATGGTTAAGCTCCACCGGTAATGGACCCCGCTCTCACATAATACCAACGTGAAATAATAGCTCATTGCTTTTGATTTTCGTATGCTTAGTATAGAAAACCGGCGCATTTTTTACTGAAGACGAGGCATTCTATATTATTCCTCAAAGGACACAACATATTATGCATTTTGGTTTCTAAGCGAGATCAAATATAGATGTCTACGAGACACAGCGTCCACTTATCATCAGATGGACTGTGTGTTGGACTCGTTTGTCCCTGCTAAAGTTTCTCAGTTCTTTTTAGCAATAATAATTTAGAATTTTATAAAATACTAGCTGATCCGGCAAACGTTGTTTTGCCATATACATTATTTCTAGGAAATATTTTTTTAAGTTCAATAAAAAATAGATTAGAGTGTGTAGGGATGTAATTATAATTGAAAGAGGAATGAAGCGTTGTAGACAATTAAAGTATACTTTATTTTAGTTAAAGATTTATTCTATTAAAGTATAAATAAATATTAAATTACAATTCTTGATAACTATACATCGAAAATAGTTATTCATAATTCTACTAATAATTATGGCAATTAAAAAACAAAGATTAAACTCTCAGTGCGATGGAGTGTACAATATTTTTGTTCAGTCCGTCTTTAGCTAATACAAACAAACTGGATGGATTTCCGACGCGAGAACATGCTACATATAGTTGTCCGTGAGAAAAACATGGTGTACCCAAATCTAAGCCACAAACAAACAACGTTTGGCCTTGTGACTTATTGATCGTCATTGCGAATGCCAATCTAATTGGAAATTGAATGCGTTTGAATTCATTTGGCACATATTTTTTCCTACAGGAATCGTAGGGATTCGTGGCAGCAATACATTTTAGCCTCTGAACTCGCCATTCAAAATGCTGATTGCGATTACGTTTTTTATTAGTTTTTTATGACTAATCGTGTGCCATTGCAAAGCCCTGGTGGGTTCAATTTACGAAAAAAAAACCAGAGGTCCAACCATCAATTGTAAATGGTCACCGCACCATGCTTGGCCTATCCAATGAATTCAAAAACTCAATTGGATAATTCACAGCTTCGTTGGTATCGCAAACTGTATCGACAGATTTTTATGACAACAAGTCTCCTCGCATCAACTGTTGTATCTTGGAATTTAATCCATTAACGTCCACATATTTTGCTGTTAAAATCGCCCTTTCCGCCAGCCACTCAAGGTTTTTGTATTGTGTGTATATATCGGGATATATGTTGTCAATGAAAGTATTTTGCGAGTTGATGATTGTGCAGAAATCGGTTTTCAGATTTATGCGTCCAGTATTTTCATGTACAGCAACTTTTCCATTGCCCAAATCTAACAGTTGATTTGAGAAAGTTTCTGTGGGTGGATCCTGAAGCATTTGACTTGACGCGCACGTTCACTGTCAATTTTACTTTTTCAACATTACACTACATTTGCGATGATTATAAGCAAGCGTTGATTTCATCAGTGTACGTTCAACATTCATCCCAAATGATAATTTTACACAGTTTCAGCACTGTGGCCATGGACCATTGTTTATTATTTTGGACACTGCATCTGGATTATTATGAATGTTTAATGGCAGCTTAAATGCTGAATGAGCTGTTTTGTTTATATATAAAAAAGTTGCTGCAATTCTAGATGATGCAACGGCCAATGCGATGCCATTTTTGATCTAATTTCGGCAAGAAGTAGCGAAATAAATAATGTTTTTCCAGGTACACCTAGTACATCCAAACAAAGGATCCCCCTAGCCCTGCCGAAACTACCAGCATAATGCGATCGTAAATTGTTTTTTGTTCATCATTTATTTGTGGAACATTGCGAGTAACAATCGCTGCCAGTTTTACAGTATCATACTGCAGTTCATAATTCATATCTGTATTGATTAATTCAGATGCACTTTGATTTGGTGAACTCATACCAATATTACCGATTCGTAAATTTGCAATGGCGATGCAATGATCTTCGGTAGCAATCAATGCTTCATTGTACATTGCGTCACTGAATGATATAGCTGATGTAACGGCCAATTTTGTAATTCGTTATTTCTTCATTTTTATTTAAATGAGGAGCATTTACATTAGTATTTTCATTTCTAAATACAGCCATATCTCTTCCTTTATTCATATACTTGCAAATGTATTTGATGCTCTTCACCGAACTGCAGAACTCAACATTAATATTAGCATTTGTTTTGCTCAGCAGAGGTAAATATGGTACCACCCAAGGATTGTCGATATCAATGTCTGCCTTACTGATAGTTTTAATGAATATTTGTCCGCCATTATCGGTACTTCTTCGACGATATATTGGATATCCGTCAACATGTGTGACCGTATCGTTAGTGAATTATTTGGGAAAACGCTTTGTACATTTTCCGTCTACCATGCAAGACGATGAACGATTCAGATATTCGCATGGACCATGAATCATGTTTGTAGTAACAATATCAAACAGTAATTGATCAGTAGATGGATCGGGAATTTTTGTTGAAATTAAACTATCGAAGTCGTGAGGACGTATTTTGTCGATAAATCAAATCAAAATGTGAGCATGAGGTAATCCTCGCTTTTGTCACTTGACCGAATACATCCAATAACGTATGGGGCCAAAAACATGTAATTTTGTAATAAAGCTGATTAAAGATTTCAATTTTTGTTTAAAAACACGTGCTGTAATGTCATGACGATGTATTGCATTTTGTCCTGGTAATAGCAACGATGTGATTTCCGGCCATTATGGATTACATGTAAAAGTAATAAAAAACTCGGTCGTCCATATTCGCGCACGATAAATATAGCATCCTGTATGTATTCTTGCATGTGACATGGATTATCGCTGTACGATGATGGTAGAATGACAGAGTTACTAATTTCGGCAGTATCAGCATTGTTTGCAATAGCATCTTTCAAGTGAATGTATTCTTCCGCACGCAGCTTCTGTTGTTTATGTCGTAGGTATCATAGTCATTCACTCTCTGTTTTCACGTACAGGTCCACCATGAATTGTTGGCAAAGCTCACGATGTCGTAAAATGACCAGTAAACAGCTGTTTGAGAGGTGACAACGGTAGACACTTGGCGGGGATAACTGATCGATTGGTAGTTGATCAGTTATCGAGAGACGAGGGTTAAAGATTAATTTAAAGTGAGAAAAATATATTGTAATGTTTTATTTTATAATTGGTATTCATTATTAAACAAGGACAAAAACTTAAGTGAATTTGTTTATAAATTCTACACGTAATAAAATAATAATAATAAGTACTAATGGCTGAAGTGGTTCATGGTGTGTCACGCTGTGCTCACCCGACAGTTTCAAGAGGTTCTCGACTAAAAATCACTCCTGTACTCTTCACTACTGGGATCACTTATTTGGTTCCTAAAGACCGGGATTCCACAGACCCGAGCAAATACCACCCCATTACGTGTCTACCCACCATATAAACTCGTAAGACACTGATATCCATTTTGAGTACGCAATTTATTCATCACCTTGATTTCAATCAGGTGATGTCGCGTGCTCAAAACGAATGTCGGGTGGTGGTTGTGCAACCAAGGAACCACTTCTCGTTAACGCGGTCATTGGCAAAGTGGTTAAAAGCAACCGTCGGAACTTCTCTGCCTCCTGGATAGACTATAGAAAGGTATTCGATCGGTGCCCCATACATGTCTAATCAGGGTTCTCGAGCTATACAAGGTTGACTGTATAGTTTGAGACTTTCTCGGGCAGTTTATGGGGCAGTGGAGTATGATCCTTTGTCATCTCGGCCAGCGGATGACGGCTGCGGATAATCACATAAGGATAAGAAGGGATATCTTCCAGGGCAATTGTTTGAGTCCAATCTGGTTCTGCCTCTCTCTGAACCCTCTCAGTACCTTACTGGAGGGTTCCGGGAGGGTATTTCAGCTTTTGAAAGGAGGTACAAAAGTTGCCCACCTTTTCTATATGGATGATCTCAAGTTATTCGCCTACAGTCGCTCCCATCTTATGAAATTGCTAAACATCAATTGTAATTTTAGCGATTCTATTGGAATGGAGCTGGGGATGGATAAGTGTGCGATCCTCCATGTCGAAAGGGGAAGGGTTGCTAACTCTGAGGGCATAGACTTATCTATGTCCATTAGCATAAGGACCCTTTCCGGAGATGAAACATACTGATACCTGGGTATGTCACAGAACATCGGTGTAGAGGAGGCGGGTATGAAAGTCAGTTTGCGATGTGTTTTATGCACACTTGAACAAAGTGCTTAATAGCCTTTTGTCATATAACGGTTGGATCATGCCTGTTCTCATGTATACCTTTGGCATACTCAGGTGGACTCAGACCAAACTGAACGCTCTGGACAGATAAGTCCGCACTATAATGACGTTCCACAGGATGCATCGTCCGAGGTCGTCAGTAATGAGGCTGTACCGCGGAAGCATGGTGGGCGCGGTTTTTTAAGCGCGCTTACCATGCATAATCGCGAAGTGTTCAGCATCTGTCATTACTTTCTGACGAGGTCGGATAATCCATTCTATAGAGACGTCATTTCTTATGACAAAAGGCTTACCGCTCCATCCTTAGTCAACGAGCAATGGCAAGACCTAGCAGTACATAGCATTTGCGACCGGAAGACCATATGAAAGGAGAAGGGAGGTTCTACAAGGGTCTACATGACCCTTGCGTAGACACAGCTGCCGCCCTCCACTGGCTACGGTGTGGTGACATCTTTGGGGAAACCGTGGGTTTTGTCTATGCGACACAGGATCAGGTTATTAAGATCAAAAACTATCGGAGCTTGTCGCCATCCCGGTGAGTCACTAAGGCATGTCATCTCCGGGTGTTCGGTGCTTGCTAACTCTGAGTACTTGCAAAGGCACAACCTAGTAGCCAGAATTCTACTGGGGTCTTCTGTGAGTCATCACAGACAGGACTATTCTTGCGAATTAGCCTGATATTGTGCCGATAGACTGGACACAGTCAAGGATATTTTTGGTCGATATTACCATTCCATATAATGAGAATAGAATAGAATAGAATAATTTTTATTCAATATACATTACATGTGTAATTCTTATTGAAAGTCATTTTTTACTTTACCACTGGTTCGAAAAAATACCCTCTGTCCTGGGAAGAACTAGCAAGAAACCCAGCGGCACATTTTTTTAAAAATAAATTTTACAATATAAATGATTACGAACTATTTACAAAATTTATTTTAGAAACTGCTTGGAAGCGACCACCTCATTCCCAGGGGTTATTATCAACCATGTATTCATTTATACTATAATAACCCTTTTTATACAGTTTCAGCTTAATAAAACATTTAAACTTGGTAATAGAGAGAACCTGTACACTTTCCGGGACCTTGTTGTAATAGCGTATACATTGCCCCAAGAATGAATTACTGACTCTGTGGAGTCGAGAAACTGGCATCACTAGCTTGTGTTTGTTCTTAGTGTTTACAGAATGTATATCACTTTTTTTACTAAAACTATCTTTGTTTTTGTGAACATACATTAAATTTTCGTAAATATACTGAGAGGCCAAAGTTAATATATTTATTTCTTTAAATTTATCTCTTAGAGACTCTTTCGGTTTTAGATTGTAAATAGCTCTAATGGCCCTCTTCTGTAAAACAAAAATAGTTCTGAATCAGCCGCATTTCCTCATAGCAAAATCCCATAAGACATTATGCTATGGAAATAACTAAAAAAAACTAATCTAGCTGTCTCGACACTAGTGGGAACTCTAATCTTTTTTACAGCAAAAGCTGCAGAACTTAGTCTGCTTGCTAATTTGGATATATGGGGGCCCCACTGAAGTTTTGCGTCAAGAGTGATGCCAAGAAAAACAGTGGATACAACAGGGCTCAATTCCTCCCCATTTAAAAACACATTGGTATTCAGATTTTTAACATTCGTTGTTGTAAATTTAACACAATTAGTTTTATTTCCGTTCAAATGCAGATTATTAACGTTAAACCAATGCACTAATTTTGATATATCATTATTCACTTCGTCACATTTAAATGATTGACGTTTAAGTTTAAAAATCAAGGAAGTATCATCAGCAAATAATACTATATCATGACTATCCCCTACAAGGTGAGGTAAGTCATTAATATACACCAGAAACAGGAATGGGCCGAGAATCGAGCCCTAAGGAACACCTATTAGTACAGGTGACCCGGAAGAACTTTTACCATTGATAATAACCTTCTGCTTTCTATTACTTAAATATGAAATAATAAGTTTAAGCGCTGTGTTCTTGACACCATAGTACTGTAGCTTCCTGATTAATGTCTCATGGTGAACACAGTCGAAGGCCTTAGATAGGTCACGAAATATACCCAAAGCATCCTCTGAATTCTCCCATGCACAAAAAATATGTTTAATAAGCTCAACTCCGCGTCAGTTGTCGAGCGACCCCTTGTAAAACCGAATTGATTTTTATGTAGCAATTTATTAATATTAAAGAACCTTAACATCTGATCTAAAATAATTTTTTCAAAAATTTTACTTAATGTTGGTAGTACAGAAATTGGTCTAAAATTGGCGGGGTCTATTGTACTACCAGATTTAAATATAGGTATGACTTAACTATGTTTCATTAAATCAGGAAACACACCAGATTCGACGCTTATATTAAATATAGTGGCTAGATAAGGTGCTAATATATCTATTATAGATAAAATAACTTTAACGGAAATCCCCCATAAATCTGCCGTTTTCTTAACATCAATAACTTTAAAGTATTTAACGATATCTTTTGGCAGTACTCTATGGAATTTAAAAGTATTAGAACAAGTCTTTACATTTTGTTTGAGCAATGATGAATGAGAATGAATGAGAACCTCGTGGAGGCCGAAACAGATATGCGATATGTATTTATTTAATATTATAATGTTTTATGTATTTTTGTTATTTTAATTTAAAATAATATATTTATACAGCCCAACCAGATAGAAAACTATATAGATACCCCATTTTCATAAGTAAATAGCTAGTCTTGTCGCTTACCATGTTTCATTTTCAATTCTGTTACGAATAATGTTACAAAGCTAAAGCGAGCTTCACTTCTAAATCGCCGTTTTAGAATTTATTATTCAAATGCCCCTCGAAGCTTAGGTTACGTACGATTATATTTGAATATTGCTTTTCCGGTGTAGAAAATTGAGTTACAACGATCATCACAAACGACCATCGGTTATTTGTTGCGCAAAAATGGTTTCATATTTGGTCGACTCAAAAATAATTGGGGCAAAGCGTAGGGTAGCCCTCTAACCCCCCAATACTGATGCAATTTTTATTGCTATCTTTGTAAAACTAATTATCCGATTGCGGTGAAATATAGCACAAATAATCTAAGTTGTGCATTGTACACATTCATTTCATGCACGTTTAGTTCATATGTAAATCTAGATTTTTATATTCGAATAAATTCGTATGTATATGTTGATTACAGTAGCATCACCTATACAACAACAATTAGCATATTTTTGAAAATTGAGATTCAATCGATTACTGATAAAATATGAGGGACGTATGCACATTTAAAATTTGAATTTTATATTCTCGTCTGGTTATTTTTTTATTTTATTTCCTCTAAGTATCTGTATTCAGTTTTTTTCATAACTGTTAAAATTTTTAAAATTATTAATTATTAGACATGTTTATTGTAAAATTTTAGTTACTTCAAACTAATTTTTAATTAAATGGCTAATATTTTTATCTCTTAAAATAATGTTTATTTTAATTAAGCTTTCAATTATTAACAGTGGTAGAGCCACGTGGCAGCTTTTGCTGTCGCACGGATGGGCCGGCTCAAACCGGGGTGGTACCACAACCTCACAGAATACCAGCGTGAAGTAGAGGTTTACCTCTGCGTTTCGCTTGGTGAGTGCAGGTGGCCGGAGGCCCTTTTTACTGGATAAGAGGCATTCCACCTTAGTCCTCACGGGTGACAACGCATCTGCAATTTGATTCGCAAACGAGGATAGAGGTAGATGTCTATGGGCCACAGCTACCACTTACCATCAGGTGGACTGTGTGCTCGTTTGTCACCCTTATTCTATAAAAAAAATATAATATGTGTACAATTTAAATAAGTAATATGTGTAATAATGTAATCCTATAAAAAAAATTTGTCTGATGGCGTTGTAAGAATATTCACTACCCCATACCATCTCAACTTAGGGAAGTTTAATCAGGAGATGGACAGGAACATTTTCTTGATAACAACTGAAAGTAATAAAAAATTGCGTTTGCCAACCCACCTGCCAAGCGTGTAGAGCTGAGAATTGGTTATAGCAATCTTAATGGAAGGGCCTATGTTTTGCAGTGGACTTTTGATAGGCTGTAACAAATGTTTAATTAAGTAGCAAATATTCCTCAATTATTTTCCCTTAAAATCACATTTAATTTAAATTATATAATAAATTTCACTATCATCAGTAACTCAACCACAACTTTGTGTCGAATGCATGGACATACGACTACTTATTAAACTAATTGTATTTTATTTTTGTTAATCATTCCGTGTGAGGGTAAAGAAAATACAAAATTTAATCGCATGTCTGTTGTGGCGACTAAGAGAAATGTCAGAAATATTTGGCGATATCATTCCGATATATGGCAGTTCAACCAACTTGTATAAACTAGACGTAAAATACCGATCGGAAAGAATAAACAGCGATTAGTGTGAGATGTTTGTTACTGCGATAGATAATATGTTTGCCTGTGTCATCTAACTAAACTCTTGTACAAAGGGAGATGCCTATGTCGAGGCCAACGCTTGAGAGAAGCAGCAGTGGGTCTACTCTTTATGTGATTTCTTTCACGGCCTTTTAAAAAAATCACTGCGTATTTTAGTTAATGAACCTAATGCCTCAATGATATCTTTGATTTTTGACGACTCCTAGACGCAATGGTTGAGCATTGAGTTCGAATCCCGCAAGAAAATAAAGTTACAATAATATTTTTGAAAATAAAATGTAATCACAAAGTACTAGGATGACACTGTATAATAGTTTTTTTTTATAGGAGAGGGGGCAAACGAGCATGCGGCTCACCTGATGGTAAGTAACTACCGCCGCCCTTGAACAACTGCAACACCAGGGAGAGAATTGCAGATGCGTTGCCGGCCTTTTAAAAA
>JAVANC010000029.1:16829796-16871859 GCA_033319125.1 Parnassius glacialis
CTTATTTGTTATACGAACCTCCGACATAGAGGTCCCGCAGTGAGGCAATTTTGGTGGAAAGTTGTTTCCACTGTCCAGACGTGAATTGTCAGCAAAGACAGGTGCGAACAGGTCCGCTTTCTCTTTAGCCGTATGCGCCAGTGTGCCGTCCGGTTTTACCAGCGGAGGCAGTGTAGGCCAACAGAAGTTTATCTCGACCGCTTTGGCGAAAGATCAAAAAGCTGTAGTGCCGGATATTCTGGCAGAGAATTTTGCGTCAATATGTTTAATGCGATCAAGACTAGCTTTCCCTAATGCTTTTATTTGGGAATTGGCAGTCTGGTTGAAACTTCTCTTCTTGGAGCTAATATCCGGAGCTTTGCAATTTCGAGCGTCAACCCAGGATAGGTACGCTAAATGCTTGCGCGTTTCAGCTTGGGCACCTTCAACGTTAAAACATGGGCGAGCTTTGTTACCAGCGGGGCGTCAGAGAAGGGGATAAAATACTCCATACCTTGATGTAACACATCCACTATCGCAACCGTGCAGCTCGACGGATCTGCAGAAGAGAAACAGAGCTCCAGCCAAGGATAAGAGGCAAAAAAGTGTCGCATCTTATCCCAATCAGCTGTCTTATTCCACCATATTCGTCGAACACCTTGGGACTCATAATTAGTGGTCAGATTATGAGTCCCAAGGTGGTCACGGTCACGGTGGTCACAAATTCCACGCTTCTCTTCCAGCATGGTCGGTCTTCTGGGATGGGAGCAGCCAGTTTTGGTGACAAGCGTTAAATTCCCCTAGAAAGACCACATGTGCCGTAGGATACCGATTTAGGGCCACGACAGCAGCCTCACTAAGGTGATCAAATAATATAAAGGATTTTATCAATAACTGCATCTACCATCACCCAGATTGTCGAAAAAGTGGGGTCTTCAAGGTGACAGTGACGCGGGAAGCAGATGTCATTGTGGACGTACACAAGTACTCCGGCACGTGGATGTAAATTGTGTTCCAGGAAGAATCCAGGATAGTCAAGGTAGGCGGCATTCAATGGACATCCAATTTGCGTCTCTGTCAAGTACGAATTATTGACAGTCATTCTTCTTCTCAGTCTCAAGATGGTGATGGACCACGCTGAGATTAGAGTGCGATCCTCGAATATTATTTGAGGAAATGTATGAGAATCTCTAGAGCCATGCATTCTTCCAAAACCCCATATACGGTGTTAATAGGAGATTTCAACCCAAAACTAGGCACAAGAGAGAACGGTAAGCCGAGATTGACTTCATGGAGAAAGAGGGACTCTTTATGATGAACTCTTCCTTCCAAAAGCGGCCCCACAGGAAATGGACCTGGTCGAGCCCCGACGGTTCGACAAAAAAATGAGATTGACTTCATTATGACGACCAGACGACAAATGTTCAGTGATTTCTCAGTGATCGCGAGGAAGAAAACCGGCAGCAATCATCGAATGGTAAAAGGTACACTGAACCTAAACGTTAAATTGGAGAGGTCACGTCTAATAAAGTCAATGCTCCGTCGCCCTCGTGCTCTGTTCCAAAGTCCCGAAACCTTTTAGCTCGAGCTACGAACCCGTTTTCAGTGCCTTAAAGATTGCAATGCAGTGGACGATATCGACGCTGGAAAGGAAAAAATTACTAAGCGACACTTTGGTCGATATTGAGTTATATATATCATTGAAATCAGCTTTTTTTTCTGCGTTGATTGGTCCTTACTTTCGTGCTTCTACGATGAATTTAATGTCGTTTAGTTATTTTAAAATTTGAGAATTTTTTGAAGTTTTCGGCGACCAACCGACGATAATTTTCGTCATTTCAAAAAATATTGCGTTTAGGACTATTTTCAATCTACCGAATTTCTACTTAGTAAATTTCTCCTGTTTTTGATATAAATTATTTTGGTTTTAAGTTACTTTTTCCTGAACTTATGAAAAATTAAAAATTTATTTGGCTATCTTTTCCTACGAAAAAAAATTATATTTTTGCTACTTTTTACCTTTTTACCTGTCCTTAATTTTAGCTATTTGACATTTAGATATTTTTTACCAGGTCTGATTAACAAAAATATGCCGTTTAGTGATATTTTTCCTTACTCTAATTTTGTCGCTTAGATGAATGTGACTTGCCGTTTTCTAATATATTTTGGCGTTAAGATAGCTCTTCCAGAAATATTTATTTTATAAAACGTCAGTTGAGCCTTCTGCGTTGATCTTGAATTGTCGTGTAACTAGATTGTGATTTAACATTGAAGTGGTCGTTAGGAACAAAAAATTGAATCACCGTGCTACAAGCTGGCGCTTTGTGAATAGATGTATGACCGCGCGTCCCAATGACTTGTCGCTTGGTCTAGAAAAGCGGTAATTATTTTCATTTAAGTACTACATAATATTCTTTAGTTGTGTGCTAATGTTTGAGTTACTCATATTTTACAACTGCGAAAGGACCTGCGTTTTTCGAATTTAATAGACCTAGCTTTGGTTAATGCAGGTAATAGTCCCTCGTTAGAAGATAATATACCAAGGATTAGTTAATGTAATTAACTTTTATTTTGATGAAAACATAATTTTGTTTTTCTTTTCAAGACTCCTTAACCATACAAAATGTTTCTGAAGATTATAATGTCGTGTCATTCTAAGCAAAATATTTGATTATTTTGAAGTATTTCAAAGTTGCTTCTTGCCGGATGATTCCAAAGTTGTTGCTTATTTTGTAGCTGATATGGAACTTCAGGGAATGGACCTTTTTCATCATTTCATCATTTGTAGTGCCCTCGGAGTTAGATCCCAGCTATGAATTGATAGCTCATTTAAAATTGCATCTTGCCATAAGCAGAAGTGCTACCGGGCCTGGACTGACGTGTCGGTGTCCCAGGATGCAAACACCAAGAAGAAAATAAATATAATAAAATTAAGAAAGTTCCGCTTCTAGCTTCTACAACAGTCATTGCCAACGCAAAGCAGTGCACTGATAAATAAATCGTAAATCTTCAGAATTGGCGAGATATTAGTCTCGTCTCGTAGAGAGTTCTAGTCTCTCGCCAAGGCTGTCCAACGGAACTTTTTTTTTTATAGGATATGGGTGACAAACGAGCACACAGTCCACCTGATGGTAAGTGGTTGCTGCGGCCCATAGACATCTACATCTATCCTCTATTACAGATCAAAATGTAGATGCGTTGTCACCCATGAGGACTAAGATGGAATGCCTCATTTACAGTAAAAAGGGCCTCCGGCCACCTGCACTCACCAAGCGAAACGCAGAGGTAAACCTCTACTTCACGCTGGTTTTCTGTGAGATCGTGGTACCACCCCGGTTCGAGCCGGCCCATCCGTGCGACAGCAAAAGCTGCCGCGTGGCTCTACCACTGTTAATACTTCTTTCAGCCATCTCTTTCATCTCTGCACAGGGAGAACAACTCACTGGTTCATGCCACAAAGGAGAAAGCCGATCTGTAAGGCTGTCTTTTTGCCTCCAACTCGACTCTCGGTGACGGGAGGAACACACTGCTGACCATTCTACAGTGAGAGTGCTCAGTGCGCAAAGCACCCCTCTCCCTGAATGTTAACAAGTCGGGTAAACCTGATAAAGTTCTTCATATTGTGCTGAGGACATATCCTACTAGGCGTAGGAGTAGCCCTGAACTCATGGAGATAGCTTTAGTGCACCAGATACCTAAAAATAGCGACGGTTTAGCTACAGACCTACTACCTCCTTGTAGTCCAAAATAATGGAAACCATTATAAACTGGCAGCTGATTACGTACCTTGAGGTCCACCAGCTAATTAGTAACCACCATTACTGATTTCACCGCGGTCACTCAGCTGGTGATCATCTATTGTACCTGACCCCAAGATGATGGATGCAGTAGAGACCAAGAAATAAAGACCTTGGCCGTTAGTTTTGACATTTATCAAAAGCCTTCGATCAAGTTTGGCACAAATAGCTTCTTCCGAAGCTTTTTTCCTATTTGGTTCCCAAAAAACTGTGCAATTGGATCACCAGTCTGCAAGCGCATTTATGGTAGGGTGCCACAAGGCTGCGTGCTAACACCTCCACTGTTTATGTTGAATATCAATTATTAGTTGCAAACCAGTAACATTCATTGGTATACGGATGACAGCACAGGTGATGTATTTTACATCGGCCGTACCAATGTTTCTCGAAAACACGTTGTCGAGTACCGGAAAAAACTTGTGCCTGAAGTCAAATCTTTGTTAAATAAAGTCTCGGATTGGTCTTTAAAGACATAGGTTTGCGTGTTCACCGCTAAAAAGAACGCCTTTGTTGTATCCCTTCAATTTCATGACTTTTTCATTCTTGGCGTCAATTTCTCGAATGATATACAATTTCGCGGTCACTTGGAAGGGAAGGCAGAATTGGCTTCTAAAAAGCTTGGCGTGCTCAGCAGAGCGGAACAGGATTTCATGCCGTCACACCGCTTGTAACTTTACAAGACGCAGGTTTGCCCTCACATGGAATACTGTTCTCATCTCCTGATACCTCATTGCCAGCTTATTCCACTTGATCACATCCAGCAAAGAGCGGCTCGAATAGTTGATTATCAAGTTCTTTCTGATCAGCTCGATTCACTGGCGCTGCGAAGAGAATTTGAAGATTTGTTTGGATTAATTCCAGCCACCAAACGCACATCGTGACAAACCTCATGATACCATCATCCACACCATCTGAATGCTTGGGGTCCATCACTATGCGATTTACTTGGAGTTTCTTTCCTTGCCACAACTTTTTTGTGCAATTGTTTACAAACGGTGGTTTTTCCGAACCAATATGTCTTAAGGACTTACAAGAAACGAGCTTAGTCCTCTGCGTGGCGGTTTACACTTACCAATAGGCGAGCCGCATGCACGTTTGTCCTCTCTTCTACGTATGAAAAAAAAGTTTATAGTTCGTTAAATAATTCTAAGTAATTAGCGTTACAATGTACTTGTGAATTCTTTTTATTTTTATAAAACCGAAGGTCTCTGACGATATTTGTAACTTGTGAAGGTACTTTTAATTTTAGTTTAGAAGGATGTTTTGTTTCGGGAACGTGATTTTAAATCACGAAATTGAATATTTATTTATTAAAAAAATTCTTGTTTAATAAACAAATAGTGGTGCTTTTTCCTTTTTAAACCTAAAATCCGCATTAAATTATTAGGGGGTCACTGTAGAAGCGTGCTCGTCGCGACCCCTGCCAGCCCTTTTCAGGGCTGCAATTCTACTTAGCTGCGCACCCATGTCAACGAGGGTTAGGGCGTCCCCCCAAGGCGACGCACACCAGCTCGTCCCCGTTGGTGTGGAATGCAGCGCGCAAAGCGGCGATGGGGACCGCCACCCGTCACGCACAGCCCGACACGGCGGAAGGTGGAGGACAGAGTGCAGAGTTGGCACGTGGAATGTTAGAGGAGGCATGAGAGATAAGACGAATGAGTTGATCGAAATAATGAAAGAAAGACATTTAGATGTCGTGTGTATGTCGGAGACCAAACGGAAGGGCAGTGGTACTGAAGAGCTCCCTGGCGGGGCGTTAGCTCTATGGTCCGGAGTCCCGGAGAGCGAGAGCGCCCGCCAGGGAGTGGGGGTGCTGCTGTCATCTCGGTTGGTCGATGTTATGACTGAATATAAGGTTGTGAACTCAAGACTTCTCTGGGTTCGCTTTAAATTGGGACTGACGAAGTTATTCCTGTTGGCTGTTTATGCGCCGGTAGCTTCGTCGTCCAGGGCTGAGCTGGAGGAGTTTTGGGAGAATGTAAGAGAAGTTCTAGATTTGGCTAGGGGAAACGAAATAATTGTTGTATGTGGTGATTTGAATGGATGGGTTGGTACCGCTCGACCAGGGTACGAGTCGGTGCTTGGAAAGTTTGGCGATAAAAGGGTTAATGATGCTGGCAAGCTTATACTGGCGGTATGCAAGGAAAAGGGTCTTCTTGTGACAAACACTATGTTTAATCACAAGAAGATCCATATGTATACTAGAGAAAGTAAGAATGAGAGAAGTATGATCGATTTGTTCCTGGTGGATGACCGACTGCGAAAACAGGTGATGGATACGCGAGTGTTCAGGGGTGCTGACCTGGGAACGGATCACTATCTAGTGATTACTAGATTTAGGGGTCTGTTCGCGGGTTGGCGCTACCGGACGGCAGTAACAGAACCACAGTCGGTCTGTCGCATCCGAAGCTGGAAGCTTCAGGAAGCGGATACTAGGGACAAATATCATGCGAGGGTAGCCGAAAAGCTTGACAACATCGATGGCAGAAAAGAATGTGTTGAAAGAACATGGCAGAACCTTAGGGATGGAATGGTAAGTGCAGCGGAAGAAGTGTGTGGAACGATTAAAAGAGGCAGTAGTAAAAGAAGAGATGCATGGTGGAATGATGAAGTGAAAGAAGCTGTAAAGAAGAAGAAGAAAGCATGGTTAGACTACTTGGCCTCTAGTAATGATAAGGATATGAGAGAGAAGATGAAAGAAAGATATAAGCTGCAGAAAGTTCACACGAAAGCATTGATTGAGGAAGTGCGTGAAAGGTGTAGAATGGAAGCGGACGAAAGGTTGTCGCACAACTTTAAGGAGAACTCCAAACTCTTCTGGAAAGAGGTTGGAAGGACCCGAAGTGGTGCGACGGCCTTAAGAATGAACAAAGTGCTTTCGAGAACTAATGACGTCCTCTCAGAAAAATCGGACGTCATGCAGCGATGGAGCGAATTTTATAGAGAAATGTATGCGTGTGATGATCTTAGTGAGGGATCCGGGGATGACGTCGAGACTGGTACGCCAGACCCGGACCTCGATGACACTGAGGTCATCAGTATGAAAGAGATTGAACATGCGATTCGAAGTTTGAAATGTGGTAAGGCTGCGGGACTAGACAGAGTTACTGCTGAAATGGTCAAGTATGGTGGGCCTCGCGTCTGGGACAGCTTTCATCTGCTGTGCAATTTGTGCTGGCGGACGGGGGATGTCCCGGATGATTGGCGATCCGCAGTCATTGTGCCTTTATATAAAGGTAAAGGTTCACATTTTGACTGCGGGTGCTATCGGGCGATCAGCTTGGCCAGTTTAGCAAGTAAAGTTTATTCGAAGGTTTTGACACGTAGGATGCAAGAGAAATCGGAAAGATTTCTATGGGAGGCACAATGCGGATTTAGACCTGGAAGAGGATGCACGGATCAAATGTTTTCTCTCCGCATGATCACGGAAAAGCTTCTGGCTGCTAACCAGAGGATTTTCTGTGCTTTTGTGGATCTTGAGAAAGCATTTGATAAGGTTGTAAGGAAGAAAATGTGGGAACTGTTGCCGGGGTATGGTGTGGATGGTCGATTGCTAAGGGCTGTGCAGTCACTTTACTGTGACTGTAAAGCCTGTGTGCGGGTAGGGCATGACCTGTCACCCATGTTTAGCGTCCAAACGGGCGTAAAACAGGGTTGTGTCATGTCTTCCTGGCTGTTCATACTGTATCTCGACAGCTGTTTACAGAAACTGAAAGATAGCTGTTTGGGTGTGAAATTGGGTGACATTAAAGTAAATTGTCTGCTGTATGCTGATGATGCAGTGCTTATTGCACCATCAGAGGCAGAACTGCAGGCATTAGTTACGTGTATGAAAGAGGAATGTGAAATTAAAGGTCTCCGCTTGAATGCTAATAAAACTAAGGTTCTGGTATTTGAAAGGGACGAAGAGAGAACGAAGTGTGAAATATGGGTAAATCAGGAATGTCTAGAACAGGTAAATGAAATTGTATACTTGGGGAGTGCTTTTAGCCGGGATGGAAGATGTGATTTAGATGTGGACAGGCGTGTCGCTGCCGGGAACAAAGTCAATGGTGCCCTGACTGCGTTAGTCAAAAGGCAAGGCGTAGTGAAGAGTGCACGCCTTGCAATACATAACGCAGTGTTGGTACCGACTTTGTTATATGGCAGCGAAACCTGGGTATGCCAGAAGAAGCATAAAAGCAAGTTGAATGCAGTGGAGATGCGATCTCTTCGTAAAATGTGCGGCGTCACCATGGCTGACCGAAAGCGAAACGAAGAGATTCGCAATATGGCAGGTTTGAAAGATGACCTTATCACAAAAATTGATAAGGGCGTGCTTCGATGGTTTGGGCACGTTGAGCGAATGAGTGAAGACCGAATGGTGAAGAAAATATATAGCGCGAAAGTTAATATTAAAAGGTGTCGAGGTAGACCGAGACTAACTTTCGAAGACCATGTGAGTAAATTGCTCGAAGAGGGGAGGGTCAAGAGTACTCGGATACCTAGACGTGCATGTATGAAGAAGATGATGAATCTGAAAGAAGCGAAAGAGGTATGTAAGGATCGTGACACTTGGCGATCTGTTCTCTCTGGCTACCCCGTCAGGGATTGTGCGTGACGATAAGTAAGTAAGTAAGTAAGTAAATTATTAGGGGCCAAACCTTACTTTAATTTGTTCTCTGGTAAAAATATCACAGACAGAAATTGATCAATCATGAAGTGGTAAGTAAATTTTACCAGATCATAAAAATGTTCTTTTTATTATATAGGTATTTTTTCCATGCTCAAATTCTTCAAAACTGTCTGATTATGAATTTTTTTCGGGTTTTACTTCTAAAGTCAGTTGTCGGTAGGTCGATTTTTCCCGTTCATGTTTTTTTTTTTTACTAAACGACACTAACTTCGGAAATGGTAAGCAAATCGGGAACTTACTTAAAGTAGGTAATAAAGTATCCAAACCGCTTTTTAACCATGTAAGAATCATTCTAATAGGGTAAATAGTACAATTAATATGAATTTTTTTTCAAAATTTCAAACTTTGATCAGCTCTCCTGTAAAGTTGCCTATATGTCGCTTAGTAACTTTTTCCTTTCCACCGTCCATATGAATGACACGGTCATGGAAACTGTCCATGCGGTCGGAACTACGTTTTGCAAGACCCATAGAAGAAGAACACAAAAACTCTCTGATCACACTTTTAATCTCATAGCTGTTAGACGGGATATGAAGCTGCAGTCTTCATTAGATTTGACAGCACACAGGCAACTGAACAGACAGATCTCCAAATACATGCGGCGGGACTTACGCAACCTTAATACTGCTCATATTAAAGAAGCTATCGAGCAGAACCAGGGCTCCAAAGTCTTTGCTAGAGATCTCTCTTCTAGAATGAGCTCAACTATCGAAGCTGAAGACTAAGTGTGGCAGCGTCGTTTCCGGGACACCTGAGATATTAAGTGAGATTAATAAATAGGCAGCTGTAAACGTCATCGTTGGTGCCACACGCAAGTGTGAGTAACAATCCAAGAGTAATTCTTATCCGACACTATTCCGATGATATCCCGTCCGAAGTCAGTCTGAGCGAGATTACAATGGCTATCCAGCACCTTAAAAACAGCAAGTCCCTAGGCGAGGATTGAATTATAGCGGTTCTTCTAAAAGCGGGTGGAAATCCGGTAATTACAGTCCTTCAGAAGATTATTGATTCCGTCTTCCATGGTGGCACTACTCCGGAGGCGTGGAGCAGAAGCGCAGTGGTCTTGTTCTTCAAGAAAGGCGACAACACTCTGTTGAAGAGCTACAGGCCGATTTCCCTTCTGAGATGCGTCTACGAGCTGTTTTCGAGAGTCATTACTAATCGTCTCGAAGACAGACTCGATGACTTCTAGCCTCCCGAACAAGCCGAATTCCGAAAAGGCTTTATTGACTACATACTCACCCTTCGGCAAATTGTACAGAAGACAAAAGAGTAAAATCTGCCACTTTGCCTTGCCTATGTGGACTATGAGAAAGCCTTTGATTCCGTCGACATTTGAGTGGTGCTACAGTCCGTTAAGAGGTGCCAAGTTGACTGTCGGTATATCGAAGTGCTGAAGTATTTGTACAGTAGGGCTACAATGGCTATCCGAGTACAGAATCAGAGTACGAAACCTATTCAACTGCAGAGAGGTGTAAGAAAGGTTGATGCTAAATCCCCGAAATTCTTTACCGCTGCATTGAAAGACGTTTTAAAGGTATTGGACTGGAAAGAATATGATATTAATATCAATAGTGAGTACATCACCCACCTTCGATTTGCCAAGGATATAGTCCTTATGGCAGAATCGCACTAGGACCTAAGCATTATGCTCAAAGACCTCAATTGTGTTTCCCAACGGATAGGTTGGGAAACACATCTTAAGAGATGAACATGGACAAAACAAAGATCATGTTTAATGTCCATGTCACGCCTTTGCCGGTAGTTGTTGGGAGCACTAAGCTCGAAGTTGTTGACGAGTATGTTTACCTGAGACAAATAGTCCGACTAGTTAAGTTGAACTTTGACCGAGAGGTCAATTGACGGATTCAACTGGGCTGGACAGCGTTCGGTAAACAACGACACATCTTCTGGTCAAGTATATCCCAAAACCTGAAAACGAGATTGTACAACCAGTGCGTGTTGCCAGTGATGACTTATGGATCTGAGACGTGGTCCTTCACTGCTGGCCGTATGAGGACGCTCAAGATTGCTCAGCGAGCTATGGAGAGGGCTATGCTCAGCGTTGCTCTGTGTGATAAACTTAAAAACGAGGATATCCGCAGTAGAACCAGAGTAACCGACATAGCCCAAAGAATTAGTATGAGAAAGTTGCAATGGGCCGGCCATATAGCTCGAAGAATCGACAACCGATGGGGAGGAAAGGCTCTCAAGTGGCAGCCTCGTACAGGTAGGCGTAGTTTAGTGTGACCTTCTAATAGATGGAGTGAGGATCTGGTGAGACATGCAGGAAGTCAATGGATGCTGGTAGCTCAGGAGGCCTATGTTCAGCACTGAATTTGTGAAGGGCTGTAATGATGAGGATGATGATCATGAACTATTTGGAAATGTTACGAGGTTATAGAGTTCATGTTATTTTATTATAATAAACATGATAAATAATATTGACTGTAGGCAGGTAAATTATAAAAAAAAAATTGTGAGATGCTGTATTATTTTTCCACATTGACAAAGTGGGAGTAATTTCCGCTGTGTAGTAAGGTTATTTTTTAATTATTATAAACAACCCGTAAACGCCGTTATGTATTGGCAACGTAGGAAAATCCACTACCGCATATTATCACATGGGTTTCGAGAGACAGGGGGAAGTGAAACAGAAGATGAAACAGCAGCATCTTGCTGATAACAACTGAAAAAAATTAAATCTTACACCTGACAAGTTTGGAAACTATATCCTACCCTACCTTTTTGAGGCTGACTTTTAATAGACTGTGATGACAAAGATGATCATAATAAAGAAATACGAATAAAACAGAAGCTCTATGCAATATTATTTCACCACAGTGAAGCTAATTATTGTGTGCAGTATATTTCCTCTGAACGTAAATTTTAATAAAATATGCTAATGATATGCCCCTTACTACCAGTTGGAGCCGATTTAATCCGACTGTGCCAAAAATATACACTAACATATTATATTATATTCTACGCAGTAAACAGCCTGAAGTATTCTTGCGAATAAAGTGTCACTTGAATATGAGATGAGCGTTATATAATACGACACGAGGCTATAGGAATACTTTACTTGCCATAATTTTGACATCATTTTTACGAGCGGGTTTTAAGTCCACATCTGCATATTAACCTTAAAACCATCTCGTTAAATCTGTTCATATTAATCAACGTAGATATGAAGCACTAGTAATCCCTTCACTTCCTTATGACCAGAATTTTTTTTCATTTATTACAGCCTATCAAAAGTCCACTGCTAAGCGTAAGCTTTTCGCCATATGTTTTCTCATATGAAAGAGTAACTCCACTGTCAGAGTGGAGTATTTGAATAAAAATTCGTTAAATTGCCCACGGGTATGTCTCGATTTTATCAATAGACTAGTTGTTACTCGGCGCGTTACTGCCACTGAAAAAATAATTGTCGAAATATCGTTTTAAATTTGGAAGAGATATGTTGTTTAATTAGGAATGATAATAAATTCATTTAAGTTGAATGATGTAAACTTTCAAATAAATTTGTTGGTACCATACGCGCACCCGCAGCTTTCCAGGTGTAGTGGCGGGCAAGAATACCCACTATCCCATATCTTAAGCGTAAGTTTCGCCGCATGCAATTTTATATCTGTCTGTTCAGTTGCCTGTATGCTGTCAAATCTGCTAAAGAATGCAGCTTCATATACATATAGCTCTAACAAATATGTGATTTAGAATGTGATCGGAGAGATTTTGTGTTCTTCTGCGGTGGGTCTTGGAAAACTTAGCTCCGACCGCATGGAGAGTTTCCACGAGCTTGTCATTCATATCGTTCATTGCATTAAAAACAATTTTGTAACTTGAGCTGAAAGTTTTCGGAACTTCGGATTAGAGCACGAGGGGGACGGAGCGTTGATTTCATTAGACGTGACCTCTCCAACTTAACGTTTAGGTTGAGTGTGCCTCTTACCATTCGATGATCGCTGCCAGTTTTCGTCATTGCGATCACTGAGACATCACTAAACAGCTTTCGTCTGGTCGTCAGAATGAAATCAATCTCATTTTTTTGTCGAACTGTCGGGGTTCGATCACGTCCACTTCTTGTGGGGCCGCTTTTGGAAGAAAGAGTTCGTCATAAAGAGTCCCTCTTTCTACATAAAGTCCGCCAGCTGCTGGCCCCTTGGGTTCCGTTGCCCTATTCCGATTTCTCTACCTTCAGCTCACCGTCCTCTCTTGTGCCTAGTTTTGCGTTGAAGTCTCCTATTAAACAGTATAGTGGGTTTTTGGAGGAAAGCATTGCTCTAGATATATCCTCCTACATTTTCTGCATCTCCTTATGTATGTCCGGTATGTGCTGAGGTTGGTGCGTAAACCTACCTTTAGCGAATACTTAATCTACCTTAATACTCATATATTATACGAGTGCTGTTGTGAGAGCAACACTACACCTCCCACCGACAAAAAAATATAAAAAAGGAATGAATATACTTTTTTAAACTTATAAAAACAAATATATAACATGTTAATATATTATTTAATAATTTAAAATTAAAAATTTTGTACAGCTGACTTCAATATAGGTTATTTAAGAATAACTCAATAACCATTGGTCTGACCTTAATCAAATTTATATGGGACCACACGAGAACTATCAGCTTTCATATAACAAAAGAAACATCGAAATCGATTCGCCCAGTACAAAGTTATGAGGTAACACACATAAAAAAAACTACACTCGAATTGAGTACCGTCCTCCTTTTTGGAAGTCGGCAGATAAATACAAAATTTATATTACCTGAATAAAAATTACAAAACTAAAATACTTAGTATACCCTGTCCCATATTAATGTTGAGGTCACAATCTCGTACATAGTTTCGTCACAGTCTATTAATGCTAAACGTTTACATACGTGTTGTTTACAATTAAGTTGTAGCACGTTTTTACTCCGTCACTTAGGTATTAAGTCATTTAATACCTATTTACTTTTTTACCTTAACATTTAATACCATTTATATCATCTTGTCACTATACGAATTTTTTACTCCGAATAACAATAATACTCTTTCCAGCATTAAGCTGCTATTTTGCGCTGTATTCTGTGAGAGCAGGGTCATATCTTAATCAAACAAAGCCATTCGTACTATAACCATAATAAAGTTGCAGCGTGGCTCTACCAAGTGCATGGTCCTTTTTTATACGAGTAAGAACGAGAAGCAAGCACAAAGTCCACTGGCGAGTAAGATAATAATGTTTACCTATACACACCTACATTTATCATCAAATAATAATCAAAATTCAGGTCTGTTTCACCTTGAAGACTAAAACGGATTGCCTCGTTACCGGTTCTTTACACTGACCGCTCAAAACACAGCCCCATTGTTCTACTATTATATTTGAATATTTGTATTCTCTGTAGTACTTCTTTTTTTTTCCCGATTTATAAATTTCCCCTTTCTATTTCGTTGAAAGGAGAATCGGCTAATGTTGCGATTTGAATACTATACATAAAATATGATAATGACATTATATTTATTTCTTTAACTTTAAATTTTATTACGTGGTAGAGCCGTGCTGCCGTATATTATGGTTGTATCCCAAATGGGTCGCCTCGAACGAAGAGCCTCTTAATCGAGAATAGATGTAAGTGTCTATAGGCAACATAATCTACTTACAATCAGGTGGAATGTGTGCTCGTTTATCATTCTATTCTATAAAAATAAACTCTATTAGAATATCTCTAAACTCCAGACAGTATTTTTATTTTCACATTTTAGGTTCGTAACCCAATCATTATTGATATGCGTAAATTAACAATTGACGTCTTTCTAGTCCGACTATTTTCTGCCAACATATTATATTATTGAAACAGACTTAAATTAAAGGAAACTCTTTTTGTGTTATTATATTGTATTTATATTCAAAATAAGTTTCTTATAGTAACAAAATACAGAGAAAACAGTCCGTAAAAGTCAATTTTTCATGGTTGTTGTTAAACGACACCCATAAAACAAATAAAATTAAAGCGTGGATAGGTGTGTTTTGAAAATTATTTCTAGCAGTAGAATTAAAATGGTATTTTTTTTTTATTTTATGAAAAGGATTACTATAGGTGCTGCCTGTAACAACTAACAAGAAAGATAGGACTGTATAATAATGCAAATGGCAAAACAAGAATATAACATAAAAGAATAAGTTGAAGTGAAATTGGATAATGGAAAAAATGCATGAGTTTTATCGGATAGAGACGAAATTTATTTAATATATATTTTAAGCCGCGGAATAAACACAGTTGTAAAGATGTTCACAAATAACAAGTGCCTGAGCAGACATATGATATGATCATTTTAGATGTGTAGAAAATGAATGTCGAATGTAGGTACTCGTATCTATTGTGTTGTAGTGTACCGAGTAATGAATTTTTAATATGTATTCACGCGCATTACCGACGTTTTGCACCTAATTATTAGGTGGTAGTACTCTTTTTCTGCCTAAGAATACGTCTGGATAAATACCACCATCTTACCTATATTTTTCCACCAAGAAGAGAGCCGGTATAATTACAGGTATTCCATCTTAAACTTCTTTGCTCAAATTTGGTAACAAGTGTCAATGGGCTGTAGTACCATTTACCATGTAGGCAAGTCCCTTAATTTTCCAAAAAAATTCTTGTTCGCTACTAAGGTCACCCATCTGAGTATTTTATATCTAGTGTAAGCAAAATACCTAAAGCCAATAAATAAGATCTTCCTGGATTTTCCGTAGTCACCTTTTACGATACCCAGGGCACGAAATGGGATGACAGATTCTCTTACATCACCACCAGAAAACAAGGACGCTATCTCCTCAAGTACAAAATTAATTAATATATACAGCGTTTGACTACACTATCTCAAAGAAAGTTAAACGATTTAGAAGTCTTAGAAATGGTGTGCTGTTGGCATGTTTCCCGCACCTACCAACTCAAATGGTTGCAACATGGGATAATCCAATACACAATGATTTCTTTTGTTTATTTAAATACTACACTTAAATAAAACTATTTTTTTACAGATTTAATCGCGTATATGTTACGAGTACATAAAATATATAAAATAACTTATATAACATACATAACTCAATACGTGGTAGAGCCATGCTACAGCTATATTAATAGTATAGTTGTAGCACGAATGGGTCGGCTCGATCTGGGAAGGACCAGGCTCTCTGCACACTCCGCTCTCTATTGAGGCTTTGATAGCCTCATTGATATGTGATCGTAAGCGTGACTGCTGGTCATGTGGTCCCCAAAAAAAAGTTCGGGCCAAAAATCTCTTATTTTGTTTTACTGTCAAGAAGAAGAAAGTTAAAGCCATTGGTTATGTGTCTGAACTCTCTCCAGGCATGTAGGATTACCAACCCATTGGATTATAAGAGTGTTGGAATGGAGAGTGAACCTGTGTTTGCTTACACACTCGATCTTTATAGTCCTATTATGCATATATGGCTAGTCGCCGTTAAGGAGAGTCTTGACCCGTGAGCGAAACTCAGTCAGGAGGACACCACTTGAGCACTATCACAACTTTATATTCAATTCGAATTTGCAGTACTATTAGTATATTAAACGTTGTTTATACTACGTACGTCACGGCCCAAGTTGTTCATGTTTACTTGTGTGTAGATTGTTTATCTTTTCAAAACATGTCAAAAGACTAGTTTAATATATTGTAAGGCTTTTATCTTTTAAAATACTGAGGTTAGCGAAAACAATTTTGCTCGCAATGTATGCTAATAACAAATCGTATTATTTTTTAATTTAAAATCGTATTATGAAAATAACACTCGCATACAAGACTTAAATTCAAGTTTGATATGACTTTTAAAGAAGATACGAATAATAATTTAGAAACCACATTCTGTGGATTAAGAACTTTTATGGGCTACCAAGATCGACATGCAAAATTGTTCTCAAGTTATGTTTAGATTACTTTTGATAGCCGGTCGCCATATAATATTTAACAGCCAGATAAAGTTGTAGCTCCCTTTATTATAATTTTAACGTCATATAGTATAAATTAAATTTATTACATTTCCATATATACAACAAAGATAAAATAAAATTATGTACCTTACCGATTTTGCATAGCAATTCCCGCCCTCCCTCAATTACATGCTCTATCCCCTTCACCACTAATCCCAGCACCACTACTCCCAACACAACTATACTAGGAAAAACAAACCACCGTCGATAATACGACGAGAAACATTCTCAGGTAAAATAAACTCTGCGGTATCTGACCGCTAATATTTTTTATTTTTTACTAATTATAAGCCAGTGTTTGACCACAATCCCACCTGGTGGTAAGTGGTGATGCAGCCTTAGTGGTGAATCGTCTCTGTATCGTCGTAACTGTCTTAGCGTAACAAAAGCCTATTCACTCTTGCCTTGAAGACACCCAGATTGTATTCGGAGGGAAAGATAGACGCTGGCAAATTATTCCATTCCTTTGCTGTACGCATTACAAAAGACGAAGCATATCTTTTGGTTCTTATGCGTATAAATACCACCATCTTACCTATATTTTTCCACCAAGAAGAGAGCCGGTATAATTACAGGTATTCCATCTTAAACTTCTTTGCTCAAATTTGGTAACAAGTGTCAATGGGCTGTAGTACCATTTACCATGTAGGCAAGTCCCTTAATTTTCCAAAAAAATTCTTGTTCGCTACTAAGGTCACCCATCTGAGTATTTTATATCTAGTGTAAGCAAAATACCTAAAGCCAATAAATAAGATCTTCCTGGATTTTCCGTAGTCACCTTTTACGATACCCAGGGCACGAAATGGGATGACAGATTCTCTTACATCACCACCAGAAAACAAGGACGCTATCTCCTCAAGTACAAAATTAATTAATATATACAGCGTTTGACTACACTATCTCAAAGAAAGTTAAACGATTTAGAAGTCTTAGAAATGGTGTGCTGTTGGCATGTTTCCCGCACCTACCAACTCAAATGGTTGCAACATGGGATAATCCAATACACAATGATTTCTTTTGTTTATTTAAATACTACACTTAAATAAAACTATTTTTTTACAGATTTAATCGCGTATATGTTACGAGTACATAAAATATATAAAATAACTTATATAACATACATAACTCAATACGTGGTAGAGCCATGCTACAGCTATATTAATAGTATAGTTGTAGCACGAATGGGTCGGCTCGATCTGGGAAGGACCAGGCTCTCTGCACACTCCGCTCTCTATTGAGGCTTTGATAGCCTCATTGATATGTGATCGTAAGCGTGACTGCTGGTCATGTGGTCCCCAAAAAAAAGTTCGGGACAAAAATCTCTTATTTTGTTTTACTGTCAAGAAGAAGAAAGTTAAAGCCATTGGTTATGTGTCTGAACTCTCTCCAGGCATGTAGGATTACCAACCCATTGGATTATAAGAGTGTTGGAATGGAGAGTGAACCTGTGTTTGCTTACACACTCGATCTTTATAGTCCTATTATGCATATATGGCTAGTCGCCGTTAAGGAGAGTCTTGACCCGTGAGCGAAACTCAGTCAGGAGGACACCACTTGAGCACTATCACAACTTTATATTCAATTCGAATTTGCAGTACTATTAGTATATTAAACGTTGTTTATACTACGTACGTCACGGCCCAAG
Organism: Parnassius glacialis; assembly: GCA_033319125.1. Taxonomy (NCBI): domain Eukaryota; kingdom Metazoa; phylum Arthropoda; class Insecta; order Lepidoptera; family Papilionidae; genus Parnassius; species Parnassius glacialis. The sequence goes on from JAVANC010000029.1 coordinate 16,847,899, forward strand.
TTGTTCATGTTTACTTGTGTGTAGATTGTTTATCTTTTCAAAACATGTCAAAAGACTAGTTTAATATATTGTAAGGCTTTTATCTTTTAAAATACTGAGGTTAGCGAAAACAATTTTGCTCGCAATGTATGCTAATAACAAATCGTATTATTTTTTAATTTAAAATCGTATTATGAAAATAACACTCGCATACAAGACTTAAATTCAAGTTTGATATGACTTTTAAAGAAGATACGAATAATAATTTAGAAACCACATTCTGTGGATTAAGAACTTTTATGGGCTACCAAGATCGACATGCAAAATTGTTCTCAAGTTATGTTTAGATTACTTTTGATAGCCGGTCGCCATATAATATTTAACAGCCAGATAAAGTTGTAGCTCCCTTTATTATAATTTTAACGTCATATAGTATAAATTAAATTTATTACATTTCCATATATACAACAAAGATAAAATAAAATTATGTACCTTACCGATTTTGCATAGCAATTCCCGCCCTCCCTCAATTACATGCTCTATCCCCTTCACCACTAATCCCAGCACCACTACTCCCAACACAACTATACTAGGAAAAACAAACCACCGTCGATAATACGACGAGAAACATTCTCAGGTAAAATAAACTCTGCGGTATCTGACCGCTAATATTTTTTATTTTTTACTAATTATAAGCCAGTGTTTGACCACAATCCCACCTGGTGGTAAGTGGTGATGCAGCCTTAGTGGTGAATCGTCTCTGTATCGTCGTAACTGTCTTAGCGTAACAAAAGCCTATTCACTCTTGCCTTGAAGACACCCAGATTGTATTCGGAGGGAAAGATAGACGCTGGCAAATTATTCCATTCCTTTGCTGTACGCATTACAAAAGACGAAGCATATCTTTTGGTTCTTATGCGTAGAATATCGACAACAAAGTGGTGAAGACCGCCGACCGCCTGGTTGTCCGATGGTGGAAAGGAGAGGCGGGAATCAAAGCGTATAATATATTTAGGTATTAAAACAGCACAAATGCGAGTATATCTTGCCTGAGTGTTTCTTATAAATACTGTTACGGCTTGAATGTTTCGCAATGTGTTTCGTGGGGTGGTTTGGGAACCAGAGAACAACCAGACCAAGGGCTGGCTAACCCGATGATCCCAATCAGGAAGTAAATGAAAATAGCTTTAGAACTGGGTAGATAAGGCAAGGATACTCACAAGACTGGAGCACTCCTCGTGGTTATGGTGAAGTCTAAATATTTAGGCTGAAGTTCTCGTGTATACACAGACACCACACTGCACTTCGAATGTATATGGACACGATCAATTGCACGATAGTCTTACAACTTATTTATTGGATATCTTAAACGAGCGGTAACGAACACGTTTTATGCGTGTGCGGCCATCTTGCTTCCTCTTTTTCTTGACTATAGGTGGCGCATCATTTTGAGTAGTGCGTATATGGAAGAGGCGGGAGGATAAGAAATACTTAGGGAAAGGATATTATATCGGGACTGTTCCGAAGCCACAACAAATGCAATTATATTTGTGGGTAGTCCTTTTCGTTAATTATAAGTACAACACTGAAATACAAACTTTACTTCACGGTGGAACCGGAGATCCTTTTTACTGGAAACGAGACATTCCATTTTAGACCTCAGGGGTGACAACGCATCAATTATTGTTAATCGAAGACAGATGTAGAGCCACAGATCCACTTATCAATATTATTTTAAACAAAATGCATTAATTCACAAAGGTTATCTACTGACGTCCTAACATCCAAACCTCACAAAGTGGTAAAAATTAATAGTTTTACCAGTGTGTAAGTATCAGTTTTACGCCGACTAAACCTATGCAAGCCAGTGAAAATTTTTTTAAGAGATTTATAAGTCAAGCAGTGCTCATGGAGGTGAAGAATTATTTGAATCTTTATCTTTCCCTAAATATTTACGTATGAATTACAAAATTATATGAAAGGATTTCTATCATGATACATAATTGCTATTCCTGTCTGATTTAACAGCAAAAAAGATCGAGAAGCAATAGCCGTGAGCTGCGAAAAAGTAACATCACGTATAAAACAGGTTGCAGATACGTTGTGTATTGGATTTTTATTACTTACAGTACGTAATAAAAGTATATGTTTCGTGTCTCATACAATGAAAATTTTTCGTAAGAGTACAGACATACATGGAGATTCTATCTTTTCATTTTGAAGTTGCTTAGATAATAAACTTTAAATTACATTTGTTTCTATTATATTCGTTGTCTACTAAGTTACTCAGTGAGTTATTACATTTCAATTGTATTCTTTCATTACTAAAATTTAGTTATTTGCAGAGACTTTTAATCTAATAATTAAGTTAAGATTATTCAAAAGTTACTATATTTATTTCAAACATAAACTTTATTTATATATTTTATTTCCACAGAAATAATTCCTTATTTTTATTAGTGCAACCATTGGTGATAGTAGGTTTTCCTTTAGCTAGTTTCTACTCCGGGCAGTGGTGGACAAAATTACTAAAGTATTTGTATTTGCAAAGTATGATACGGATTAGTAAACTGAAGTGAAAATGGGTTAGCCATATAGCTCGAAGAAAAGACAACCGATGGGGAATAAAGGTTAGGTAGGCAAAACGTAGGGCGGCCCTCCTTATGAAGTAACGACCTTATAAGACATGCAGGAAGTCGATGTATGTAGGTGGCTCATAATGCTTTATGTGTGCTTTATGGCATCCTTTTAAAGAGGTTTATATTTAACAGAGAACTTGTGAGGGGCTGTAAAGATAATGACGACCTGACAACTTCGCCGAGTACCGGGACAAACTTGTGTCTGAAGTTGAGTTTTGCTGAACAAAGTCTGGTCTAGTTCAATCCCCAGAAGACACAAGTTTGCGCGTTTACCGCTCAAAAGAAACCTTTTTCGTATCTCCTCACCCTTTCTGCCTCAGCTAGCATCGGAATCCTCGGCGTCGACATATCAAATAGTATGAAGTATCGTAGTCACTTGGAAGGGAAGGCCAAAATGGCCACTAAAGAGCTGGGCGTGCTCAGCAAAGCGAGACAGTATTTCATGCCGGCACATCAACTGCAACTTTACAAAGCACAAATTCGTGGAATACATCCAGCGCAGAGCGGTTCGAATCGTCGACGACCGAATTATTTCTGATCGGCTCGATTAGAGTTACGTAGGGATGTTGCATTCCTTTGCATTATCTATCGAGTCTATCATGGGGAGTGTTCTGAGGAAGTTTGGATTAATTCCAGCCGCCAAATTTCACGAAGGAACATCGCCTCAAATTTCACGATACCATCCTCACCATCTGGATGTTTGGCGGTCCACGACTGTGCGTTTTACAAGGAATTTTCTTCTTCGTACAACTTTTCTGTAGAATTGTTTATCACCGGCGATTTTTCCGGACCGATACGACTTAGGGACATTCAAGAAAAGAGCTTACACCTTTCTAAAAGGCCCGCAACGGATGTGCAATTCCCCTGGTGTTGCGGTTGTTCATGGGCGGCGGTAGTTACTTACCATCAGGTGAGCCGCATACTCGTTAGCCCCCTGTCTATAAAAAAAACAGCCCAACACAAATATCCAAAGAATGTCACAAAGCACAGTCCTAAGCCACCTGCATCCACTAATTTTCTGCATGTCTGATCACAACTTCAGTGCCACTAAACATAGACCTTTCTTCAATGCTGATAAAGAGCCTACTCCTGAGCCGCCCTCTACTTGCATGTTTTGTAGGGTCATTGGATTGATAGATGCAAGTAGCTCAGGACCGTAATTTGTGTCAATTTATATGTGAAGCATATATTATAATAAACTTGTGATGTATTGTAGCGATATTGTAGCGAAGTGCTTTATATCAACAGTGTATTGAATCCACCTTCACTTCAGAATTGTTTAAGGAAGTTGGATCTACCATCAAAAGCTTGCGGTAGTTCTTCAAAATCTTAAATACTTCCTTAATATACCTACTTTAACGAAGTTTATGGAGAAGTAAATCCATCCCATTATCGGGTAAAAATGGGTTATAGGCGTGAAAATCGTCCTATCAATACCGTGGGTGTCAATGGAACCCCATTCTTAAACAAAAAATCAGCAAAAGTCAAAAAATAATTTCACAACCTTTATGAAAATTTTAGTTAAATATCCTTAGATTTTCCTACTGTATTTGCGGAGGAACTTATCGCTTCTTCATAAACATTTCGAGAAATCTCATTTCGTATTCGACACGCTACTACGATATTAGAATGATTTCCTAAATATGTAAGTGTATGTTACTAATACGATGCATTTGTAATCGTGTTTCCAAACAAATGTATTTATATAACGTCAATAAATCTATCATGAAGTGGCGAAATATGAGAATCCATGACCCCTTTTTTATTTGCAAATGGAAGGCAGTTCTCATGGCTTCTGACTATTGATAATATAACCGAACCCCTATAACAGACGTAACTGATATCGGAGATCAGAGACGTCTGATACTGCAATCTCTAGCGTTAGAGATATGAGAAATCTTCCCTCTGTCTGCCAGCCCATCAGTAAAAGACTTTTAATGTGTAAAAAGATTTAACGTTATTTAGTAGCTTTAATTTTAAGTGGAAAATATTTTTAACATTTGTATAAACGTTTTTTTTTGTAGAATAAAGGTGAGAAACGAGTACACGGTCCACCTGATGGTAAGTGAATGCTGTAGCACGTAGATATCTACATAAATCTTACATTAAAAATTTGAAAATAAAAGTTGTTATCTTCAAAGACTAAGATAGAAAAAAGTAAGTTTTCAGTAAAATGATCTCCGGTTTTTTACATTTATAATACGAAACACTGGAAGAATCATGAAGCTGCTATTTCAGGCTGGTAGTATTCTGTAAGAATGTAGTCCAATTTCGGTCGAGCCGCTTTTGCTACAATTATAATATAGCTGCTGACTCTACTAAGTATAAATGAATATTATTCCACGACACAAAATAATTTAAGAGGATTTTTTGAGTTATCAAGTGCATTAGTATTAGGTGCAAAAATAGACGTCACTACATCGACGCTTAAACTTTGATGTGCCATAATCTTCAGGCTTAACTGGTGGATTACGATCTCAGTACCTAACATCTTGCATCTTTGAGGCTGTTCCCTATCACCGGGCTGAGTAGTCTTGAAAATGAGATGGGTGGTATTATTAGCCATTGCATTTTGTTCAAGATTGCGGTTTCACAATAAATTTCACAAATGAATTGAGCGTTCGTACTGCCAAGAAATTTCTTAAATATAAAAAGTTTATTCACATGAACACACAAGTGCTCGCATACTTTTAGCTCATTTGCCTAAAATATTACTCTAGTTAAGTATCACATTATTGAAATTACATATTTTTGTTAAGGAATGCAATTTATTTAAGAAAACAATTGAATCTTTTTGTTGATACGTGTTTCAATGTTTCTTATTCTCCAACGAGTTCAAAATTTATTATATCTCTTTGGCATCAGTAGCCAGGAGACTTGTAAGAGCTGATTAAGAATTATTTTCACATTTCAGCCGCTGATTTATTTGTTTGATTGTCATAGTGTACATTTACATATTTCCATAACTGTATGATTGTACATACTCTCTAAGTATATTTCTATGTCCAGTGAATTAAATCAACGAACGTGAAAAAGGTCGAATGGAGGTTTCCGCATCATTGCAACATATTTATTCTTTGTACCAATGCGGAATTATTTATTTCCGTATATAGCCTTTGAAAGTTGTGGTATTTTATTACAATATTTTGAAATAATAGTAATGCTATTAAAAATTATTAAATATTTCCCTTAATCACTTTTGGTAAGCTTAAAAAATACTTGTGTTAGAAGTAGTTCACGACTGTAGTCAAATGGCGGATTCGTACCCTCGACCTTTCAATTTCGCGGTCCGTGCGAAACTTTTATTAAAGAAACGAAGGTTTTAAACTTTTATTAAAGAGCAATTCTTTCCTTTATTATTAATTGAGTTTATTATACTTCACATATTATAAATTATAATTTATAGATTATTAAATTGTAATTACAAGTTATACATTGTTTAAAACTACATAAAGTTCAATAGTATCCTTACATTCGTTAATGTAGTTGAAATGAATCATATTAATATAAATTATTATATTTAATAACGATAAATTACGTAATGATGGATCATTAAATTATAATAATTAGTGTGTATTCAATTTATATGTCTTCTATTTGTATAAAATAAATTTTTAAATTACCTTAAATAGGTGGTGGTGACAACGCATCTGCATTTTGATTCTTAATCGAGGACAGATGTAGATGTCTATGGACCACAGCTTTAACTTATCATCAGGTAGACTGTGCGCTCGTTTGTTAACCACCTTATTCTGTATAAAAGAAGTATGTATTGCTTATTACTCTCAGATTCATTCACATTTGGATTCAGTCGATTCGTTTGTCTGCGTTCAAGCTGCGCGGACGTATTCCTTCGGTCGAGTCCATGCGCTGCCGAGTAATAGAGTGCTATTGTGCGAAGAACAATAACCAGATAATTACTCAGAGCTCAGTGGTGTTGTGCGTCATTGCTGCCATCAGGTTGTATCGGCCCGCCGGCCAATTGATCCCTTTCCGTTAGTGCTAGTGGTGTCTTACGCTCTGCCCATTTCCAGTAAACTGTTATTAGTTTATTATACCGCTGCGCCGCATCAGAGGTGGCTATTCTATTGTTTTAAGTTTCTGTGTTCTCTTGTCGCTTAAAGCGACAGCTAGGTACACACCCTACCGTACCATCACGCTAGGTGTATAGGTGTTCCTCTCAAGCACACACTTCCTCCGCCGTGATGTGGGGGCTTGGTACATACGTGTTTTTTAAGCCTCAAACAAGATGACGGCTGTTACTACAGCCGAACTCACCAACTTTTTAAAGTCGTGTCTGCCCCGACGTTCGGGCGACCTTTTTAGCAGCTTGACATGCTCGCTGCTGAATGTCCGATCGTTGATGACCTCATGTCGCCGAGCACTAGATCTGGAACCCCTGTGTCCGTAGATACTTTATGAAGTCGTGTCCCCCGCGCCTTCTGCGTCCTCCACCCGTGGGCCATCTCCGGCGTTCTCGGACGACGAGTCCAGCTCCGAGATAGAGTTAGATGTGGCGAAACCCAACATGCCAGAAGATGACGGCTTCACCCTGGTCTCGGGCAAAAAACGTAAGCGTCCCACCGCAAAAAAGTTCGAGCCTCACTCGGACCCTTCGTCCCCGTTTTCGTCCCCTAACGACACTCCGGCTAAAAGACTGCGCCTTCAGTGCGCTTGAAAACTGCCAAGGTCGTGATTTAAGCCGCGAAACCGAAACCCGCCGCTAAGCGGAAGGAAAAACCTAACAGAAACAGAAACAGAAACAGAAACTTTTTTATTCAATATAGATTATAAATAATACTTATTGAAAGTCACTCTTTTGTATAATTACCACTGGTTCGAAAAAAACCTCTGTCCTGGGAAGAACCAGCAAGAAACACAGCGGGACTTTTTTTTTTAAATAACAGCTTACAATCATGTATGTTACACAAATTAACAACACAACAAATTAGAAATAGCTTGGGAGCGATCACCTCACTTCCAGGGGTTATTATCATCTATAAATTCTTTAATATTATAATAACCCTTTTTATACAAACTTAGTTTAATAAAGTTTTTGAACTTTGAGCAGGTCAAATTTTGCATATTTTCTGGAATTTTGTTGTAAAAGCGTATACATCGCCCCAAGAATGAATTACTGACTCGGTGGAGTCGAGTAACTGGTACTACTAGCTTGTGTCTGTTCCTAGTATTTACAGAATGAATATCACTTATTTTTGTAAAACTACTTTTATTTTTGTGTACGTACATTACATTTTCATAAATGTATTGAGAGGCCAAAGTTAATATATTAATTTCCTTAAATTTTTGTCGCAGCGACTCTTTAGGCTTTAAATCATAAATTGCTCTTATGGCCCTCTTCTGCAAATTAGCTCCTATTATCCCACAAGGCAAATTCCGCTAGAGCAACCTTTCCAAAAGGATAGACTCCAAAAAAATCTACTGCCCCAAAGTCCACAATGGTGGCCAGGTCATTCGCATCCACGTCTCAACGAAAAGTGACTTCCGCACTTTAATTGTGCATCTGATAGCTCAGATACTGAGCTTTCACACCTATGGCCTTGGGGAGGAATGAAACCTCCGCTTTGTCGTTCGCGGGCTCCCGAAAGAGCTCAAAACCGAACACGTTCTTAGCGATTTGAAATCGCAGAATCTCCCGGTTAGGGAAGTGCATAGAAAGCACCACCTAATAGACAAAAAAAACTATTGGTAAATTCAATTGTGCATGCCCTAAACGCATTAAAAAATTTACGTATAACATGATTATACATAATTTTTTTTAAAGTAACTACTTGTATTTAAACTTAAATACACACAAGTTATCACTAATGACCTTATAAATATACTTCCAATTTTTTGATATCTTTCTGTCAAACTTCAATTGAAAAATAGTTTGAGAAATCCAAAAGTGCACGACTCACAATGCCCAATGATAGTAAAAAAATTGTAAATTGTAGTTCTATTCGTCAATGAGTTCCAGAAGCAGTCTTCAAAGTGCACTTTAAAGCCACTCTATCAAATCTGGAGGTAAAGTCTCATCATAACTAACAAAACGAGGCCAAACTGGGCATATCTAGTTCTCCTCGTCGAGAAGTTCCAGTAGCAGTCTTAAAAGTACACTTTCAAGTCACTCTATCAAGTCCGGAGGTAAGGTCTCATCATATCTAACAAAACGAGCCCAATCTCGGCATATCTAGTTCTCTCCATCGAGGAGTTCCAGTAGCAGTCATCAAAGTACACTTTCAAGTTACTCCGTCAAGTCCGGAGGTAAAGTCTCATCATAACTAACAAAACGAGCCCAATCTCGGCATATCTAGTTCTCTCCGTCAAGGAGTTCCAAAAGCAGTCATCAAAGTACACTTTCAAGTCACTCTATCAAGTCCGGAGGTAAGGTCTAATCGTAACTTACAAAACGAGTCCAAACTCGGTACATCTAGTTCTCCTTGTCGAGGAGTTCCAGTAGCAGTCATCAAAGTACACTTTCAAGTCACGCTATCAAGTCCGGAGTAAAGATCTCATCATAACTAACAAAACGAAGCCAAATTCGGCACATCTAGTTCTCCTCGTCGGGGAGTTCCAGTAGCAGTCAAACTCGAGTCTACGAACTCCCAGCATATAGACTCCATTCTAGACAATATTGACTCGCCTGAGGAAGCCAATAAGGCGATTAGCGCCCTTCCGACTCACCTCACTTCAGTGGTCAAAGATAGTTAGGTTCGTGTGTCGAGTAATCAGTAAAAACACCGCACTAAAACTCTTATGACCGTTATTGCACGGAAGATAAGAAAGTTCGGTTACGTTCTCTGCAATACGAGGTTAAGGAACGTATAGCCGAATTTAGAAACGATAAATGGGATAACCTCTTTGAAGGTATAGAACTATCCCAAGACGACATTTGGAGGTTAACTAAGGCTCCGAAAGCAGAGCAAACTGCTCCCATGCCAACTTTCATGAGGCGAGACCACACCGATCTCGCATTAGACGATTTCGAAAAAGCCGAATGCCTAGCCGACAGTCTAGAGAGCCAATGTACCCCATACAGCGTACCAACAGACGTCGCTCACCTACTAGAGGTAAAAGCGGAACTCAAACGTAGGTCTGCGTTACCGCCAGCGAGCGATCCACTCGATTCTGTGACTGTCGATGAAGTCACCGACACCATAAAAAGCTTTTAGAATAGATCAGCGTCATCTAAAGCGCCTCCGTCACTTCACTGAAATAAACAGACTCCTCTCTGACAAACAGTTTGGATTTAGAACCAAACACTCGTGCACTGACCAAATTCATCGCTCAACATAATATATTCTATCTGGCTTTAATCACCATCCAACATAGAAAAAATCTCGAAACACGGGAGCACTCTTCTTTGATGTCGCAAAGGCATTTGATAAGATTTTGCAACACGGTTTGCTCTACAAGCTGTATAAACTAAATGTGCTCGACAGGCTCGAACATATCATCCAAGCTTTCCGTATAAATCGCTCTTTTCGCTATCGGGTGGAAGGAACCCGTTCTGCGAAACGTTTTCTAAAGGCTGGGGTCCCACAAGGCTCCGTCCTGTCTCCGATCCTCTTTACATTTTTCAAGAGTAATATCTTTAAGATCCAGTAGTACACACAGCTCTCTTCACCGACAGTACGACTCTCTTTGTATCAAATTACAATATGAATAGTCTCACTTTAAAACTCCAAAAAGCTACCAATCGCTTAGGCGAATGGTTCCGCCAATGGAGAATTGAAGTAATTTTGAAAAAAAGTGTAGTGATATATTTTCAACGGAGTCCAAAACCGCACCCAAAGAATTGTGGACCAATAATCAGAATTAAGGTAACTTTATACGGCCGTCCCATCCCTTGTCATCACGTAAGTGTAGAACGCAACAAAGCCAGGTCAGTCATTGGCCGTCTCCACCCTCTTGTTAACAGGAACTTGAACTTACACAGTGATTGTCAATTTCGCACTATCTGTCAAAGACAACAAGGCGCTAGTGGCAAACGCAGCCAACTACGTCCCGATACCGAACGTCGCGCAACTCTCCGAAGACCGCGTAACGTACTAATAGAACAACCACGCTCGCTCGATCCCCGTTGACTCAAATGTCGCAGGCACATCATACACTGATACTACATACACACCAAATGGGACAAACACAAATACGATAACGGATGGGGCGCGTCGCACCCGTAGGCGGGCACAACACGTTACGACACACCGCGTATACACCATACATCTGCGTACCTAGGTGGTTTTCACCGCCCAAAACATCAACCCATACGAGCTAAGCAGTCAGAGGTGCGGGTTTGCACACCCTCCCTCGAACAACGGATAGATAGCTCAAATATAACCTCAACAGAGGGAGCATGATGATTGGTAGCAATACCAATTCATAAACCATCATCATTATCATCCTCATCCTAATTGCCGCCTTTCCAATTTTTAAATATCACCAAACACGCCCCCGCTAAAGGGGCTTCCGAGCAAGGTGTAAGCCGCAAGTAAGGCGTAAGCAATCATCTGACACAGTGTCAGATGAAGCTGTAAGAGCCGCATAGGCTAACAGCGCAAACATCACGAAAATAGATTATTACTCCCAAAACAGACATTGTTGCGAAACAGTGTACTCTATATTGAATCAAAAATATTATTTTCTACTCTATTCTGTAGCTCGTTGAGCGACGTTGACTTTAGATACATATGTATGTAATCACTAGTAACATGCCTTTGTTGTAAGTTCTTGCTTTCATATTTTAAGGAATACCTAGAAGATGTAATATTCCGAATGCTGGCGAGGCGAAATGAGTTCGTTGGACGACCTCCCGGTAGAAGTTGAACTGATTATTGAGCTGAGGTGGCAATGGGCCGGCCATATAATTTAAATAACCGTTAACTGACGAGGAATAAAGGTTCTAGATTGGCAGCTCCGTACCGTAAGCGAGTGACGACCTAGTAAATGATGCAGGAAGTCGATGGTTACAAGGGGCTCAGGCCTCATAATTTGGGGTATTCCTTCTGAATGTTCAGCAGTGATTTTGTAAAGGGCTGTAATGATAATAAATAATGATATATATATATATATATATATATATATATATATATATATATATATATATATATACGTACTTAAAATATTTTGACCTAATAAAACATCTTGTATTGCTTCGAAAAATCTTACGTTGATTTTGATTACGCAAATGGATGTATTGTAACCAGTCAGTACTTTTAAATTAAAAGCGCGACATGCAATTATTGTTCCTTAAATAAAAAAAATATGCTGAAATAATATTGACAATACTGTGCAAAATAAAGAGAAAGTTTCACAAGAAGTTTTGATTAAGTTAGTAACGTAATGAAAATTTCTTCATACGTATAATACTCGTATGAAAGCCATTTCTTTAGTGTTGTTTGAACCAAGAAATGTGCATCTCATTAACGTAAAGAGATGTCAATGGACAAACTCAGCACCAATAAATGTAAGAACAATTTAAAAAAGTAATGCTATACAACAGTATGTCCCCCTTCCGGGCACGAGCACAAGCCTATTCTAATTTCTGAGAAGAAGAGAAAATATAATGAAGCAATTTATTCGCCGCTACTCTATGCGTGTATTTGGACTTCGCAATAACGTCCTCGAAACATTTTGATCCTCAGAAATGCAGGTATTCTCACGGTATTTTCCCGAAAATTTGGTAAATTTAGCTGATGTACTGGTAACGATAAACAAAACCTATCATCGACGGTTTTAGAATACTATCATAAGGACTAAACTGAAACACTCAACCTATTACCCTAATAATCCGTTGGATTATGTTAGCTTCTATGTTTTTGTACGTGGTAGAGCCATGCTGCAGCTATATTAGTAGTATAGTTGTAGCACGAATGGGTCGGCTTAACCGGGGAAGGACCACGCTCTCACAGAATACCAGCGTAAAATGGCAGCTTGACACTGCTGTGTTTCGTATGGTGAGTATAGAGAACCGGAGACACATTACTGGAAAAGAGGCATTCCATCTTAGTCCTCACGGGTGACGACGCATCTGCATTTTGATTCTATATTGAGGATAAATGTAGATTTCTGTGGGCCACAGCAACCACTTACCATCAGGTAGACTGTGTGCTCGTTTGTAACCATATCCTATAAAAAATCTTCTTATCTGACAGTAAGAGACGACCATCGCCTAGGGACATCTGCATTACTAACGAAAGGCAAGGTTGTGATGTGTGTTGACGGTCTTTCAAAAAGAAGCAAGTTCCTTTCTTGAAAGTATCTAAGTCATATAAAATAAACGGCGACAGTCAATTCCACAAGAACTTGAGTAGCAGAAAATTTTTAGAAAAGTGCACAAGATACCTATGTAAATGTTAAACAGCCCAACAAATAAATTGTGTCCTAAGAAATATTATATAATGCTTCACAGCCTGTGGTTGTACTGGTTCTCATTACCCTTTAGAGTGAAACACAGCAGTGCAGGCACTGCTACTTGACCGTAGAAATAGGTGTAATGTTAGTACCTCGACCGTGTAGTAGCGGTGTAAGAATATCCACTACCTCATATCATGCCGTGGGTGTCGTAAGAGGTAACAGAGGGAAACAAATTAGGAGATGCGCAGCAGCATTTTTCTAATATTATTTTATAGAATGAGGATGACGCACAAAGGAGCACACGGTCTACAGGTAAGTGGATGCTGTGACCCATATATACCTTCATATTCCCTCGATTAAGAATCAAAATGCTGTTGTGTTTTCACCCTGAGAATTAAGAAAAAAAGCCTCGCTTCCAGTAAAAATGTATCAGATTCTCCACACTCACCATAGGAAACATAGCATTATTAGGTTTTTATTCTGCACTGGTATTTTAAGAGCGTGGTTTTAATCGGTCGAAGTGACCCATTCATGTTGCAACCATAATAAAGCTGCTGCCAGTAAATAACAAGATAATAATACCTAAAAAATAAAAAAACATGGTTGCAAACCATTTCCTTCACACGTTGCATCTATGAAAAATATCTCTTAAGTTTAACAGACACTTTTGGTCGGTTGTGATGGTAACGGTAACGTTTTGCATATTATAAAAGGTTTTATATTGCTTTACATATTATAAAGATAATTTTTATATTGCTATTTGAACCAAGAAATAAGCATCCCAATAACGTAGATGGACCCACTAATTACTATTATTGTTGGAACCGTTTTAAGCCATAAGAAAAAGAGTATAAAGTTAAAGCTTAAATACGAGTATGCTCCTTTTTGAGACAGAAATGGAACCACAGTTTGCTCTAGTATGAGTTAGTGGATCGCTTATGTTTTGGAAACATTTTTTTCTCAGACCTGCACGTTTTCCCAAGATGTTTTGCCTCAACGCAAGACACGCTGTAAATTTAACGATTTACCAAGTAAACAAATTCTATCAACGGTTTTAACACTCATATATATTTTTTTATAGGATAGGGTGACAAACGAGCACACAGTCCACCTGATAGTAAGTGCTTGCTGTGTCCCATACACATCTACATTTCTATCCTCGTTTGCGAATCAAAATGCAGATGCGTTGTCACCCGTGAGGACTAAAATGGAATGGAATGCCTCTTTTCCAGTAAAAAGAGTCTCCACTTCTCTACACTCAACATAATAAACACAGCTGTGTTAAGCTGCTATTTTACGCTAGTATTCTGTGATTTATTATATTCTGTCTATTATTATATCAAAAAATATAGTTGTAATATTAATTCTAAAGGTGTAGGCGTGATCGATACGTCGATTTGTTATAACATACTCCTTAACAAGCTTAGAAAAGGGTGGCGTGTGTCACGCACATACGTAATTTAGCAGCTGTAAAGGATACATGTTTCATGAAAAAGAAGATATCGTGGCAATACACTACCTACGTGGGGATATTGATCAAAGTTTTTGTGTAACAACTTCCCTAATGTTAAGTCTGAAATGAAGACTGATGATTTCCACAGATAAAAATTCAAAAATAGGTGATATATGTTCATCATTTGCTACAGTCAGAGCTTAAAACTGCGAAATTTTTATATTGAATGAGCCCAGTCTTCAAAAAAAGACGGTATTTTTGTAAAATTATAAAAACGGAAATTATGAGGGCTAATAATCTCGCTTTCACCGGATATTGCTAGTTCCAACTGCGGCAAAGTTATTTATCACTCAGTGTCATCTGTAAAAATTTCGCATTTGACCCGGTAGGTGACGCTATTGTCGAATTTCAGAATCACAAGTGCGAATCCGGTGCGGATCGCTATTCATTAATAAAAAATGAGTTTTAAATACTAGTTTTTCGGTTTCTAGTATATTTACATAGGTACAATAAACAATACCTGAGCGTTTTGTTTTTTAATTTTTTGCACAATTTTACTCCTTTGTTAAATTCTATTGCTCATCAGGTAGATATTTGTCATGATTGCCACGCTTAGTAAGCGGATTGACAACCGCAGTTTTTATTATTTTGAGCTCTTTTTTGATTCTCTTCCCTCATCTCTTGTTTCGTTGCCCTATGTTGCTTTCAGCATACTCACGGTATGATATGGGATAGTTAATTTTCTTAAGTCGCGCCTAGAAGGCACTATTTTTTTTTAAACTTTTGAAATCTTCATTTGTTTATATACTTTCACCGACACTAATTTGTTTCCTTTAATTTTTTCCCCAATTTCAATTCAATTCAATTCAAAATCATAAGTACATTGCTGAACATAGGCCTCCCTATATGTTACCATATGGTTCGTTCCCAAACTACATGCATCTTTCGACTACCTGCGCTTTTCTTCAGGTCGTCACTCCTTTTGCGAGTGGATGCTGTGTTCAATAGACATCTCATACCTACTTCTTCGATTAAGATTGAAACTGCATTGTCACCCCTGAAAACTTAAATTAAATACTAAAATATCCGATTCTACGCAACAGGATATTAGTAAAATAATAAATAACTTTCATATTGGCAACACAAAATTATTTTTAACAGTGAGATTGTGATGGGCGAGTATGATGATAATGATGGTAATGATAGATTTTATTTAGTTAATTACGTAATAGAGTCAAGCTGCAGCTATATTATAGTTGTAGTATGAATTGGTCGGCACAGCTGAAGCAAACTGATTCCGTTAACTTTGTTAAAATAAATATATTTAATTATATATTTGGTTAATTTACTTTAAAACAGTACCCATTATGATTAAGATTTTCCCCTGCATTGTGAAGACTTTTTACATACCTTCAAAAAATTGTACGTGAACAAACATCCAAATACCAGAACAATTATCTAAAGACTATGCAGGCACTTATTTCGTGGGAGATATGAACAATAACTACTTGCAACCACTATTTGTGATAGCCAGTGCGCCATCAATGCAGATACTAATTATTGGAATTTGTGAAGTATTATAAACAAAAACATAAACTTTTTTATTCAATATAGATTATAAATAATACTTATTGAAAGTCACTCTTTGTTAAATTACCACTGGTTGAAAAAAAACTCCTGGTCCTGGTCCTGGAAGAACTAGAAAGAAACCCAGCGGGACTTATTTTTTTAAATAACAGCTTGCAATCATGTATATTATATCACTAACCACGCAAAACAAATTAGAAATAGCTTGGTAGCGATCACACATTCCCAGGGGTTATTATCATCCATAAATTCCTTAATATTGTTGCTCATCACAATTCATACCACTAGCGCCCTCTAGTATCGAGTAGCAGAACTAGGAGAGAGTCAAGAACCTTCTAGAAGTTTCCATGGAAGAACTTTCTGGAAATATCAACACCTAGTCAATCGGGACCGATATGTACTCGAACATTCTAGATGTTTCTACAGTAGAAGGTTCTGGAAACTAACTGAGGCCCTATATAAGGCCGATGCAGTATTGAATTAGTGATATAAGCGAATACTTCGAAGCGATACAACTGCGAAATAAGTGATCAGTAGTAGTAGTAATTGTATTTTATTATTAGTGTGGTGGTAGTTGCCGTGTGGTGTTGGTTAAGAATATCCACTACCCCATATCTTACCGTGAGTGTCGTAAAAGGCGACAGTGAGAAACATTAGGAAGATAGGCAGCAGCATCTTCCCGATAATAGTAATATCAAAATAAAAAACTGCGGTTGCCAACCCGCTCGCCAAGCGTGGCAACTATGGCAATATACCTATATAAAGAGACGAAGTTACTAAGAGATGGCCCTCAATCCTCGGCGGCCCCGCAATTACTGGCTAAGGTGACGACCATGGTAACGGCGGGGCAGAAGGTGCTAAGAATCTCTGGTGAAGGTTTCGGCTGCCACCTAGAATGACTCAACCTGGTAACTTATAACGCACGCACCCTGAGGACTGACGAGAAGATCGTGGAGCTGGAAGAAGAGACAGACAAGTTGCGCTGGAATATTAGGACTGTACGAGGTCCGAAGAGTGGGGGAGGACACGGTGATCCTCGAATCCGGCAACTTGCTCTATCACCGGGAGGGCGACCATCTGTCCCAAGGAGATGTCGGATTTATCGTCCACAAATCTCTCGTTAACAACGTTCTTAAGATTGGGAGTGTGTTGACGAGGGTTGCGTACCTTATACTCAGAATCACCAAACGGTATTCGCTGAAGATCATACAGGTTTACGCACCAACCTCGGCACACCCCGATGAGGAGGTGGAGGAAATGTATGAGGATATCTCTAGAGCCATGCATTCCTCCTAAACCCAATATACGGTGTTAATGGGAGACTTCAATTCAAAAACTAGGCACAAGAGAGAACGGTGAGCTGAAAGTGCAAAAGAAAGGGCAAAGGAACAAGAAGGGCCAGCAGGCTGGCTGACTTTATGGAGAAAGAGGGGCTGCTTTATGATGGACTCTTTCTTCCAGAAGCGGCCCCACAGGAAGTGAACCTGGTCGAGCCCCGACGGTTCGACAAAAAAAGAGATTGACTTCATTATAACGACCAGACGACAACTGTTCAGTGATGTCTCAGTGATCGCGAGGGTGAAAACCGGCAGCGATCACCGAAAGTGAGAGGCTTACTGAACCTAAACGTTAAATTGGAGGTGTCACCTCTGATGAAATCAATGCTCCATCCCCTCGTGTTCTATCCAAAGTCCCAAAACCTTTCAGCTCGAGTTACAAAACCGTTTTCAGTGCCTAGAAGACTGCAATGAAGTGGACGATATGAACGACAAGATCATGAAAACTGTCCATGCGGTCGGAGATAAGTTCTGCAAGACCCGCCACATAATAACACAAAAGCTCTCCGATCACACTCTTAATCTCATGATTGTTAGACAGCAGATGAAGCTACATTCATCAACAAATTTGACAGCATACAGGCAAATAAACAGACAGATCATCAAATGCATCCGGTGGGGACTTACGCAAATTCAATACAGCTTGTATTGAAGAAGGGATCGAGCGTGATAAGGGAGATGAAGGATAGGGTTGCTCAACATGACTACTGATGTCGAAAGCTTAAAGGAAGGCCGAATCGACCAAGTGAACAACCGGATTGATAAAGTGTTGGCTGACGTGAAGAAAATGCTGGACAACCTCAAACTTGGGGATGGAATTACAGCTCCTGTGCTAGCTAAAACACCTTCGCTACGTGGATTCAAAGCGCCGCCGTTTGACGTTTGACTCTGTGGAATTAACGAACTGGTACTACTACCTTGTGTCTATTCCTAGTATTCACAGAATGAATATCAGTTATTTTTGTATAACTGCCTTTATTTTTGTGTACATACATTACGTTTTCATAAATGTATTGAAAGGCCAAAGTTAATATATTAATTTCCTCAAATTTTTGTCGGAGCGACTCTTTAGGTAAATCATAGGTTGGTCTTATGGCCCTCTTTTGTAAAATAAATATAATTTCAGTGTCAGTCGCGTGTCCCCATAGAAAAATACCATACGACATTATGTCTACCGGTAAAAAGAACTCCTTTGTCGTATCTCCTCAGTTTCATGGCACTCCCCTTGTGGCCTCAGCCAATATCGGAATACTCGGCGTCGACATATCAAGTGACGTGCAGTTTCGTGGTCACTTGGAAGAGAAGGCCAAATTGGCCTCTAAAAGGCTTGGCGTGCTCAGCAGAGCGGGACAGTATTTCATGCCGGCACAACGCCTGCAACTTTACAAGGCGCAGGTTCAGGCTCACATGGAATATTGTTCCCGTCTCTGGGCAGGGGCTGCCCAGTGCCAGCTCCTTCCACTTGACCGCATCCAGCGCAGAGCGGCTCGAATCGTCGACGACCGAGTCCTTTTCGATCGGCCCGATCCATTGGCACTGCTAAGAGATGTTGCATCCCTTTGCATTTTCTTTCGCGTTTACGAACAAATTTCACGAACGCACATCGCAGCAGAATTCCCGATACCATCCACACCATCTGGATGATTGACGGTCCACCACTTCGCGATTTAGAAGATGTTTTCTTCCTCGCTCAACTTCCTTGTGGAATGGATTACCATCATTATTACCATCAGCGATCGATACGACTTAGGGACCTTCAAGAAAAGAGCCTCCTCCTTTTTAAAGCCGACAACGCATCTGCAATTCAAAAAAAAAAGTTGTTCATGGGCGGTGATAGTCACTTAACATCAAATGAGCCGCATGCGCGTTTCGGTACGCATCTGTAATAAAAAAAAATTCTACACTGGTAAAATATGTGTGTATATATATCCCGAATGTGCGAATACGAAAAGAAGCTGCAAAAAGTCAACATGGAAGGCAATTCGTCACATACAGATTTATCTTCACTAGAACGTGAGTTTTGTGAATTCAAATCCTTTGTTTGGCAATCCCTTTCAGCAATGAAAACTCAAATCCAATTACTCTGCCTTGGGCTTGATAGACATGAAACGGCTATGAGAAGAAAAGTGCTCTTATTTCATGGATTGCCCGAAAAGCAAAATGAGAATCTCAATGATGTAGTGCATGAACTAATATCCAGCCAATTGCAGTTGCCTGAGGTAAAAAAAGATTGTCTGAAGGTCTGTCATCGATTGGGCACCTCACAAAATAAGACCCGACCTGTGCTAGTTAGATTTTATGATGCCGAACACAGGCAGTTGATATGGGATAGTAAAACCGGACTTAAGGGCTCCGGTATAACCATCTCCGAGTTTTTGACCAAGACTAGGCATCAAGTATTCACTTCAGCGCGTAAACATTTTGGCATAAAACATTGCTGGTCGTCCGATGGCAAAATAATAATTAGTCTTCCCGATAAATCTCGAAGAAAAATTGAAAGTATGGCAGAATTAGAACTGCTCACATCTAAATATCCATCCAGTTCAGATGTAAGTTATGCACCACAAACTGAAACAATGGCATCTCCTAAAAAATCTTCGACGAACAGTGCAAAAGTTCCTAAGAAAACACGCCGGCGTTAATATTGTTTTCGTTAAGTTATATATTACATTTATACAATGTCCCATATTTCGCCGTATCATCTATAATGTTTCATGTCGGTAATCAAAACTTTTGTTTTGTACTATAATTAACCAATATAGTTTTCTTTGTAGGTACATTATCATTCGTATTAAAGTGCTTGCAAAAGTTCACCTTACACTTTAACAAGTATTTACTTTGAATACATTCATAGTTTGAACGTTTGACATCAAGTAAAATAAAGGTATTCTGCGACATTGGCGTTCAACACAAATGAACACATCTGTGTCGGTGTCGTGGAATATTTCTATTTTTATTTTATTTCATCAAATTATATGCGACATTCCGTTACAGCATTTTTAGAAAGTGATAATAGATATTCTTTATTGAACGAAACACAAAGTATCTTAATTTTAATAACTAATATCTTATTTATATTAAAGTGATTATAGTACATACATGGGTTTGACATTTCATTGTTTGTACTATATATAAAATATAATATTACTTTAGTAGTATTGTTACTTTTTTATCATATAGTATGTGTTTATATTGATTTGTACAGTATACTGTAGCCAGCTTTCTTTTGTTTTCTTTTCTTTTTTTTCTTTTTTCTATTTTATTCACACTTATTGTTAAATTACTAATGTTAGTTGTTAGTATAAATTTCTTCCATCACGCAGTGAGTAAGATGAGTTGCCCTAAATGTTACTTTTCTTTTTTATATATAATATTGTATAAGTATAAGATAATTTATTTTTAAATTAATTACATATTATTTTATATTTTAGTATATTTCTTTTTTTAAATATTTTATTAGTATTGTGCCTTTTTTAAATATGTATACAGATAACGATACAGATAATAATGATAGCTTTTTCTCATGTTTGTCTTCATCTAACAGCTTTTTAAGCCTGGACTCAGAGCCTTCCGTAGATCTTAACCTGCATGATCGTATTTCAACCCTTTTTCTCAATATCCTGGCAATCTTAATATAGCTCACATAAACGCACAAAGTATTCCTTGCCATTATTCTGACCTTCTCGCATCCATTGACAGTACTCATCTAGATGCTCTTCTAATTTCTGAGTCTTTTCTCAAGCCTTCCCTCCCATCTATACAATATTCATTACCTGGTTTTGTCTTATTCGTAACGATAGGGTAGGCAAAGGTGGTGGAGGTGTTGCTATCTATTTACGTTCGGAAATACCTTACAGGGTTATTAGCGTATCTCCATCAACTTACTCGAAATCTGCTGAACATTTGTTCCTTGAAATCACACTTTATCATACAAAAATTTTCCTTGGAGTATTGTATAGTCCTAACCTTAATATCAATTACTTTGATACATTAGATACACTTCTTAATAATTTCTGTCCTGTATATAACCATGTAATCTTGATGGGGGATTTCAACACATGTATAATTAAAAATGATTTACGTACTTATAAATTGAAATCTCTTATGTCATCTTATAACCTAGAAATCTTGCCTCTATCTGCCACCCATCACTTTCCCAATTGTACTGCATCTCTTCTAGATCTGATTATTGTGTCGTCTTTAAATAGTGTTGCTAACCACGGACAAATATGTGCCTCATTTTCATATCACGATCTCATTTACTTATCTTACCGTGTACGTCCCCCCTAAACGCAAGTCACATTTTCGATATCTTAGAAGTTATAAGGGCATTAACTTGGAGACGTTGAGGAGCGATGCTAGTTAATTGACTGGACACCGGTTATGGATTGTTCTAACATTGAGGACAAAGTGATTAACTTCAATTCTCTAATTTTAGATTTATATAATCACCATGCACCAGTAAAACGTGTGAAAATAAGGCACAACCCTGCTCCGTGGATCACAGCTGATATAAAAGACCTGATGGCGCGTAGAGATAAAGCTAAAAGAAGGTATAAGCGATATCCCCTTGAACGCAATTTAATCAACTTTAAAATACTACGAAATCGCTGCAATCGTTTGTGTAGAGATGCTAAAAGGCGCTATTTTCATGATACCCTCACAAGTTGCGATACTGCAAAAGCATGGAATTTTCTGAGATCTGTCGGTGTCGGAAAATATTCTGCTAGTGTGGGAAGTGAAATTAACTTGGATAGTCTTAACGAACATTTTGTCAACCCTCCTGTCATAGTTTCATCATTCAACAAAGCCAGAACCCTACTTGAATTATCCAAATGTCCAATACGTCATTATTCCTCATTTAATTTCACTTCTCTTACTGAAGATGATTCTATGCGATCCGTCCTTGCAATTTCATCTACTGCTATGGGTAATGATAACATCTGCTCTAAAATGATTACGTTGATTCTTCCCTTTCTGCTCCCTATTCTTACTCATATCTTTAATTTCTCTTTATCTTCTTGTTGCTTTCCGTCATCATGGAAGTTAGCTCATATTATTCCTATACCCAAAGTTTCGAATCCTTCATCTGCAACACATTACCGCCCTATTTCCATTTTACCATTTCTTTCAAAGGTGCTTGAACATATTGTCCACACACAATTGACCAAGTTTCTTAACCGTAACAATATCTTAAGTACTTTTCAATCCGGTTTTAGGCCTGGTCACAGTACAACTACTGCTCTCCTCAAGATAACGGATGATATCCGGTGCGGTATAGACCAAAAATATTTAACGGTACTTGTGCTGCTAGATTTTAGTAGTGCCTTCAATTCTATTGATTTTGATATACTTCTTAGCATTCTTCATTCTATTAATGTGTCTCCTTCAACTATTCAATGGTTTGATTCCTACCTCCGTGGCCGCTCTCAGTGTATTCGTATCAATGAAACTTTTTCTAAGTGGTGCAATCTAACCACGGGTGTACCTCAAGGTGGCGTCCTTTCTCCTTTACTCTTTTCCATCTTTATCAACTGTATCACTCAGGTGATATCTTCAAACTTCCATCTCTATGCAGACGATTTGCAGCTGTATCGTCATTTTCTAGTGACTGAAGCAAATTCAGCACTATTTGAAATAAATAACGATCTAAATAAAATCGATAAGTGGTCTAGATCATACGGACTTGTTATAAACCCTAAAAAATCACAAGCTATGATTATAGGCACCAGATTTACTCGTAAATTACTTGACTTTTCTTCACTGCCAACTCTGCAAATTAATGGCATTCCACTAAGCATTTCAGAAACGGTTAAGAATCTGGGCGTCATCATGGATTGCAAGTTGACATGGAATGCACATATCACTGAAATTAGCAGGAAAATCAATTATACTTTTCATTCCTTAAAATGCCTTCAACATTTTCTGCCGTTATCAACGAAGATTTCTCTTGTCAAACACTTATTTTCCCGATTCTTGATTATGCTGATGTCTGTTATTTGGATGCGACTGAGGAGCAAATAAACAAACTTGAGCGGTTGCAAAACTTATGTATTCGTTATATTTTTGGGCTGAAAAAGTATGACCACGTCTCCTCATATCGCAAACAGCTCAAGTGGCTCCCAATCCGACTTCGCAGGAATACTCGAATCCTTTGCCTACTCTTTAACATACTATACAATCCAACATCACCACCCTATCTACGTGATCGATTCCACTTTGCGCACTCCCCCGATGCAGTTTGCAGATCACATTTAAAAACCCTCCTAAATTTCCCTTCCTCTAGAACAAAGTCCTATTCTCACTCTTTTACAGTACATGCAGTTAGGTTATGGAATTCTCTTCCTGCTGCAATTCGAGAGGCTCAAACAGTGTCCGTGTTCAAAGGCGAGTCAAAGAGCACTATCTTTCTTTGTCGTCCTAATGATTATATATATAATTATATTATTATATTTATATATGTAATATATATATGTATATATATGTGTATGTGTATATGTATTTATAGTGGTATTTAGTTATATGTATGTTTACATGGATATTTTTTTATTAGCTTTACTTTATGTTAAGTATATTAATATTATAAAATTTTATTATAAGAGTGCAC
>JAVANC010000029.1:16871959-16911567 GCA_033319125.1 Parnassius glacialis
ACCGGACGGCAGTAACAGAACCACAGTCGGTCTGTCGCATCCGATGCTGGAAGCTTCAGGAAGCGGATACTAGGGACAAATATCATGCAAGGGTAGCCGAAAAGCTTGACACCATCGATGGCAAAAATGAATGTGTGGAAAGAACATGGCAGAACCTTAGGGATGGAATGGTAAGTGCAACGAAAGAAGTGTGTGGAACAATAAAAAGAGGCAGTAGTAAAAGAAGAGATGCATGGTGGAGTGATGAAGTTAAAGAAGCTGTAAAAAAGAAGAAGAAAGCATGGTTAGACCACTTGGCCTCTAGTAATGATAAGGGTATGAGAGAGAAGATGAAAGAAAAAAAAGTTCACACGAAAGCATTGATTGAGGAAGTGCGTGAAAGGTGTAGAATGGAAGCGGACAAAAGGTTGTCGCACAACTTTAAGGAGAACTCCAAACTCTTCTGGAAAGAGGTTGGAAGGACCCGAAGTGGTGAGACGGCCTTAAGAATGAACAAAGTGCTTTCGAGAACTAATGACGTCCTCACAGAAAAATCGGACGTCATGCAGCGATGGAGCGAATTTATAGAGAAATGTATGCGTGTGATGATCCTAGTGGGGGATCCGGAGATGACGCCGTGACTGGTACGCCAGACCCGGACCTCGATGACACTGAGGTCATCAATATGAAAGAGATTAAACGTGCGATTCGAAGTTTGAAATGTGGTAAGGCTGCGGGACTAGACAGAGTTACTGCTGAAATGGTCAAGTATGGTGGGCCTCGCGCCTGGGACAGCTTTTATCTACTGTGAAATTTGTGCTGGCGGACGGGGGATGTCCCGGATGATTGGCGATCCGCAGTCATTATGCCTTTATATAAAGGTAAAGGTTCACATTTTGACTGCGGGTGCTATCGGGCGATCAGCTTGGCCAGTTTAGCAAGTAAAGTCTACTCGAAGGTTTAAGGTAGGATGCAAGAGAAATCGGAAAGATTTCTATGAGAGGCACAATGCGGATTTAGACCTGGAGGAGGATGCACGGATCAAATGTTTTTTCTCCGCATGATCTTCGAAAAGCTTCTGGCTGCTAACCAGAAGATTTTCTGTGCTTTTGTGGATCTTGAGAAAGCATTTTATAAGGTTGTAAGGAAGAAAATATGAGAACTGTTGCCGGGGTACGGTGTGGATGGTCGATTCCTAAGGGCTGTGCAGTCACTTTACTGTGACTGTAAAGCCTGTGTGCGGGTAGGGCATGACCTGTCACCCATGTTTAGCGTCCTAACGGGCGTAAAACAGGGTTGTGTCATGTCTTCCTGGCTGTTCATACTGTATCTCGACAGCTGTTTACAGAAGCTGAAAGATAGCTGTTTGGGTGTGAAATTGGGTGACATAAAAGTAAATTGTCTGCTGTATGCTGACGATGCAGTGCTTATTGCACCATCAGAGGCAGAACTGCAGGCATTAGTCACGTGTATGAAAGAGGAATGTGAAATTAAAGGTCTCCGTTTAAATGCTAATAAACTAAGGTTCTGGTATTTGAAAGGGACGAAGAGAGAACGAACTGTGAAATATGGGTAAATCAGGAATGTCTAGAACAGGTAAATGAAATTGTATACTTGGAGAGTGCTTTTAGCTGGGATGGAAGATGTGATTTAGATGTGGACAGGCGTGTCGCTGCCGGGAACAAATTAAATGGTGCCCTGACTGCGTTAGTCAAAAGGTAAGGCGTAGTGAAGAGTGCACGCCTTGCAATACATAACGCAGTGTTGATACCGACTTTGTTATATGGCAGCGAAACCTGGGTATGCCAGAAGAAGCATAAAAGCAAGTTGAATGCAGTGGAGATGCGATCTCTTCATAAAATGTGCGGCGTTACCATGGCCGACCGAAAGCGAAACGAAGAGATTCGCAATATGGCAGTTTTGAAAGATGACCTTATCACAAAATTGATAAGGGCGTGCTTCGATGGTTTGGGCATGTTGAGCGAATGAGTGAAGATCGAATTGTGAAGAAAATATATAGCGCGAAAGTTAATATTAAAAGGTGTCGAGGTAGACCGAGACTAACTTTCGGAAACCATGTGAGCAAACTGCTCGAAGAGGGGAGGGTCAAGAGTACTCGGATACCTAGACGAGCATGTATGAAGAAGATAATGAATCTGAAAGAAGCGAAAGAGGTATGTAAGGATCGTGACACTTGGCGATCTGTTCTCTCTGGCTACCTCGTCAGGGATTGTGCGTGATGATAAGTAAGTAAGTAAGTAAGTAATATACTAACATTGAAGTGCATGTATGTTCTTGAGGTATCAGTCTTTGTAAGGAAGTATAACGGTTTTTTTTTTAAATTCAAGGGGGATCAGGTTACTAAAAACAGACCAAGAGATCCTACTAAAATAATGATTCCAACTTGTAGAACAGTTTTAAATAAAAGGAATGTATATCATATGTGCATATCAGTTTTTAATAAACTGCTTAAGAGTATACGGGAACTTCCATTTAAATATTTTAATATTAAATTAAGAAAATGCCTAGTGGATAAGTGTTTTATACGATAAAAGAGTTCATGCAACATAAAAATAATGTATTATCATCATCATCATTAAAGCCTTTCATAAGTCCACTGCTAAACATAGGCCTCCCGCAAGGAATGCCACAAAGCACGGTCCTGAGCCACCTGCATCCATCGACTGCCTGCATGCCTTACCAGGTCGTCACTCCATCTCGTGGGGGGTCGCCCTACACTTCGCCTACCAGTACGAGGCTTCCACTCGAGAACCTTTCTTCCCCATCGGTTGTCGGTTCTTCGAGCTATATGGCCGGCCCACTGCCACTTCAGCTTACTAATCTGTTGGGCTATGTCGGTTACTCTAGTTCAACTGCGGATATCCTCATTTATAAGTTTATCACGCAGAGAAACTCCGAGCATAGCCCTCTCCATAGCTCGCTGAGCGACCTTGAGCTTCCTCAAACGGCCATTTGTGAAGGACTACGTCTCAGTTCCGTAAGTCATCACTGGCAACACGCACTGATTGTACAATTTCGTTTTAAGATTTTGAGGTATGTCTGACGAGAAGATGTGTCGTAGCTTCCCGAACGCTGCCAAGCCGAGTTGAATCCGTCGATTGACCTCTCGGTCAAAAAAATGTATAAGATTATTTATAAAATTATGTAAATAAAATGTTATATAATAATAATATTAATAAATATGATAAATAATAACATAACTTGACATTTTTGTAAGTAATATAATAGTATTTTAATTGTTTTATATAATTGTAAATAGGTATTTGCATTGCTATTAAAGGCAGAATATAGCTTGAACTATGCACCACTGTTAAATCTGGTACCACCTGTATTCTGTGCAAATAAATGTTTCTTTCTTTCTTTCAGTCTATACATAGGTCTATTTCAAGACAAGGCATACGAACGTACAGCTCACTTGATGGTTATTACTTACTGCAACCCATGGACACTTACAACCAACTTTAAACAAAGATGGCTACAGGCGTTTTCGCTTCTGAGGACTAAAATGGAATGGCTAACAGTCTGTAATTATACTGGCCATCTTTACCCTACAGAACTGAATACAGCCGTGTAAGCAGAAAGAGGTAATAAAGTGGTACCTATCGAGAGTACGTAACATAGTACCTATAGAGTTGGGTATTTCAATCACCACTTGAAGTAATGGAAATACATTAATAACGAGCGCGCAGTAGATTGTTAATCAACAAGGGGAGCAGGATTGATGCCTGTCGCTTGGACAAGACGAAAGCTATTTACTAAAACTTGTCCGATTCAATCTTCCGACTTGTGTCTTGTCAGTTCGTTGTTTCTTAGAACTTAGATTGATATTACTTTATTAATTAATTTATAGTGTGCGGTGCAATACTGTGCATTCTCCCCCGTCGGCATTTTACTAATTAAACACTATGCGCTACTGATTTTATTTATTAATATAAATATACTACGTTTTAGTGTTTTGGTGTATGCTTACTAATACGGTCGCGTGACTGAACCTTATATTTTTACCAAGATTCGTATATTGTAAAATCTCAACAAAGCGTTGTTTTTCACAAGATTGTGTTTAAATCATACATCATCAGATCGACTAAAGGGTGTATAGTATAATAAGACCAAACGTATGAACACATAAAAAGACAAAGAAACTTTATAATTAGTTCGTCGAGGGAACAACTTATTCCATAATAAATGTCTTCCTGTATACATATTATATGGGATATATACAATGTTATAGAAAAATTGGGCAAAAGGCAATCTTATTAGGTAAATTTTTATTATATTAAACTATTATATTATGTAGGTATCTAATAAAAATAAACCTGTTATTGGTCTCTTACTGCTGGCCGCACCAGGAAACTCAAACAAAAAAAAGAAACTGAAAATTGTTCAATGAACTATGGAGAGGGGTATACTTCGTAATGCTATTATTTATAGTAAAGCTATAATAACCAAGGTCATGCAACGGATTAGTAAGTTGAAGTAGCAATAAGCTAGCCATCAAGCTTGAAGAACCGACAACTGATTAGTTCTCAAACGGCGGCTTCGTACCGATAGGCTTGGAGCGAAGTACTGGTAAAAGATGCCGAAAGCCGCTGGATAAATGAAGTTCAGGACCATGCTTTGTGGCATTCCTTGGGCTTCCCCTACGTCCAGAAGCGGACTTGTGATTGGCTGTAATATTTTTTTTCGAATATTAATTATAAAATAAAATAGACCATTTTTTGTTTTTGTTAACAATAATACTAAAGTCATTCATGACATGTTTCATAGCATATACTCGTAGATCGAGACTGGACATGAACCTCTATCAACGCTGTCAGGCGGACTGTCGATCACAGTACAAGACATCTCCGTTATTTGACGCTGCTTTTCGGCGCCGGTCAAATTATTCTGCTTCTAGCTAACATTATAATATGGTGATAATATATCTATCAGATGCCAAGAGATATCTTTGGAATATTCAACAGTTGTTTCTTAAAAAACCCAAAAGATGAAATAGCATTTTTCTCTTTTGTTTTTTTTTTTATCGCAGGTATGTACATTATGGTCGGCTCGACCGGTAAAAGAAAGACGTTCTCACAGAATACCAGCTTAAAATAGCAACTGTTGTGTTTCGTACGGAGAGTGTAGAGAAACAGCATCCCGTTTTAATGGTAACGAGGCATTCCATTTTAATCCTCAGTGGACAACGCATCTACATTTTGATTCTCGATTGAGAATTAATGTATGTCTATGGGCCACAAAATCCACTTACCATTAGATAGATTGTGTGCTCATTTGTCTCCCTTTTCCTATAAAGAATGGTTCAGTGAAGCGAGATTTAATTAAAACACTGTTAGACTTGTTAACAATCAAGTGATAATAAGTTTGTTGCTGATAATCCACATGCACTAGATATTGAATAGCTGAAGTTAGGGGGTCTCTACCCTCTAACTTCAGCTATCAAATATTAATTCAGGTGTTTTAACTATGATAATATAAGCATCCCCGATTCTCTACACTTACTATACGAAACACAGCAGCATTAAGTCGCTATTTCACGCTGGTATTTTGTGAGCGCGTGGCCTTACCGGGTCGAGTTAACTCATTCGTGACATGACTCTCTGACCACGTACAAAATAGTAAATATGTCTAAATAATATTATAATGCAAATCTCAGCAAACCTTTTAGTCATATAAAGTTTGCAATATATAACGATATTACGCAATAAAATACAGAGAGACGATGTCCATTACAAATATGACATTTTGCTCATAACATTTCTATACACTTCATTGAATTTCAGCAAGTTATATCTCGCATACTTGGCCGCAACCCAATCAGCAGAATGGATGCGAAAAAATTATCTGACCTTTTCTGGAAATGGAAACATGAATATGTGAAATCGTATTTGTGTAATGACGTAGGAGTAATAATAACAAATTAAGTAAGTTATGTTATTCTTAATAAAATTCAATAAAAAAGTATCAAGTAGGGCTGTGTATTGGAAAAATAAGAGTCTTCACTACTTCATACGAGGGTGGATTGAAAAGTACTCGGCCTAACACAGATCCATTCAATTCTAAAAATCAAATCTACCCACATTATTTAGTTCAGTTCAGACTAGTTCATTGTGTGAAGTTCGAAACGTGTGCGATTATTAGTTGTGATTTTATAAATTTATTAACAAAGTAATCGGACATAATTTCCGCGAATGGAGCAAATCGAGCAGCGTGCCGTCATTAAGTACCTCCATAAGAAGGGGCTATCATCAAAAGCCATCCATGATGACATGGTCAGTACATTAGGCGATTGTGCTCTGTCATATTCATCCGTCAAAAAATGGATAGCAGAATTTAAGCGTGGTAGAGAGAGTGTGAAAGATGAACCCCGCTCTGGAAGGCCTTCGACGTCAACTACTGACGAAAGTATTAAAAAAGTACTTGATTTAATAATGGGAGACCGCAGATTAAAAATTAGAGAGATAGCCGAGATTATAGGCATCTCTTATGAACGAACTCAAAACATCATTGTCAACGAGTTGGGTTTCCACAAGGTGTCTGCGAGGTGGGTTCCGCGACTGCTTTCAGTTGAACAAAAAAGGACGCGATTGACTATTTCACGCGACTGTTTGGAGTTATTTGAAGCCGATGCAGATGATTTTTTGAATCGTTTTTTTACTATAGACGAAACATGGGTTCATTACTGTACACCGGAAACAAAACAACAATCAAAACAGTGGAGAAGACCTGGTTCACCACTCCCTAAAAAGGCTAAGTCGATTTTGTCGGCAAATAAGGTGATGGCTTCAGTATTCTGGGACTCGAAAGGTGTGATTATGATTGATTATCTTGAAAGGGGTCAGACTATAAACTCTGATTACTACTGCACCTTACTACGTCGTTTACGAGAGGAAATAAAAGAAAAACGTCGAGGAATGCTCAGAAGAAAAGTCCTGTTTCATCAAGATAACGCCCGTGTTCACACGTCAGTACAGTCAATGGCTGAAATTCACAACTGTGGATTTGAACTGTTACCGCATCCGCCGTATTCACCTGATCTGGCACCATCAGACTTCTTTCTGTTCCCTGACCTAAAAAAGAACTTGGGGGGTCAAAGATTTTCGACAAACGACGAGGTCAAAGCAGCTGTAGACACATATTTTGACTCTAAGGAAGAATCATTTTTTTTCAACGGTCTAAATGCTTGGAAGGGGAGGTGGCAAAAGTGTATTGAACTTGATGGTGATTATGTAGAAAAATAAAAATATAACTGATTTAGTATGTGTTTATTTTCTTGGTTAGGCCGAGTACTTTTCAATCCACCCTCGTATCATTCCTCGAGTGTCGTAAAAGGCAACAAAGAGAAATAAATCATGGGTATGGCAGCAGAACTTTCCTGATAACTACTTAAAAATATTTAAAAAAAATCGTTGCAAACCGTGGCAATTAGCAGCGGGGACTTTATTCAGCAGTGTACTTTTTTGTAGGTTTATTAATTAATGAATAATGCTTCTTGTAAAAATCATATTTTAATTTTTTTATAGAATTAGGGCGACAAACGAGCACACAGTCCACCTGATGGTAAGTAGTTGCTGTGGCCCATAGACATCTACCAGTGAGGACTAAGATGGAATGCCTCGTTTCCAGTAAAAGAAGTCTCCGGATCTCTAAACTCACCATACGAAACACAGCAGCATTAAGCTGCTATTTACGCTGCTATTCTGTGAGAGCGTGGTCCTGCCCTGGTCGAGCCAACCCATTCGTGCTACATCTATACTATTAATATAGCTGCAGCATGGCTCTACCACGTAAAGATCTTATATTTTAGTAAGATTACGTAATGTAAGAGTATAAGTCAGGCTCCTCGCTTATGACAGTGTTTAAGGGCGGTATAATTCTGCCTCTATGTATAGAAAGTTATATAATGCGGTAGAACCATGCTGCAGCTATATTACGGTTGCAGCAGGAATGGTTCAGATCAACCAAGTAAATAGCAAGATCTCACAGAATACCAGTGAAAATAACAGCGTTATGCTACTATGTTTTGTATGTCGCGTGTAAATAACTACGGACTCTTTTTATTGGTTACTAGGCATTTTATCTTAGTCCCCCAATGGGGACTAAGATAAAATGCCTAGTAACTAATGTGAGAACCTATCTACATTTTCTTAATCGAGGGTAGATGTAAGTTTTGGGCCACAACATCTATTTATAACCACGTTAACTGTCTGCTCGTGTCTTACTCATTTTTGAACTTTCATTGTATAAAAATACTTGCCGAGAAGATATTGCACGCAAAGAACATACGTAAAAAGTTAAAAGAAGAAAACAAAAGAAATATGGACGCTATCGGTTGCGTTCATACATATTGTAAACGAAATCTAAAAATCATTATCATATTAGTAAACTAAGTTAATATATTTAATTTTTATATAACTATTAAATAACAATGAATGAACACTACATGCATTTTTTTTTATAAATAACGCTATTTTTGGTTTTTAAATCACCATCGCATCGAGATTTGTTTTTTATTACTGAAGTACTAATATCCTCAATGCGTATTGGAGGACTTTGACACATAATTAAAATATTTCAAAAATCTATATTTTAAAACGATTTATTTTCATTATGAAATTCACTAATTCCTCTGTAATAGCCGTGATCGCTCGTGGGGTAAGCGCCCGCCATAAAAAGCGACCAGCCCGGGTTTGGAACCCGCCGACACAAATGAAATTGTTAATTGCAATTTTCAGTGCTAATTTACCACGTGTAATTTATCAATGTGACATTTTCAGACCTTCAGATTAACCACATGGGTTCATCGTAATACGGAAGCAACCAGATTTTAATCACAGCTTACACTACTGAATATTGAAGTGATAATATATGTGTTATAATAACGACCGTGTTGTTAATTTTCCACGTGCTTGGCGATGAAGCATATCTAACTTGAGGAAACCTGCGTGTCAGGTAAATTAAACATAGTATTTCGAATGTGTTTTATCTATGTTTACACGCATTGGCGTAACGTGGATAATTGCTCGTTGCTCCAAACTCAAAGAAATTAAGAAAACTATTAGAGAAGGACTCTATCCGAAATGAGAAGTAGTAGGCTATGCCTTTGCAACTTAAGGCTCTTCAAGGAAAGTCTGACTTGGCTTACGTATATAAGTGTAAGGATAACCTGTTTCCCATTCAGTACCCTTGTAACACTTAATATTAAGTGTCTGTTTGTTTTGTACAATAGGTTGTCAAAATAAAAGTAGGACATTGCTTTTTTATTTTTTCCTTAGCATAAATTATTCAGAGTTTTAATTACAATCTATTGATGTGAAAGTATGAAGCTTTGAGAAAGATTTTAAACAAACTTAACGCAACTTAATTACTTCCGTTCTAATTAAAACGTAGTAGAAGGGAACGAACGCTGTAAATAATCTTCTATTTTTGAGAAATTGTGATGCAAATTTGGCATTTTTTGGAACTGTCTTTGTGTTTACCTCACTACCCAATAACAAGCATTACTTATTAACTACCTTAATTGCAGCGTGACTATACGTGGTAGGTAATGTAAAGTAGGAGCATGATATCCCAGCCGTAAATAGTTGCTGCTTTGTTCCGTATAGTGGGTGCGAGATCCAAAATCCCCTTTTAGTAGTAATAAGCAAATGATAACCATTTTAGTCATCATAGAAACAACTATGGACCACAGCATCTACTTATCATGACGCTTCTGTAGGCTCAACGAGGCGGATTTTGATGTATTATTTATCGTTAGATTTGTCTTTTCACTAAGTTTATCATAGACTTCATTTTATTTTATTAATAAACATGATAAATAATATTGACTGTAGGCAAGTATCTTGACCCATGAACGCAATCGCGATCGTTTTATATGACATTTTAGTCTAGGAAAAAAATATAAAATATAATAAATAATAAAAATATATAAAAATATATCGAGACTTTCATACTTTCTTTCTTTAAAATATTACGAGATCTAAAACTCTGAAAAAGGAGGCCTGTGTCCACCACTGACATGAATATAGGTTGGTATTATTGGTACTTGTACAATATATAGTCAACTGTATAGCGCTACTTCTTTGCATATATTTTACACGTGGTAGAATCACGCTCTAGCTTTATTATGGTCAGCACCAATGAGTGGACTTGATCGGGAAGGGAACACGCTCTCACAGAACACCAGCGAAAAATAACAGCTCAATGCTGCTGTGCTTCGAATAGAAACCATGTGGTATATTTCCTCTTACCATACATTTTAATAAAATATGTTAATTATATACCCCTTGCTACCAGTCGGAGCCGATTTAATCTAATTGTGCCAAAAATATGCACTGGCATATTATATTATATTCTATGCAGTAAACAGCTTTAAGTGCCCTTGTAAATAAAGGGACACTTGAATAAGAGAAGAGCGTTATATAATACGACACGAGGCTATAGGAAAAACTTTACTTACCATGATTTTCACATCATTTTTACGAGTTGGTTTTAAGTCCTGAGCTGCATATTAACCTTACTAAGTATATCTTGTCAGTTCTGCTCATATTTATCATGCTGGATAGGCCGCTTGAACGTAGAACTGAAGCACTAGTAATCACTGCAATAGTAGTCCTTATGGCCAGTATCTTTTATTTATTTATTGCAGCCTGTCAAAAGTCCACAGCTAAGCGTAGAAGTAGCAATGAGCTTGCCGTATAGCTTGTAGAACCTATAAATGATGATGTTCTGGTAAGCGAAATGTAGCGCGGTACCCCACAAGATGGAGTGAAGACTTGCTAAGAAATGAAGTCGATAGATGCAGGCGACTAGGACCGTGGTTTGTGGCATTCCTTGGCGGAGGCCTATATTAGCAGAGGACTTTTGAATGGCTGTGGTGCATAAATTAATGATTATTCTTTAAAGTTTTATTTTATAGGATAGCACATATTTTTCATATACGAGCTCTGTGCTCGTCTATGAACCTGATGGTAAGTCGTTGCTGTGGCCCATAGACATCTACATCTCAATCTACTATTCTCTACTATTCTCAATCAAGACTCAAAATTTAGATGCGTTGTCACGCGTGAGGACTAAGATGGAATTCCTTTTTTCCAGTAAAAAGGGTCTCCGGTTCTCTAAACTCACCACACGAAACGCAGCAGCGTTAAGCTGTTATTTAACGCTGGTATTCTGTGAGAGTGTGGTCCTACGCCAGTTGAGCCGACCCATTAAGGGCTACAACCATAATATAGCTGTAGCGTGGCTCTACTGATCGTTCGTTTCTCATCTTATTCTAAAAATAAAAAAACCCTGCTCGTTTCTCATCATATTCTATAAAGAAAGCTCTATTAGGTTATCACTAAACTTCAGACAGTTTTTTCTCTATTTTAGGTTCGTAACCTAATCATTATTGATAGGTGTAATGTAACAATTGACGTCTTTCTAGTGCAACTAATTTCGCCAGCATATTATAATATTGAAACCGACCAAAATAAAAGGAAACTCTTTTTATTATCATCATCATAATCATCATTACAGCCCTTCATAAGTCCACTACTGAACATAGGCCTCCCCCAAAGAATGCCACAAAGCACGGTCCTGAGCCACCTGCATCCATCGACTTCCTGCATATCTTACCAGGTTGTCACTCCATCTAGTGGAGGGATGCCCTACACTTCGCCTGCCGGTACGAGGCTGCCCCTCGAGAACTTTTCTTCACCATCGGTTGTCGGTTCTTCGAGCTATATGGCCGGCCCATTGCCACTTCAGCTTACTAATGCGTTGGGCTATGTCGGTCACTCTGGTTCTACTGCGGGTATCCTCATTTCTGAGTTTATCACGCAGAGAAACTCCGAGCATAGCCCTCTCCATAGCTCGCTGAGCGACCTAGAGCTTCCTCATACGGCCTGCAGTGAAGGACCACGTCTCAGTTCCGTATGCCATCACTGGCAACACGCACTGGGTGTACAGTCTCGTTTTCAAGTTTTGAGGTATACCTGACGAGAAGATGTGCCGTAATTTCCCGAACGCTGCCCAACCGAGTTGAATCCGTCGATTAACCTCTCGGTCGAAGTTGGACTTACCTAGTCGGACTATTTGTCCCAGGTCAACATACTCGTCAACAACTTCGAGCTTAGTGTTCCCAACACTTACCGGCATAGGTGTGACATGGACATTAAACATGATCCATGTTCATCTTAAGACCTATCCGTTGGGAAACACTATTGAGGTCATTGAGCACAGTGCTTAGGTCCTCCAGCGATTCTGCCATAAGGACTATGTCGTCGGCAAATCGAAGGTGAGTGATGTACTCGCCATTGATGTTGATACCGTATCCTTTTCAGTCCAGAAGCTTGAAAACGTCTTCCAATGCAGCGGTGAATAGTTTCGGGGATATGACGACACCCTGTCTTACACCTCCCTGCAATTGGATAGGTTTCGTACTCTGGTTCTGTACTCGGATAGCCATCGTAGCCCTACTGTACAAGCATTTTTTATTATCAAATTTTATTTAAATTCAAATTTAAATTTCGTAATGTAATAAATACAGCAAAAACAGATTGTAAAAGTTCATTTCTCACGGCTGTCTTTTACGACACCCTTAAAACAAAGAACATTATTATATTTCTGTGTTTTGTTCTCGATATATATTTTACCATGTAGTTTTTTTTTATATGTCCACACTCTGAACCTGGTAACCCTGTAACTTATCTAGCAATGTCATTCCTTTTTTTCGCGCGCTACGATTAACACGCAATTAAATTTCTTCGGGGAAAAAACGTGATCAGTTTTAAAAGAATAATGCCAAAAAGGCGAAAAGAGGATATAGAACGTAATTTACAAAGATATTATAGAAAAATCAGGAAACTAGAAGAAAAACAACGTAACCGCTGTCCGACGACCCCATCGGAATACGACAATTTTGTCGAAACTCAAGGTAAGCAACAAAATTAAGCAAAATTGCTACTCGGGGTGTGTACGAGATGCACACACGAGCGTTATTAGGCCCGGGGAATGTCCGCGAGACATTACGAAGGCATTCGGCAAGCGCCTATTGTACGCGATACCGTACACGTTATGCTCCTAATTACATGTAATTCACATCTTTACAGATGACGAAATAATAGAAGTGAGGGGGGGGGACACCACAGTCTCCAGAAGCAGCTTCAGAATTGAACACTGTCGAGCTAACTCACCATCATGGTGATACTGTTACTTGTAATGAGGCAGGACCCAACACTATTGAGGTTGTTGAAATGACAGAGCAGCACATGCCTGTAGACAATGTGGATAAGGAGACAGAGGTATTAGATCCTGAGGTGCTCCTGATTTTGGGCGACCCAGTTGTGGAAAAGCAAAAGTTTGGCCCAGATATAAGCGACAACTTGGCATCACGCTGGACACCTATTCTTAGGAAAAGCCTCAACAAAGAAGATAAAGAAAATATAACAAAGCTGTACCAAATTCCATCAAACTGTGACCTGCTCCTAGCCCCCACATTAAACCCAGAAATCGCCACAGCCATTACAGAAATGGCGAAAAATCGTGATAAAAAGATTGAGATCTTTCAGCAGCAACTAGGTATAGGCCTGACAGCCCTTGGTAGGGCCATGTCACTTGTGCTGAAAGATAAAGGAGAAAAAATGCAAATAATAAAAAACTTAAACGACGCAGCGAGGATACTTACAGATCTTCACTTTAACGAGACTCAAACTAGAAAGAAGTTAATAACACCTACATTAGATAAAAGCTTCCTAAATGTAATTAAGGATGTTGACCATGATGAATTCCTGTATGGTAGAAACCTATCTGAAAAAATTAAAGCTGTAAAAATTATAGAAAAATCTAGTCAATCTATCAAAAAGACTGACTATAATACAAACAAAATTGTGTACTCACAAACCTCTCAGCACAAAAGTAACAAACAGAGAAACTTCAGCGGCCCACCCCGAACTCAACAACGGTATGCTCCAGCAACTCGGAGCACAGCACGGGGTGGGTACAAGAAGCCAATGCCGCCAATCCGTCGGACAGGGGCAACTGCTCCGCCTCTTCAGTCAAAGGATGTCAAATCCCGTGTGCAGAAATAAAGGTATGTCATGCAGGTAGACTGAAACACCTTGTCTCTTGTTGGGAAAACATCACTGACAACCAGCAGATTCTTAAGTGGGTGAGGGGTTACAAAATCCCTTTCTCTACACAAGTAATACATAAAACAATACCATCTCATTTTAAACCAACAAGCGATGAAGAACAACAGCAAATGTGTAATGAAGTGAAAAAACTTATCAAAATAGGGGCAATATCCTTATGTCAGCCATCTAATCATCAGTTTATATCTAATATCTTTTTGAGAAAGAAACCTAACGGAGAAATGAGATTTATCCTCAACTTAAAACAATTAAATAAATTTATCTCTGTACCCACTTTAAAATGGAAGACTACAAAACGGTAATTGGATTGCTGACAAAAGGTGCATTCTGTGCAACAATAGACTTAAAAGAGGCTTATTTTTTAGTTCCAATTGACAACAGTCTAAGAGAGTTCTTAAGATTTATTTATAATAATAAGTATTATGAATTTAATGCACTACCCTATGGCCTATGCTCAGCACCATGTGTCTTTACAAAAATAATGAAAGTTGTGGTCACACATCTGCGCTCAAGGGGGCATAATTCTGTAATATATTTGGACGATATACTTTGTATTGGGTCAAGTTATATTAGTTGCCTCAAAAATGTCCAAGAAACAACAAAATTCTTGGAATGCCTAGGACTTATTATTAATAAAGAAAAAAGTGCTTTAGAGCCCAAACAAAAATTCAAATATCTTGGCTTCCAATTTAATTCCACTAACATGACCATCTCTCTACCAAACGATAAAAGGGTTATGGTAGCATCACTTGTTAATAAATTTATAAAAATTAAACACTGTACTATTAGAGAGCTATCAAAATTGATAGGAACTTTAACAGCTGTCTGCCCAGCCATAGAATATGGATGGTTATATACAAAAATTCTAGAACGCCATAAATATCTAACCTTAATACAAAACAATGGTAATTATGATGCTACAATAACCCTCCCATCAATAATTAAAGAAGACCTTAGCTGGTGGTTATTAAAAATAAGTAATACATGTAAAACTAGACAAAACGCTAAGTGCAGTAAATATATATCATGGAAACAAGACCCAGAGGCATTAAATATAGATGACTTTACCATCAACTGGGGAAACCTGTACTTTTATGCATTCCCACACTTTAGCCTTATATTGAAATGCTTACAAAAAATAAAGAATGATGAAGCCATAGGAATAGTTGTTATTCCCTGGTGGCCTTCACAACCCTGGTTCCCACTCGCACAAAGTTTACTAATATCTGACTGGATAATATTTAAACCACACAAAAAGTTATTACTTTCTCCTTTCAGGATAACTCACCCACTGTATCAACAACTTACATTGGTTGCAGGGAAACTCTAAGGCAAGCACTAACTAATAAATCTGTGCCTAAGGCTGCACTTGACATTATGATTAACTCATTATCTAAGAATACTCTTGATCAATACAGTATTACATACAAAATATGGTGGCCATTCTGTATAGAAAATAGAATATCACCATATGAGGCATCTGTGCCTATGGTAATGTCTTTCTTAACAAATTGTTTTCTAAACGGATCATCATATGGTACGCTTAATGCACACAGGTCAGCATTGTCCTTAATACTGAATTTAAAAAATAACAATGATGACAGAATAAAAAGGCTTTTTAAAGGTTTCTATCGAGAAAGACCTCCACTACCCAAATATACATCAACATGGAACCCATCCAAAGTTCTAAACTGCATAAGTAAATGGTACCCAAACAATATACTAACATTAGAAAAAATTGTGAAAAAAGTGACCATTCTTCTGGCCATCTGTACAGCACATAGAGCTCAAACCATCTCATTCATTAAATTATCTAATATAGTTGATTCAAGCGAAGGGATTTATATAAATATAACAGACATCATAAAAACTTCCAGTTTGAGAACACAACAACCTAAAATGTTTCTCCCATACTTTGATGAGGACCAATCCATCTGCCCAGCTAAAGCACTAGAAGAGTATATAAAAATTACACACAAGATAAGAGGTGACATAGACTACTTGATAACATTTAAAAAGCCTTATAAACAGGCTACTGCTCAAACCATCAGCCGATGGATTAAAAGCGTATTGTGTGAGAGTGGTATAGATACAAAGGAATTTAAAGCTCACAGCACGAGACACGCCTCTACATCTAATGCAAAAAATTTAGGCATATCATTAGACATCATTAGAAAAACTGCTGGATGGTCCAAGTCTTCTGAGAATTTTGCAAAATTCTACAACAGGCCAATTCAAGAGGATAATAACTTTGCCAATCACATTCTTTCAGCTAAGTAAAGCTAACACAAAATAAGTACATTAATCTTAGTCCGTAAACAAATAGACTAAAAACACTTACTTTAATAAAATTAATTAAGATAACACAGTTTAATTAATCTTAAAAATTTATGATTATATCAACTATGTGATAATTGTATTTAATTATTATATTACTTTGTAATAGATACAAAATAATGAATAAAAATTGTCTTCATAACTCTACTGGTCTCTGAATATCTACATGGTAAAATATATATCGAGAACAAAACACAGAAATATAATAAGAGATTAAAGGAACTTACCAAGTGAAGTTCAATCCTTATTATATGATGTGTTTTGTTCGAAGATATATACACCCACCTTACCCTATTCTATGTATCCCACACATGTAGAGTTATGAAAATATATCTCTAAAACTAATGACATTGCTAGATAAGTTACAGGGTTACCAGATTCAGAGTGTGGACATATAAAAAAAAACTCTGAACAAATGCGTGTTAACTAGCAGTAAAATGAAGGAAACTACATGGTTAAATATATATCTTCGAACAAAACACATCATATAATAAGGATTGAACTTCACTTGGTAAGTTCCTTTAATCTCTTATTATATTCTAGTTAAAGCACT
Source organism: Parnassius glacialis (assembly GCA_033319125.1). Lineage (NCBI taxonomy): Eukaryota > Metazoa > Arthropoda > Insecta > Lepidoptera > Papilionidae > Parnassius > Parnassius glacialis. Next base: position 16,888,985 of record JAVANC010000029.1, read on the forward strand.
GATAGGAGTGTTTTGGAAATGTTTTCCAGCAATAGAATTAAAAGGGTAATATGTTTTTTTGATTTTATGAAAAAGATTGCTATAGATGCTGCCGGTTAGACTTAACAAGAAAGATAGGAGCTTAAAATATTGCAAACGACAAAACAAGAACATAACATAAATAATAAGTTGAAGTAAAATTGGAATGTACGAGTTTTATCAGATGAAAACGGAATTTATTTAATATTTATTTTAAGTACCGGAATAAACAAAATTGCAAAGGTGTTCACAATTTACACTTGCTTGTGCAGACATATGATACGATCATTTTAGATATGCAGAAAATTAATCTTGAATATAGGTATTCGTATCTCTTGTGTTGTAGTGTACTAACGACTGCTTAATATGTATAAAAACCGCACCGCTATGATATGTTTTGCTGAGTGCTAACCTTCTTCGGCGTCAGCCCGTAAAATTCCAATGATGGATATGAGTGTGTGTCCCCTTTGCTGGCATGTTTTTCACACCTACAACTCAAATGCATATACGCAATAATTTCTATACGCAATAATTTCTTAAACGAAATCTCAAAAAAAATGTTTATGCGAACGATACACGTTTAAGTAAAACTATTTTTTACGGATTTAATCATGTATATTAACTTATATTATATTATTATAAAGCCATTTATTGCCTTAGCAAAATTATTAAAATACATTTGATTAATTATTAATTTCATTAAATAATATAAAAGAAGAAACTAAATTATAACATAATCAGATCATGAAAGAAAATACATTTAAATATGATAAAATTATCGTTACAATCAATAATGACTATCCACTTTTTTCGTTTAATGAGTTTTTATTTATCTAATTATCGTTAAGGACCTCTCTACGAGTATAGGCCTCCTCCAGATTTTTCCACTTTTCCCTATCCTCAACCACTGAAATCCAATCGTCTCCGCAAACCTTTCAATTTCATCCGTCCATATTTCTAGAGGTCTACCTCTTTTTCGTTTTGTTTGCGCGAAGGATACACATTTAAGTAAAACTATTTTTACGGATTAAATCATGTATTTTAATTTATATTATGTAAGTTATATAAAATAAGTTACTATATACGTTAGAATCCGTAAAAACTAGTTGTTTATACAACTTAAGTTACGGTCCAAGTTGTTCATGTTTACTTGGGTGTAGGTGTTTATCTTTTCAAAACATTTCTAAAGAATAGTTTAATACATTGTAAAGCTTTTATCTTATATAGTACTAAGCACAGTGAAAGCAATTTTGCTCGCAAAGTATGCTAGTAAGAATTTTTAATATTTTAAATATATTTTATGAAAATAACACTCGCATTCAAGACTTAAATTCAAATGTCATATTAATTTTATATGATTTTAAAAGAAGATACGATTATAAAAATGAAATCACGTGAAGTGGATTAAGAAGTTTAAGGGCTGATAAAACTACATGCAAAATTTTTCTCAAGTAATGATGTCATTACTTTTGATAGCCGGTCGCAATTTAGTATTTAATGACCAGATAAAGTAATAGCTTTCCTTATTACAATTTTAACATCATATAGTACAAATTAAATTTATTACATTTCCGTGTGTAAAATTGTAACTGGCAATAATAAAATTTATAATATTTATATTATATGAATAAAACTCCAACTGAAAACATAAGTTATCATACATTAGTACTCCCTGCGGTAAAATACCAAATATAGGTAATTAAAGTTTCCCTACATGTAAGCATTCTCTAGTTTTAGGTAAGTTACAGGCTAGAAACTATCTAGAACGCTGTTAAATACGTGATGTTGAAGTATGTTAAGTTCAACTAAAATAATTTTTCAGAAATCAGAATCAGTAAATCTATTCAATTTAAGATGTTGAAACTAAATTATTAGCTAATTATTAACTTAATAAAATAAAATAATATATTTTACCTAATTTGAAGAGCACTTCTTGCTTTCCCTCAATTACGTTCCCTATCCCAGTCACCATTACAATGAAAGGAAAAGAAAGACACAACACCGTCAATAATACGACATGTATTTCGCTTTTAAACGATGCTTCCTCAGGTGAAATATAAACCCGCACAAATGCGAGAATAACTCACCCGAGTGTTTTTAAAAACGCAATTATGTTTGTAGGTAGTTAATCCTTTCCGTGAATTACAAGTAAAGTAAATACTGAAGGACAAACTTAACTTTGCAGTGGAACCGGAGACCCTTTTTACTGGAAGCGAGGTATGCTATTTTATACCTCAGGGCCGACAACGCATCTGCATTTTAATTATTAATCGAATTCGATTTGTATCGGCCTCACATGCACTTATTATGAGGATGGACTGAGTGTTCGTTATCATTCTTATTCTATGAAATAAATAAATCTTTCTCATATTTATTTGATTTGAGATTTATTTCATTTCACAAATGAAAGTGGATGGATATAAGAGAAGAGAGCTCCAAAGAAACATGGATAGTCTGTGTTAGGAATGATATGCGTAAAAAAGGAGTGAATAATGACGGTTAATAGAGGCGGAAGCAAGATAAAGGCATGCTATGCCAACCCCAAATAACTTGGAAACCGGCAGAAAGAAGAATGCATTTATCAATATCACGGTCCATACTTCAACTGCAAATATAAGTTTTTAACCGTAAATAGTATATTTTCATGTTACATCATAACTACGAATTAACGGTTTTAGGATTTTGCGCTGTAAGATTTTGCTTCTAAACTAATGGGAAGTTTTGAATGAGTTTGCTAGTAATAAAATATGAAACATAAATAGCCATATTGCGTAGCCTCATTCATTATTATATGCTTGATTTTTCGCCTTTAAGGGACAGTAGACCTCCGTATTTGATATTAATTTCAACCTGAAACTTAAACCCGTTTCTAAAAACGGTCTTGGCTTTGACATATGGACAAACGGACGGACGGGTGAACGGATGGACAACAAAATGATTATTAAATGTTTCTTTTTTTCTTTTCTTTTTGAGGTACATAACTCTACAATGACCCTTACAAAAATAAATTACAATTGTCTATTTAAATGGTGCCGGTGGGGGTCGATTCTATTAAAGTTAAGATCCAGGCTCTGATCCAACACAGCCCTGTGAAGTTGACATAATTATTTCATTCATTCATTACAGCCCTTCACAAGTCCACTGCTGAACATAGGCCTCCCCCAAAGAATGCCACAAAGCACGGTCCTGAGCCACCTGCATCCATCGACTTCCTGCATATCTTACCAGGTCGTCACTCCATCTAGTGGGGGGACGCCCTACACTTCGCTTGCCGGTACGAGGCTGCCACTCGAGAACCTTTCTTCCCCATCGGTTGTCGGTTCTTCGAGCTATATGGCCGGCCCATTGCCACTTCAGCTTACTAATCCGTTGGGCTATGTCGGTCACTCTGGTTCTACTGCGGATATCCTCATTTCTGAGTTTATCACGCAGAGAAACTCCGAGCATAGCCCTCTCCATAGCTCGCTGAGCGACGTTGAGCTTCCTCATACGGCCAGCAGTGAAGTACCACGTCTCAGTTCCGTAAGTCATCACTGGCAACACGCACTGGTTGTACAATTTCGTTTTAAGGTTTTGAGGTATGTCTGACGAGAAGATGTGTCGTAGATTCCCGAACGCTGCCCAGCCGAGTTGAATCCGTCGATTGACCTCTCGGTCGAAGTTGGACTTACCTAGTCGGACTATTTGTCCCAGGTAAACATACTCGTCAACAACTTCGAGCTTAGTTTTCCCAACAACTACCGGCATAGGTGTGACATGGACATTAAACATGATCTTTGTTTTGTCCATGTTCATCTTAATACCTATCCGTTGGGAAACACTATTGAGGTCATTGAGCATAGTGCTTAGGTCCTCCAGCGATTCTGCCATAAGGACTATATCGTCGGCAAATCGAAGGTGAGTGATGTACTCGCCATTGATGTTGATACCGTATCCTTTCCAGTCCAGAAGCTTGAAAACGTCTTCCAATGCAGCGGTGAAGAGTTTCGGGGATATGACGTCACCCTGTCTTACACCTCTCTGCAATTGGATAGGTTTCGTACTCTGGTTCTGTACTCGGATAGCCATCGTAGCCCTACTGTACAAGCACTTCAACACTTCGATATACCGAGAGTCAACTTGGCACCGCTGAAGGGACTGCAGCACCGCCCAAATTTCGACGGAATCAAAGGCTTTCTCATAGTCCACATACGCCAGACATAGTGGCAAATTGTACTCCTCGGACTTCTGTACAATTTGCCGTAGGGTATGTATGTGGTCTATGGTGCTAAAGCCCTTTCGGAAACCGGCTTGTTCGGGAGGCTGGAAGTCATCAAGTCTGCGCGCGAGACGATTCGTAATGACTCTCGAAAACAGCACGTAGACGCGGCTCAGAAGGGAAATCGGTCTGTAGTTCTTCAAGAGAGCGTTGTCGCCTTTCTTGAAGAACAAGACCACCGCACTTCTGCTCCACGCCTCCGGTGTAATGCCACCATGGAGGACGGAATTAAAGAGCTTCTGAAGGACTTCAAGTACCGGTTTTCCACCCGCTTTCAGAAGCTCCGCTGTAATTCCATCCTCGCCTGGGGCCTTGCCGTTTTTAAGGTGCTGGAGAGCCATTCTAATCTCGCTCAGACTGACGTCCGGGATATCATCGGAATAATGTCGGATAAGACTCGCTCTTGGATCGTTACTCACACTTGCGTGTGGCTCCAACGATGACGTGTACAGCTGCCCATAGAACCTCTCAATCTCACTCAAAATCTCAGGTGCCCCGGAAACGATGCTGCCACATTCGGTCTTCAGCTTTGACAGTTGGCTCTTTCTGGCAGACAGATCTCTGGCAAAGACTTTGGAGCCTTGGTTCCGCTCGATCGCTTCTTCAATACGAGCTGTAATGAAGTTGCGTAAGTCCCGCCGCATGCATTTGGAGATCTGTCTGTTCAGTTGCCTGTATGCTGTCAAATCTGTTGAAGAATGTAGCTTCATCTCCCGTCTAACAGCCATGAGATTAAGAGTGTGATCGGAGAGTTTTTGTGTTCTTCTGCGGCGGGTCTTGCAGAACTTAGCTCCGACCGCATGGACAGTTTCCACGAGCTTGTCATTCAAATCGTCCACTTCATTGCAGTCTTCTAGGCACTGAAAACGGTTTTGTAACTCGAGCTGAAAGGTTTCGGGACTTTGGATTAGAGCACGAGGGGGACGGAGCGTTGACTTCATTAGACGAGACCTCTCCAACTTAACGTTTAGGTTCAGTGTGCCTCTAACCATTCGGTGATCGCTGCCGGTTTTCACCCTCGCGATCACTGAGACATCACTGAACAGTTGTCGTTTGGTCGTCATAATGAAGTCAATCTCATTTTTTGTCGAACCGTCGGGGCTCGACCAGGTCCACTTCCTGGGGGGCCGCTTCTGGAAGAAAGAGTTCATCATAAAGAGTCCCTCTTTCTCCATGAAGTCGGCCAGCTGCTGGCCCCTTGGGTTCCGTTGCCCTATTCCAAATTTACCCACTTTCAGCTCACCGTTCTCTCTTGTGCCTAGTTTTGCATTGAAGTCTCCCATTAACACCGTATATTGGGTTTTGGAGGAATGCATGGCTCTAGAGATATCCTCATACATTTCCTCCACCTCCTCATCGGGGTGTGCCGAGGTTGGTGCGTAAACCTGTATGACCTTCAGCGAATACCGTTTGGTGATTCTGAGTATAAGGTACGCAACCCTCCTCGACACACTCTCAATCTTTACAACGTTGTTAACGAGAGACTTGTGGATGATAAATCCGACACCTCCTTGGGACAGATGGTCGCCCTCCCGGTGATAGAACAAGTTGCCGGATTCGAGGATTACCGTGTCCTCCCCCTCTCTTCGGACTTCGGATAATCCTATAATATGCCAGCGTAACTTGTCTATCTCTTCTTCCAGCTCCACAATCTTCTCGTCAGTCCTCAGGGTCCGTGCGTTGTATGTTGCCAGGTCAAGTCGTTGTAGGTGGCAACCGAACCTCCACCGGAGATTCTTAGCACCCCCTGCCCCGCCGTTACCATGGTCGCCACCGTAGCCAGGAATAGCGGGGCCGCCGGGGACTGGGGGCCGTCTCTTCGTAACTTTCATTATGGGGGGTATATTGCCATAGTTGCCACGCTTGGCGAGCGGGTTGGCAACCGCAGTTTTTTATTGTATTTTGCCGTTACCAGGAAGATGCTGCTGCCCATCTCCTGCCTGTGTCCCTTTGTCGCCTTTTACGACACCCACGGGAAGATATGGGGTAGTGGATATTCTTAACCGCCACTACACGACATAATTATTTAATAGTAGCTAATTGTTACATTGTACATAAAGTATATCCACTACGCTATAATATTTTCCTTGGATGTCGTAAAAAGTGACAAAGGGAAAAATCTGATGGGCAGCACCATCTTGCTAATAACGACTAAAATAAAAAAACTGTGGTTGCCAACCCGCTTGCCAAGCGTGGCAACTATGGCAAATATCCCCCCTATGAAGCGATCTATGGGGAAGGCTTATGTTCTGTAGCGGATTTTAATAGGCTGTAACGGTAACATTCATATACATAACAGTTGGGTACGATATACCTGAGAATATTTTATATTGTTACGAATATCACACAAGCTCCAACTAAAATTCTTGCTAAAAGTAGATATTATACACAATTTTTAATCGGAGAGTAGGTGAATGACCATGCGGTACATCTAATAGCAAGTAACAACCGCCGCCCATAAAGAAATAATTATACTAGCAACAGCAGGAGAATTGCAAGTACAGCTGGCATTTAAAAGAAGAGTAAGTTCTTTTCTTGAAGGTGCCTAATTCCTATAATGGTTCGAAAATTTCGCTAGTGGTAGCCGATCCCTCAACGAAGTAGTGTGAGAAATAAAAACTTCTGCTAAATCAATGTACAATGGTGGACCACCCAATCATCCAGATGGTGTGGTTGCCATCGCGAGACTTGGCGCAATGTGTGATGGTGAAATTTAATATCTGTTACTAGTAGTTTTATACGTGTTAGAGCCATGCTGCTGCTATATTAGTGGTATACTTGTAGCACGAACGGATCGGCGCGACCGGGAAAGGACCACGCTTTCACAGAATACCAGCGTAAAATTAGCAGCTTAACGCTGCTGTGTTTCTTATGGTGAGTGTAGAGAAACCGGAGATCCCTTTTACTGGGAAAGTAGGCATTCCATCTTGTCCTCACGGGTGACAGCGCATTTGCATTTTGATTTGTAATAGAGATAGATGTAGATGTCTATGGGTCGCAGCAGACCACTTACCATCAGGTGGACTGTGTGCTCGTTTGTCACCCTTATCCTATAAAAAAAAATCCAATATCCCCGCTCAGAAAACCTATCACGGATGTATAGAAGGATTTATGCAGAATTTTTGAAAGTTAACTTACAACCGAACATGTTCCTATACAGTATTAAGCCATAATATAGCTACAGCATGGCTCTATCACGTAAAAATGGAGCCATGCTGCATCTTTATTATAGCTGCAGTAGGATCGGCTCGCCGACCGATCCCTACTGCAGCTATAATAAAGATGCAGCATGGCTCCATTTTTACGTGATAGAGCCATGCTGTAGCTATATTATGGCTTATACTGTATAGGAACATGTTCGGTTGTAAGTTAACTTTCAAAATTCTGCATAAATCCTTCTATACATCCGTGATAGGTTTTCTGAGCGGGGATATTGGATTTTTTTTATAGGATAAGGGTGACAAACGAGCACACAGTCCACCTGATGGTAAGTGGTTGCTGCGACCCATAGACATCTACATCTATCCTCTATTAAAAATCAAAATGCAAATGCGCTGTCACCCGTGAGGACCAAGATGGAATGCCTAATTTCCAGTAAAAAGGGTCTCCGGTTTCTCTACACTCACCATACGAAACACAGACGCGTAAAGCTGCTATTTTACGTTGGTATTCTGTGAAAGCGTGGTCCTTCCCCGGTCGAGCCGACCCATTCGTGCTACAACTATACTACTAATATAGCTGCAGCATGGCTCTACCACGTAAAAATATGGATCACATACATACTGCAGAGAACAATTATATTTATATATAAAAATTAAAAAATATATAATTGGTGGCGAAACGCCAAGCTGCAAAATCACAAAGTGTCTATTAGATTTTGGGCATGACGTTTACTGCCAGCTGCGAAATTTGTATAAATAGGTTGTTGCGCTATAACATGTACTTTTATTACTTTGTGTGGTACCACTAACAATTTATAGTTCATCTCTATTAACGCAGTTTTGTTTAATATCCAAGAACTACAATACAATATCAGCACCAACCATAATACTGTCAATTTTCAAAAAGTTTAGAAGATTTCAATTAATAATGCTATCTTTTTCCTTTAAATCACTCAGTAATGTCACACATTCCTATGTTATTGCTTGAAATCATTACATCTCATCACAAATCCATTGCTGAACATGCATTCCCCGAAGCATGCCACATTCATTATCACAACTTTAATACAGAGTTATTTATGAATAAATAATGTTTCTCTAATAGATTTATTACACAGTATTTACGGCTTATTAAAGCTTTATATTACGGTGTTGTAAATCAAAATATAAATTGATTTATTGCTTATATTGTGTACACAATTGAAATAAATTATCGTTTGGAAAGCGGGAGAGATTGTTATTTTTTCGTTAATAGTATTTTCGAGAGTGGTTTGTCATGCCTAGTGTGGTGGTGGTGGTGATAGTAGTGCTGGGATTGACGGCGACGGGTATAATGCGCGCGATTGAGGGAGGGTGGGAGGTCCCCTTGAAACTGGGCAGGACACATCATTTTCTTCCTTTACGCAAATTAATTTATAACAACCGCATCTACATTTATCCTCGATTAAAAATGAAATTGCAGATGCGTTGTCATCCCCGAAGACTAACATGGAATTCCTCGTTTCTAGTAAAAGGGTCACGATTCTCTACAATCCTACCATACAAAACACAGCAGCCATAAGGTGCTATTTTACGTTATTACTCTGTGAGAGCGTGGTCCTAACCTGGTTGAACCGACCCATTCGTGCTACAACTAATATAGCAGCAGCGTTTCTCTAACATGTATAGCTATGTAAATATACGTATATCTGAAGAATAAAAATATTTTAAAGACATGTAGTGGTGTTTTAAATTCCATCAATGCCCGCTGGAGCAGCGTGGCGAGTTGCTTCATAATTTTTTGAGTTCAGAGGAGGTCTGCGGTCAGCTGTGGGACATATATAGTTTGTAACTTTACGTTGTGTTCTCTTCTCAGCGTCGTAGGCAGTGAGGCACTGCTGAGACTGCAAATTTTCCAGAGGTCGGTATTGCTGGAAAACCTTTAGCCTGCAACCATCTTCAGGACGGAAATTATTATTGTATTTATAATGAAAATTTGTATAAAAACTATTGCTGGTATCACTTGTAAGTACTATATTTCTAAAAATGACGTCGATGAATAGCGTACGTAATAAATGACATATCACCAATTTTACATTAAATAGGTCATTGATATTTATGCCTTTCACTGCTTTCCGTGTTATTAAAGTTTCGATAAATAAACTGCGGTGCTTGGCAGAATCTTTAGTTAGTAAATTTTAGCATTTTAACTTAATCATCTTCCCTTTCAAGTTAATTCAAGCCAGTGCTTGACTAAAACCCCACCTTGTAAGTGGTGAAGCCCTATATAGTAAATCGCAACGTCTTAGTGCAACAAAAGCTTATTGACTCGTGCTTCTAAAGATACCTACATGGTGTAATCGGACGGAAAGACAAAGCCCTATTGTCTTAGTTGCCCTACTGGGTACTAATCCCCAGTGCTCTATTGTGTTGGTGTTCTGCCAAACATATTACTATGTATCTCATATAATTATGTTAGATGTAAGATATCCAAACCGGCAATGGGGAACAACGTTGTAGGAGCAAATCGTTTAGTGATGTGATCTGTTTTTTTTAAATAAAAGTGTGTATCCTGGCATGCAGTTCACTTTATGGCTGACAAGTGATTACCAACTGTAACACCAGGGAAAATGAAAGTTGTTGTAGACTTTTAAAATAGTCCAATCGATCCATATAAATCGGTGGTGGTACCACATGAAGCAAAGAAGTCATGCGAACAAGACAACGCCTGGTCAATGAGACAGTGATGTCAATCAAGAGAGATATCAGGCACGATTGATAGCTTAACGTGTTTTTTTAGGCACATGGGTGAACCGTCAACTTCCTGATTCTGAGCTGCTACTGAGTAAAACCCTATAACTGATTCCGGCCCTATTTGAATTTCGTATCCGCGACTTCATGCTGAGTCATATTTATGTCCACTAGACTAACGAGACAGTCAAACTCCAAGTGCTGTATTACCACATGCTCGGTGGGGAAGGAAAACATCCTGAGGAAAACAGCGTGCTTGAGGAAAAAGTATTTCGAAGGCTTGTGAAATTCACAAACACGCATTGCACAAGGACAAACATCAAGACTCGGAACAATTATTTGTTGGCCGTACGCCGAAACTCAACGCTTAGCCACTACGCCACAGATCCATCAACAGAGCCTTCCTTGCCCTAAAGTCCACTTACAACTGAGTGATTGATCCGTTGGGCGTATAACGGCCGTATCTTCAAGTTAATTTATGACCTAAAATGGACTGCTTACTACCAGAAAATGATGTTTAATTTAAAGTGTACTTAAATAAGCGAAGTATTTATTATGATAACAAGCTGATTAATTAGGATCAAATAAAGTTTACACGAGCATGAGACTGTTGAATTTGGTTTAGTTATCAGAGAATTAATTAGCGAAACAATAGATTAGAGCTGAATAGTGATTTAATCTGGTCGTGCCAGCCAGTTAATGAGTGTATATAGATATAGGGAAGTAAAGTTTAGTCTGCCTCACATATCTGGATCTTGTCAGGAGTGAAATTTATTCAATTGTGAATGTAAACTGTTCCGGGTAAGTACCAACCAAACACATATACAAATATTATCATCAAAATTGGTATAAACGTTTAGGAGTTCAAAGGCAAACACACGTATAGAAGAATTTTATATACAAAGAATATAATAAATGAAAAAGTAAGATCCATGGTAAGTCATTCGCCGAAAATTAAATTTCGAAGTAGGCGACCCTTGTTCGATCCAGTCAACACCAACACAACATATGCTGTAAAAAAGATTAGAGGTCTCACCAGTGTAGAGACAGTTAGATTAGTTTATTTCAGTTATTTCCATAGTATAATGTCTTATGGGATTTTGCTATGGGGAAATGCGGCTGATTCAGAAACTATTTTTATTTTACAGAAGACGACCATTACAGCTATTTACAACCTAAAACCGAGAGAGTCTCTTGGAGATAAATTTAAAGAAATAAATATATTAACTTTGGCCTCTCAGTATATTTACGAAAGTTTAATGTATGTTCACAAAAACAAAGGTAGTTTTAGTAAAAAGTGATGTACATTCTGTAAACACAAGGAACAAACACAAGCTAGTGATATCAGCTTGTCGACTCCACAGAGTCAGTAATTCATTCATGGGGCAATGTATAACGCTATTACAACAGGGTCCCGGAAAGTGTACAGGCTCTCTCTATTACCAATTTTAAATGTTTTGTTAAGTTGAAACTGTATAAAAAGGGTTATTATAGTATAAATGAATACAAGGTTGATAATAACCCCTGGGAATGAGGTGGTCGCTTCCAAGCTGTTAATAAAATAAATTTTGTATCTACCAATCATTAATGTAAAATATGCTTTTAAAATAAAATCCCGCTGGGTTTCCTGCTGGTTCTTCCCAGGACAGAGGATATTTTCGAACCAGTGGTAAAGTAAAAAATGACTTTCAATAAGAATTACACATGTGATCTATATTGAATAATAAATTATCCTATTATATTCTATTCTATTATATTATATGATATTCTATTCTATTCTATTCAGTGTTCAGCAGTGGGCTTTTGAAGGGCTGTAATGATAATGATGATCTTCCCAAATGGACTTTTAGATAGAAACTGCTGCCATATAGGCCACGTATTTATTATTTTGCATTTTATGTCTGCCGCTTGACTAAACCCTTTTATAGTATCAAGAACAATATAAGAGTACAAAGTCCACCTGTTGGTAAGTGCTTGTGCGTAACACAGCAATATGAGGAGTATTATGTTAATATTTCACGTTGGTATTCTGTGTGAGCGTAATTCTTCCCCGGTCAAGCCGACTACTAAGAACTACTACTATGAAGCGAGTCGTACTACGTAATAAAATGCTAGACAAGAATAAAAACTTCGTTACTTTTATAAGATTTTTTTCTTTTCATTGAACGTACATGAGTGATAAATGGCTCGCAAGAAAGATCTAACGACAAATTACTTACCTAACATAAATTATCAGTATAATGTGACGTTCCCGTTACGTTCTTAAATCTCACAAAATGTCTCCTAAAGTGAACGATGCCTTAAAGGCATATCAAAAAAGTTTTAAAAAAATCTGTTTTTGCTTTTTCATATTTGAGTACAGCTGTTACTTTTTTTTAAAGTGTCTTTTTAGAATTTGGGCTGTTGGTTTGGTCTAAGCCTGTGTCGTGTCTGTACTACTGTGCGTTAAACCTTTTGTGTTTCACATACTGGGTTATTAAAATTTAAATATAAAATCCAAATATAATTAATTTTAGTACATCATTACTCATTATTTTCTTAAGTAATTTATTTTTATCAATGAGTGACAAACAAGCACACATTCCACATAATAGTAAGTGAATACTGTGGCCTTTAGATATCTACATTTATATTTTTTTCTATCTTCAATTAATAATCAAAATACAGATGCGTTGTCACCCCTGAAGACTACGATGGAATGTCTCGTTTTCAGTAAAAAGAGTCCCTGGTTCCCTATAATCATGATACGAATCACAGCAACATTTGACGCTGGTATATTGTGAAAGCGTGATACCCTGATTGAGCCGATCTCTTCGTGCTATACTATTAGAATATCGGTTAGGTTTTTAGGTTCTAAGTGTTAAGACACGCTGCAGCCACCACTAAGAGTCTACCAATATATGTAAAATAAGCTCAGATGTAATGATGTCCATGAAAAAGCAATGCTCTTTCACTCTTTCTATCGCCATCACCATCTTTATAATTCCCAGAAGTCCACGGATGAATTTGAGACTTTCTCTATTGACTGCCATAATACACGGTACCGATTTTAACTAAACTCTTTTTATTTACTGATTATCGATTATGTATAATCAGAAGATCATAGATAAATGAAAGTATTTAGAGATTTCTTTATTAGTGATTTGATCAGGCGATTTCTCCTCTTTCTTCACGAAACACAGTACCTGTTATAATCTTATTTTAGGCTAGTACGAGTATAGTAATTAGATACATTATATACACGTTGCAAGCTTGGTACAAGCCTACCTAAATTTGTGAGAGGTTTATAGAGACATTTAGAATTATTCCACCGTAATGCTTCTTTACATATTAGCATACTCCGTATGTTCTTAAAATATTTAATGAAGTATTCAGAAAAAGTGTTTTCTTTACCGACAAGAATTGAACCTGGACTGTTCGCATTCATACATTCCCCCTGAGCACCACTGTACAGAAATATATAAGTACCTACTGAAAGTAAATTTTATTTGAAACAAAATCGATATATTAGTCACGTCTTCCATTTATACAACGGTTGCAAATCAAGCTATCATGTTCACCGAGCACATTTGTCTTTACTTATAATAATTCTGCTCGACGTCTGAGCTCATTGATTTATTACATATAAATCATAAATGCTCCGATAAAAGGAATTTAAGTATCCGAATATCATTATTATGGCATTTTAAAGAGTATTTTTTTGAAGAAATTATATCAATATATGTATTCATACTAGTCTGTCTCTTAACGTTCTTATTCAAAGGTTGACCACACTGGCACGTGGTATGTCGTGATAGTTAACGAAGCTCTGAACCTCAACCCACAGACTGGCAGGATAACCGGTGCGAGTGAATCAACAGTCACCAAGTCATCAACTCACCTGTCTTGCGTGTCTAGGAAAAAAAGTCACAATAAGTGAGCAAACCTTTGTAGGTCCCATGCCAATTAGTGCAATTTAATCAATAATTTATATATATATATATATATATATATATATATATATATATATATATCACGCCTGTCACCCAGAGGGGTAGGCGGAGACTATGGACTTCCATTTGGCACGATCCTGACACACCTCTCTCGCTTCCTCCACATCCATATATCTACGCATACACGCTCGTTGGTTAAAGATACTCTTGATTTGGCCCATTTTCAATGTATCGCCAATTTGGTCGATAAAATTGCGCCTAGGGCGTCGCTTCCCGACTCTGCCGTTCACCTCTGCAACATAAAGAACAACGCAGACTTTCATACATAAAATTAGTTGAGAAGAAATGGTAGCGTCTATATACCAAAAATATCTTAAAATGTTAAGCGTAAGTCCCTTAATAACTCTGTCAAAGAATTTTGTCCTGAGAAGGCGTCAAAAAAAAGATATTAACATTTGAACCTTTTTAGGTTATGTCCTATGTCACTTGGAAAAAGTCATGCTTCCTGTGGTTTTTTGATGTTAGCTTAATACATAATATATAATTGAGAGTTTTTACATTATTGTATCCCTATTATATATTTGCCTACTATAAATGTATATTTCTGGCATGGCTCCAGGGCTTTTGTATCATAGCGACGTTCTCAGAAGGGCTAGAACCCAGAGCCGTAAAGCCAGTAAAAAAAACAGTGACATTTTATTTTAGCTAGTGTTAGCATAACATTAAATGGAATCGTTACATAGTATTATGATTGAGATAATGTATTATTGTAGGAAATTCTTTGTAAGAGACTTATTCTTAGCCATATCACTTTTATTTTTATTATTACTGATAGTACAGTTATTACTAATTATAACTTAATATAAAAATATTTTGTGTGTTGTGTTGGTAGTCTTACAAAGTGTATACGAAAATAGTATGAATATACTAAATGGCAACATTTGAATAGAGTAAAATGATTTAAGTCATTTGATATTCCCAAAAATGTTTGTTTTTTTCTGTAGCTTTAATTAAAATACATTTTTATTTGAAAAATCATAGAAAAATAATAAAACTCATTTTATATATAACTTGTTTCTAGACGCTATAATTTTTGTCAACTATTTTTCTGCCATTGCTCTTTGCTTTGTCACTCTTTCCTCATTCATTCTTTCTACACAACTTGGTCACAACATCATCTTGCAAGCCATACTCTTCTTTTATCACACAATTTCTCACTCTGTCATTCAGATTCATCCCTAACATACTCCTCAATGATCGCATTTATATAGGATTCATTCTACTCTCGTGCTTCTTCTGCCACACCCAACTTTCACTACCATGCATTAAAGTAGGGACTAACACAGCACTGTGAATTGCCATACGTGCCTTTTTGGACATCTCACAATAGGATGTAGAGCCCCATTCACTCTGTTTACTACGTTCACTCTCGTTCTATATCCTTATCATATCTACCATCCCTGCTAAATACAACAAATCTCAATCCCAAAATCCCAAATACACAAACTTATCTACTTGCTCGACCAACTTCCCTTCTATTCTTATTTCACATATCGTTTTACTTTCTTCTCTTTCAAAACCATAACTTTCGTCTTACTTGCATTCACTTTCATTCCTTTTCTTTTAATGTCCTGTTCATTAATGTAACCATCATTTGCAATTCGGCCGCCGACGATGCAAGTAAGACTTGATCATCGTCGTACAAATGGCATTTGACGATTAACACACCCATACTTAACCCGCATTCTTCTACTTTAAAATTTTCCAAACAACTGTCCATTAATAGGTTGAACAGCCACGCGGAAGCCACACAGCCCTGTCTGACACCTTTATGGATGCAAAACCAGTCCAAGTAGTCAGAGTAGCAATTAAATTAAAGCAATTTAATTAAAAAAAATCTATTTTTTAAGCTCACAAGGTAGTAATTATGCTTGGATTAAGAGTCTAAATCCGTAATAATTCAAATACTACATCATCATCATTACAACCCTTCACAAGTCCACTGTTGAACATACGCCTCCCCTAAAGAATGCCACAAAGCACGGTCCTAAGCCACCTGCATCCATCGACTTCCTGCATATCTTACCAGGTCGTCACTCCATCTAGTGGGGGGACGCCCTACACTTCGCCTGCCGATACGAGGCTGCCACTCGAGAACCTTTCTTCCCCATCGGTTGTCGGTTCTTCGAGCTATATGGCCGGCCCATTGCCACTTCAGCTTACTCATCCGTTGGGCTATGTCGGTCACTCTGGTTCTACTGCGGATATCCTCATTTCTGAGTTTTTCACGCAGAGAAACTCCGAGCATAGCCCTTTCCATAGCTCGCTGAGCGACCTTGAGCTTCCTCATCCGGCCAGCAGTGAAAGACCACGTCTCAGTTCCGTATTTCATCACTGGCAACATGCACTGGGTGTACAGTCTCATTTTTAAGGTTTGAGGTATACCTGACGAGAAGATGAGCCGTAATTTCCCGAACGCTGCCCAACCGAGTTGAATCCGTCGATTGACCTCTCGGTCGAAGTTGGACTTACTTAGTCCTTAGTTAATTTGTCCCAGGTAAACATACTCATCAACAACTTCGAGCTTAGTGTTCCTAACAAATACCGGCATAGGTGTGACATGGACATTAAACATGATCTTTGTTATGTCCATGTTCATCTTAAGACCTATCCATTGGGAAACACTATTGAGGTCATTGAGCATAGTGCTTAGGTCCTCCAGCGATTCGGCCATAAAGACTATATCGTTGGCAAATCGAAGGTGAGTGATCTACTCGGCATTGATGTTGATACCGTATCCTTTCCAGTCCAGAAACTTGAAAACGTCTTTCAATGCAGCGGTGAAGAGTTGCGGGGATATGACGTCACCCTGTCTTACACTTCTCTGCAATTGGATAGGTTTCGTACTCTGGTTCTGTACTCGGATAGCCATCGTAGCCCTACTGTACAAGCACTTTAACACTTCAATATGCCGACAGTCAACTTGGCACCGCTGAAGGGACTGCAGCACCGCCCAAATTTCGACGGAATCAAAGGCTTTCTCATAGTCCACATACGCCAAACATAGTGGCAAATTGTACTCCTCGGACTTCTGTACAATTTGCCGAAGGGTATGTATGTAGTCTATGGTGCTAAAACCTTTTCGGAAACCGGCTTGTTCGGGTGGCTGGAAGTCGTCAAGTCTGCGCGCGAGACGATTCGTAATGACTCCCGAAAACAGCACGTAGACGCAGCTCAGAACGGCAATCCGTTTGTAGTTCTTTAAGAGAGCGTTGTCGCCTTTCTTGAAGAACAAGACCACCACACTTCTGCTCCACGCCTCCGGTGTAATGCCACCATGGAGGACGGAATTAAAGAGCTTCTGAAGAACTTCAAGTACCAGTTTTCCACCCGCTTTCAGAAGCTCCGCTGTAATTCCATCCTCGCCTGGAGCCTTGCCGTTTTTAAGGTGCTGGAGAGCCATTCTCATCTCGCTCAGACTGACGTCCGGGATATCATCGGAATAATGTCGGATAAGACTCGCTCTTCGATCGTTACTCACACTTGCGTGCGGCTCCAACGATGACGTGTACAGCTGCCCATAGAACCTCTCAATCTCACTCAAAATCTCAGGTGCCCCGGAAACGATGCTGCCACATTCGGTCTTCAGCTTTGACATTTGGCTCTTTCTGGCAGACAGATCTCTGGCCAAGACTTTGGAGCCTTAGTTCCGCTCGATCGCTTCTTCAATACGAGCTGTATTGAAGTTGCGTAAGTCCCGCCGCTTGCATTTAGAGATCTGTCTGTTCAGTTGCCTGTATGCTGTCAAATCTGTTGAAGAATGTAGCTTCATCTCCCGTCTAACAGCCATGAGATTAAGAGTGTGATTGGAGAATTTTTGTGTTCTTCTGCGGCGGCAAATACTACGCAATCAATAAAAACTTTACAGTAGGCCAGCAACCTGGGTTAGATCACCGCCGGCGCAAATCGAAATGTTAATTCAATGAGTGTAGACAACTAGAGACCATTTTTACTGGAAATGAGATATTCAATCTAAGTCCTTAGGGGTAATAACGCATTTGCATTTTGATTCTATGGGCATTTTTTACGTGGTAGGCTGCAGCTATATTAATAGTATAGTGGTAACACGAATAGGTCGGTTCCACTGAGGAAGGACCACGCTCTCAGAGAATACCAGCGTAAAATAGCAGCTTAATGCTGCTATATTTCGTATGGTGAGTGTAGAGAACCGGAGACCCTTTTTACTGGAAAAGAGGCATTCTATCTTAGTCCTCACGGCTGACAGCGCATCTGCATTTTAATTCGTAAACGCATAAAATAAAGGTGTCAAACAAGCACACAGTCCACCAGATGGTAAGTGGATTATTTATAGGCATCTACATTTAATAATCAAAATGTTTCGTTGTTATCCCTCGCTACCAGTAAAAAGTCTCTACACTCAACATACGAAGCAACATTCTTCTGCTGATTCACTCTTGTATTATGTTTGACCGTGGTAATACCCCAAGTGGAGCCGAATCATTCTTGATATAGCCTCAGCATGACACTACTAAGTAAAAAAAAGTTGTGTATTGCTATTCTGATATTGATTATGTACGATACGAGCATTTCAATGTATTAAGTTAAGAAAAGCAGTAGAAAATTATTATTGTTATTAGGATAATTGCGGAGTTTTACGGGTTGTCATCTATATAAAATCAAATAATATAAATTACATAAATAACTATATTAAACCATACAATCTGCCAAAGTAAAATTAAAAAACAATCATTTTTAAAAATGATTCCACTAAGCTGATAAGTGAATATATGTATAAAGGACCAACATTTTAATATAGAAGTATAATACACGCCCAATATATTTACCTACATTTATAACTATATTAAGCTAATTTTTGTAACCAACGATTATTTATTTATAAACATATTATATATTGTTCTCCAGACCTCCAGCTCTAATTTCAGTCACGGCGGCCAGTCTTAAATGAGACTAGATGTCTTCGCAGGACAGATGTCTAGTGCCCGAGTGTATGCGCAAGCACTAGTGCACTTTCTATTCCTTTACTCTAATAAACCGATCGGCCGGTTATGCGACACGACCGGAGAGAGATCATGCGCATGAGCAACGGCTTTACGTGCTTTCTGAGTCACGGGGGAAAAATACCGTCAACCTCCTGACTCCGGGTTGCTATTGAGAATTTCTTGACTGAAAAACCCTATAACTGATTCTGACCCGACCCGGTATTCAAACCCTAGACATAATGATCATCAACTGCGTTTACGACCACTAGACCAAAGATGCAGTCAATATTATGTAGTATGTATATATAAGTGTGTCAGTTAGTGATCGTGGAACTTTTGAACGACTTGACTGATTGAGATTATAGTCACGTGATGTGTTTTGTCAAGACGACGGGTAATAATGCTATAGGGTTAGTCAAAGTATAAACAAATATTTATTTATTTATACAAGCCAGTTGTGCCCATATTTATGGACAAACTGGCTCGTATGAACAATATAATGTGTTGGCTTATTGCTGATAAAAAATCACAAAACTTGGATGCAAGCTGTACATGAAACGCGCAAAACATTCAATAGTTAATGCTCCGTGAACTAGTTATAGGAAAAAGAATATTAGATACGAATGAGTACAAATACATATTTAATACACGTGAATTAGTAAAACTAGTCAAAAAGTTACCAATGAGCCATTCCATCTAAAATCAGTATTCAAATACAATCTTGAGTTGCAGCTCAAAGTCAACACTGTCAAATTTGAGTAAAATAGAATGAAATTAGACCAAAATTTGCGACTAGAGATTGTCTCTGAGTACCGACCGCGTGGTCTTCAGGAGTGATATTTTTAGAAAAGAATAGAATAATTTTTATTCAATATAGATCACATGTGTAATTCTTATTAAAGTCATTCTTTACTTTACCACTGGAAAAAAAACCTCTGTCCTGGGAAGAACCAGCAAGAAACCCAGCGGGATATTTTTAAAAGCATATTTTACATTAATGATTGGTAGATACAAAATTTATTTTAGAAACAGCTTGGAAGCGACCACCTCATTCCCAGGGGTTATTATCAACCATGTATTAATTTATACTATAATAACCCTTTTTATACAGTTTCAACTTAACGAAACATTTAAACTTGGTAATAGAGAGAGCCTGTACACTTTCCGGGACCTTGTTGTTGTAATAGCGTATACATTGCCCCAAGAATTAATTACTGACTCTGTGGAGTCGAGAAACTGGTATCACTGGCTTGTGTTTGTTCCTAGTGTTCACAGAATGTACATCACTTTTTTTTACTAAAACTACCTTTGTTTTTGTGAACAGACATTAAATTTTCGTAAACAAACTGAGAGGCCAAAGTTAATATATTTATTTCTTTAAATTTATCTCTAAGAGACTCTCTCAGTTTTAGGTTGTAAATAGCTCTAATAGCCGTCTTCTGTAAAACAAAAATAGTTTCTGAATCAGCTGTATTTCCCCATAGCAAAATCCCATAAGAAATTATGCTATGGACATAACTGAAATAAACTATTCTAGCTGTCTCGACACTTGTGAGACCTCTAATCTTTTTTACAGCATAGGCTGCAGAACTTAGTCTGCTTGCTAGTTTGAACATATGGGGGCCACACTGAAGCTTTGCAACGAGAGTGATGCCACGAAAAGCAGTGGATTCAACAGGGCTCAGTTCTTTCCCATTTAAAAACACATTGGTACTCAGGTTTTTTATTTTGTTTCGTTTAGTTATAATTATTTTTTTCGGCTAATAAATGGCGAAATTTTCGGTGGTTTGAGAGCCTTGTATTAATTCATTTTACTTAATAAGCCGCAGGCCGCACTTCGAGCCACAGCAACAGAGTTTTTTTATTTAATACGGGCTCAAATGCCATCGTGAGTGTTCGCATGTTACAGCGTCTCGTGCAGAAAAATATCGATCGCCGTAGAAATACAAAATATTCTAAAAACCAAATATAATACATACTTGACCAATGTAAGATATTAATATTATCTTTATAGTCACAGTTTCGCTAAAAGCAGCAGGATTTATATATAATTATACTTATACGTCTAGGACTTTATAGACCTGAGGTGTGTTGGTATGTTCCACTGGAACTCCTCGACGAGGAAAACTGGATGTGCCAAATTTGGGCTCGTTTTGTAATTTATGATGTGGCATTACCTCCGGATTAAATGTACTTTGATGACTGCTACTTGTATTTCTCGACTAGGAGAACTAGATGGTGCCAAGTTTGGCCTCGTTTTATAGTAATGATGAGACTTTACCTCCGGACTTGATAGAGTGACTTGAAAGTGTACTTTAAAGACTGTTACTGAAACTCTTTGACAAATAGAACTAGATGTGCTGAGTTTAGCCTAGTTTTGTTAGTTATAGAATATAATAGATATATAGAATAGACCTCACCTCCAGACTTAACGGACTGCCTTTAAGGTGTACTTCGTTGATTGCTACTGAAATTCATTGACGAATAGAACTACAATTAACAATTTTATTTTAATTATGTCACTACAGTTGTGAGTCGTGCACTTTTGGATTTTCCAGAATCTTTTTTTAATTGAAGTTTGATATTATGTCTATCAAATAGATATCAGAAAATTGGAAGTATAGTATAAGGTTATTAGTGAAAACTTGTGTGTATTTAAACTACTTAAAACAATTAAGTATAATCATGTTATACGATATCGTGCTCTAATCCAAAGTCCCGAAACCTTTCAGCTCGAGCTACGAAACCGTTTTCAGTGCCTATAATTTTGCAATTCAGTGGACGATATGAATGACAAGCTCATGGAAACTGTCCATGCGGCCGGAGCAAAGTTTAGCAAGACCTGCCGCAGAAGAACACAAAAACTATCCGATCACACTCTTAATCTCATGGCTGTTAGACGGGATATGAAACTGCAGTCTTCTGTGGATTTTACAGCATACAGGCAACTGAACAGACAGATCTACAAATGCATGCGGCGGGACTTACGCAACGTTAATACTGCTCGTATTGAAGAAGCGATCAAGCGGAACCAGGGCTCTAAAGTCTTTGCTAGAGATCTGTTTGCCGGAAAGAGCCAACTGTCGAAACTAAAGACCGAGTGTGGCAGCGTCGTTTCCGGGACACCTAAGATTTTGAGTAAGATTGAAAGGTTCTGCTATGGGCATCTGTACACATTATCGTTGGAGCCACACGTAAGTGTGAGTAACGATTCAAGAGCGAGTCTTATCCGACACTATTCCGATGATATCCCAGACGTCAATCTGAGCGAGATTGAAATGGCTCTCCAGCAGCTTAAAAACGGCAAGGCCCCCGACGAGGATGGAATTACAGCGGAATTTCTGAAAGCGAGTGGAAAACCGGTACTTGAAGTCCATCAGAAGCTCTTTAATTCCGTCCTCCATGGTGGAATTACACCGGAGGCGTGGAGCAGAAGTGCGGTGGTCTTGTTCTTCAAGACTTG